>CM066035.1:783962548-784531450 GCA_033557465.1 Ichthyophis bannanicus
CTGGACCTTGGGGTTTCAAAAGGAGTGGCCCTTGGATACCCTTCCAGGGTTGAGGTTGTAGTTGTGTAATGTGCTCAAGCAGTAAGGCAGGCAAAGAAAATTTCTTTGATGAGGGTGGTTAGGTTTCCGCATTGCAGGTTCAAGTGCAAACAGACGCAAATAAAGTATAATAGCACAAAACAAGAGGTTGAGAAACCAAAACAAGGTATTTGCACTGCTAGGCCTAAATTGTTTTCCATTATCTTTCTTGGTGATCACATTCCATAGTTGTTAACATGTGACCCTTTTCTAACGAATGAAACAAACTTTGGCAAAACCAGCAATGCTCGTGGTATGCAGACACATTATGCTTTAACTTATTCCCCTCTGATAAACTCCTTCAGCATAGGAATCAATAACAAGCAAACATTCACTGTTATATTTCTTCATATAACTTTGTAACAGCATTACAATTAAATGTCCTCCGTCAATGACGCAAGCTGGACAGAAAAAACAGTCCATTTTGGCATGTCGGGCTCTTGGAGATAGCTTATGGTCATCCTATGAATGGTTTAGAGAAGAAGAAAACTTAAAGGCATATCCTTCTTCGCAGCTCGTTTGGAGGGCTGTTGTCACACTAAAGGAAGAAATTGCCCTGCTTTCAAAGGAACTTTCTGTAAACGTTCTTTAAGAAGCAATTTCAGCCTGCGTTCTTTCGGAGGGCTAAGACTTTGTGGATAAATGTCTTCCATCCTTCAGGTAACTGTTTGTTTAAACTGCTTTATCTCTTTGGATAATTAGCAATGCTGCTCTTACTAGGACACACAGCTCCTCCACGTGTTAGCATTATCCTTCCCCCACTTATCACTAAAAACGTTAGTGCTTGGTGTTTAAAAACTTCAGCTGTTGCGAGAAAGGTGGAGATGGTCGGGGGTGCGTTTTTTTTTTTTTCAACAGAGTGTTTATAAATAAGTAGGAACCTTACAAGAGACCCTCTCTTGGCCCACGTCTCTATAATAGGAGTCAGCTGTTTCTCCTATCCCCATAGGTTTCCTGCTGGCTTTATGGAATATACGCCTAGGCTGCCTTAAATGCTTTTCAGACTGCAAAAAAAACCAATTGCTACCCCCTGTTGTCCTGACTTTTTTGTCCTGGCTCTTTAACGTTAGGGGCCGTTTACGCTTTCTGGCTTCCCAATGTTAAACTTGCTAGCAGTTTCCAACCCACTGTGTCAACCTTGTTGCTGTGCGTTCTTTCTCCAGGGTAATATTCTCTGTAACGCCTCTGCCTTTGGTTCCAAGGTTCCCACTTGGTCCTCTAGAAGCCCTGTTGTGCTGTAGCCTTTGGGTCCTCTCAGTTTTGCCCCTGAATTCCTTCTGGGTCCACTAGAAGATTTTTCTTCCTGCCTCTGAGTATCCTGGGTATTCTGCCCGGTGATGGGTCCAAAAACCCAAACCGTATCTCTTCCTCTCCTTCTTCCTGTTTCCCTCTCTCTCTGTTTCTGAGTGGTCTTAACAAGGTGCCTGTGTACGGCACTGCCCCCCCCCTCACTGCCTGCTTGGGCGTGCCCCGAATCAGGGACTTGGCTTCTTCTCCTTCCTTGAGGTGAGGTGTTGGTTCCGATTAGCTCTTGTGTTTTTTTTCTCTCTGAAGAGGAAAATCCTGCATTCTCCTTGCAGTACCGGTTCTCGTCCACCGGATCACTACTACTGTTTCCATAGCTTCTTCTTGAGAGGCTTCTTTCTACTCACATAGTCCCCACATCGTCCCCCCCGGAAAGAGAAAGAAAGCCCCCCTTAAGATATCACGGGCTGGCTTAGTCTGACGGCACAGCACGTGATACAATTCTATGGGCTTCTGTGCTGGTGAGCTTCTGTTGAGGCTGTATGGGGGTTTTTTTCTCGGAGAGGCTATTGTGGCTATAGTTGGGCAGTAAAGAGCTACCTCTGTCCAATGCCATGTGCTGTTAACATGTTGAATATGGGTAAACTTGCCTGCGGACCTTTTTTCCCTATTCATCAACCAAGTAAAGATACAAGGTCCCTACAAAACAGGTTGTATTTACCCAACAAGGGCCTTTCCAATTGGCTCTCAAAATGTTTGGGTTCTGTCCCAGGCCAACCATTACAATAACTTTTCTCTCTCCTATCGTTAGTTAATGCTGCTTTGTATGTCCTATCATAAGAGGATTTTTTTGTTTGACCTGAGCTACGCTTTCAGAATTGTCCCACTGTGCTACTTGTTGAGTCCGGCGTAGCCGCTTCTTTAAATCTTTTAGGAACTCGTGAAAGCTCTTTTTTTGCCCTTGGGATCTGGTTCTACCCATTGTTCTCTTAAGATATCGAGTAATGGCCACGGGGAGGGAGCCCTGCCCGTACAGGAGTTTTGCATACGCGTTGCCTGTTCCTAATGAGGGGCCTGTTTTCTCTCTCTGGACACGCATACAGAACAAAGGGGAGCATTGTATCCCAGTTGTTCCATTTCCCCCTCCAAACTCCCTACGTACATTCTTTTAAGAGTCTGGTTTTTGTCTCTCGATGGGTTGAAGAAAAACTCTGTATATGTAACATGAAAAAGTGAACGTGTCATCAGTAGGCCCACTTGTATACTTCATAAAAAAGGACATATGGCATTAGCCTCAAACCATCATTCACAAAGCAACCAGGGGTCTTCAAGTCTTTTCCTCCGGGCAAAAACAGAAAACCCGCCAGAAATAATTCTGGCTAGGCAAAGCCCAAATCAAAACATCAGCGGACCCTTATGATAAGCGTTGGCTCCTGAGATAGATGTAAACCAAACTCTTCCATTTTACCAAAGTTAAACCATATTCATAACGAAAGAGTGGTAACTTAGCTTTGCAGTCTGTAGCAGTGCTCGTGAAGTGGTGCTAAACCAATAGCAAGATCCCCAACGCTCTTGCATGCACTTGATACGCGTTTCACCAAGCAGGTTTCTTCAGGGGTAGCTAGAAAGCACTGAAATTCACGAGATGAAAACCACGCGTATCAAGTGCATGCAAGAGCGTTGGGGATCTTGCTATTGGTTTAGCACCACTTCACGAGCACTGCTACAGACTGCAAAGCTAAGTTACCACTCTTTCGTTATGAATATGGTTTAACTTTGGTAAATGGAAGAGTTGGTTTACATCTATCTCGAGCAACGTTATCATCAGGGTCGCTGATGTTATTTGGGCTTTGCCTAGCCAGATTATTTCTGGCGGGTTCTGTTTTTGCCCGGGAAGACTGAGACCCCTGGTTGCTTTGTGAATGATGGTTTAGGCTATGCATATGCCTTTTTTATGAAGTATACAAGTGGCCTCTGATGACACGTTCACTTTTCATGTTAATATACAGAGTTTTCTTCAACTCGTTGACAATATTAGCTCTGTTGCGATTTGACCACCCTTTAATTGGTTTTGTCTCTCGACTAAACCGTTCGTTTGGGGATGATATGCTGCCGTTTTAATATAGTGAATGCCAAAGGCATCCCACACCTGTCCTAAGTATTTTGACATGACGTTGCTCCCTCTGTCGGTGAGAACTTCCTTGGGGAAACCCACTTCACAGAATAGCTTAATGATTTTGTTTTCTATTACTCTGGCAGATATGGTGCGTAGTGGCATGGCCCACGGGAATCTTGTAGCGTGGTCTACCACCACTAAGATATAGCGGAAACCTTGAGGGGTTTTAATCAGAGGTCCGACAATGTCTACACCTATCCTCTGGATGGGATCCCTAATCACAGGTGATGGTATGCATGGGGACATCCCTGGGATGGGCAGCTGAAACTCTTTGGCATGTGGGGCAAGCCTCACAAAACTTGGCCGTCTCTTTAAAGATACCCGGCCAATAGAATCGGGATAAGATTTGATCGAGGGTTCCATGAATGCCCTTATGCCCTCCAACGGGATGGTCGATGTGCCAACTGTAGCACTATATTTTTAAAGGTGGTTGGCACCACCAACTGTTTTCTGCTATCCCCGGTGAAAGGATCTTTACTTTCCCTATAAAGTATTCCCGCGGTTAGGAGAAACCTGGGTAAGGTATCCCTAGTAGTCTGAGCCCATTTGAAATGCCTGTGTGAGAGCGGGGTCCGCTTGCTGCTCGTTTGGGAACGTGGGAAACTTGTTCATTAGCTCCTCTGGTACCCATGGCAGCTCTTGCCCTGCCTGTACTTCAGACTTGTTTTTAGAGCGAGACTGTTTCTCCTTACGCTTCTCAGCTTTTGCCTTTATGACTTTAGTGTCTGGAGTGTTTATCAATGCTTCATCAGAGGGGAGAACTTCTCCGAGATCCTCTGGGGTGTCTTCTTTACTTTCTAAGGCTGAGGAATGGGCTCTCGTGGAGACCATTGTGCCTTTCACCCTGCAACTCTCGTTCCATCTCTCTGAAGAACTGCGGCCAATCCCTGCCTAGAATTACTGCATGGGGAAGTCCTGGGACAACTGCTAAGGGGATAGTCCTTCGTGCCACCTAACCCTGGTATGTGTAACTTATATACTGGATAGGTGGAAGTTCCTCCATGAACACATCTTATTTTAATTGAAACTCACAGGCTGCTGAATTACTTCTTTTTGCCCTGCATGGCTTCTATTTCTCTGCCACAACTCTTCAGAGAGCATACTTAACTCAGCTCCTGAATCTAGCAGAGCTTGAGTGGTAATTTCCCTGTACTTCAACAGAAAGAAGAAAACCTGGTCTATCTTCTATAGAACTATCCGCTATCAGGCAGTTTTTACACAACAGTGTTTTTGCAAATGTCCCTCTTGCCCACATTTGTAACACCTTGGCTTACTCTTAGAATCTGTCCACAATGGCATGCACATTTTTATAGGATCCTCCTGCACCCTCCAGTTCCTTTCTGATCCGTGACTGCCTGTCTCCTGGGAAGTAGTGCCAGCTCTCTGGGCAGTTAGCTCTGTCTCTATGTATCTTTCAGAGAGTGCAACAGCTTCTTGGAGAGTTTTGCAGTTTTGCAAGATCAGGAAGGTGGCGGATTCCCTGGGGTAGAGGCGTTCATGTATTGCTCTAGTACCAAGTCATCAAGTATTGACTCCACAGACCTCCCTTCTGGAGTTAACCACTTGTCAACCAGGCTACGAATCCTGTGACACAAGGACTTAGGGGTCTCACGTCGGCCTCAGTTTTACACTTCTCAAGCGCGTGTGGTAAACTAAAGGAGTGAGCCCTAATCTCTCTCTTATCGCTTTCTTTACTCATCCATAGCTGTCCGGCCAGTGCAGCAGGCATGGCGCGGTAAGCGGCCATCGCTTCCCCAGTAAGGGATGCTGCTAATCTTAGTGCCCAGTGCTCCCTAGGCCAAGCACTAAGGCGAGCTACTCTCTCGAAGCTCTCGAGAAAGTCATCTACATCATCCTGATTAGTAAGTTGACCAAAGTTAAATAAAGTTCCTGTGTGTAGACTAACAGGGTGTACAGAGTCTGTTAGAGTGGAACCTGTTGTAGATGCTGGTGGTACAGTCGCCTGTTTCCTCTCCTTTAGCCATTCCTCCATCATGGTAAGTAGAGGTTGCTGCTGTTCACGGAAACTCGCGTTGGCTCTTTCCTGTGCCTCTAGCAAAAGATCTCTCTGGCGCTCCAGGTGTGTCGCCATCCATTGGAAGCTGTCCTTGGCCCTCCATCGCCATCTTGGAATTCCTGGAATAAAGCAAAAATACAGACCCAAGTGCGGTATCACAGTACACTTGTCTATCTGTGCTTTAATTCCTCCTGTTTTTTTTTCCTTCCCTAGTCACCACTAGGCTGCAAACCCTTGCCCTGGTATCCTGGTTACCCGGGTGGATACCCTTTACCTGGCTCAGGTGGTTTGCATGCATGTCAGCAACAGCAGATCCTGTAGCCTCCTGCAGTCCCCTTCCTCGTCCTGGGCTCATCAGCTCTTCAGCTGGGCTCTTCTGGAAGTTGGCTTCTGCAGCTCTTGATGCGGCTACTTCTTGCGCCTGCGCAGTATCCTGCCAACTACGCCACTTTGCCACACACCCACTCCCTGGACCTTGGGGTTTCAGGAGGAGGTGGCCTTGGATGCCCTTCAGGGTTGAGGTTGTAGTTGTGTATGTGCTCAAGCAGTAAGGCAGGCAAAGAAAATTTCTTTGATGAGGTTTATTTCCGCATTGCAGTTCAAGTGCAAACAGACGCAAATAAAGTATAATAGCACAAAACAAGAGTGAGAAACCAAAACAAGGTATTGCACTGCTAGGCTAAATGTCCATTATCTTCTGTGATCACATTCAGTTGTCATGTGACCCTTTTCTAACGAATGAAACAAACTTTGGCAAACAGCAATGCTCGTGGTATACAGACAATTATGCTTTAACTTATTCCCCTCTGATAAGCTCTTCAGCATAGGAATCAATACAGCAACTTCTGTTATATTTCTTCATATAACTTTGTACAGCATTACAATTAAATGTCCTTCTCAATGACACAAGCTGAACAGTCCATTGGCATGTCTGGCTCTGTGAATGATAGAGAAGAAACTAAAGGCATTTCCTCTTCGCAGCTCTTTGAGGGCTGTGCTACACTAGAGGAAGAAATTGCCCTGCTTTCAAGGAACTCTCTGAAGTCTTTAAGAAGCAATTCAGCCTGCGTTCTTTCTGGGCCTAAGCTGCTAATGTCTTCCTCCTTCAGGTAACTGTTTGTTTAAACTGCTTATCTCTTGATAATTAGCAATGCTGCTCTTACTAGGACAACAGCTCCACGTGTTAGCATTATCCTTTCCCCCACTTATCACTAAACGTTAGTGCTGGGTTTTAAAACTTCAGCTGTGAGAGGAGAGTTTTTCAACAGAGTGTTAAAAGTAGGACCTTCAGACTTCTCTTGGCCCACGTCTCTATAATAGGAGTCAGCTGTTCTCCTACCATAGGTTTCTGCTGGCTTATGAATATAGCCTAGGCTGCTTAAATGCTTTTCAGACTGCAACCAATTGCTACCCTGTTGTCTGACTTTGTCCTGGCTCTTAACGTTAGCCTTTACTCTTTCTGGCTTCCCAATGTTAAACTTGCTAGCAGTTTCCAACCCACTGTGTACCTTGTGCTGTGGCTTTCTCCAGGGTAATTCTCTGTCCCTCTGCCTTTGGTTCCAAGGTTCCACTTGGTCCTCTAGAAGCCTGTGCTGTAGCCTTGGGTCTCTCAGTGCCCCTGAATCCTTCTGGTCACAGAAGATTCGTCCTGCCTCTGAGTCTCCCGGGTATCTGCTCTGTGAGTCCAAAACCAAACCGTTCTCTTCCTCTCCTTCTTCCTGTTCCCTCTCTCTCTGTTTCTGAGTGCTTAACAAGGTGCCTGTGTACGGCACTGCCCGCCTCCTGCTTGGGCGTGCCCAATCAGGGACTTGGCTTCTCTCCTTCCTTGAGGTGAGGTGTGGTTCCTGATTAGCTCTGTGTTTTTTTTCTCTCTGAAGAGAAAATCCTGCATTCTCCTGCAGTACCAGTTCTCTCCACCGGATCACTACCTGTTTCCATAGCTTCTTGAGAGGCTTCTACGTCACAACGTAGATCGATTGTTTACGTTATCAGAATATAGAAAGACTAGGGGACATGCAATGAAGCTACAGGGTAAACTATTTAAGACTAATAAAAGAAAATATTTTTTCACTCAACGTGTAATCAAACTCTGGAATTTGTTACCGGAGGATGTAGTAAAGGCTGTTAGTGTAGCCGGGTTTAAAAAAGGTTTGGACAAGTTCCTGGAGGAAAGGTCCATAAACCATTATTAAGAAGTGACCGAAGATATCAATGCTTGACCCAGTACAAGCATTGTGGAACTTGTGTCTCTTGGGGAAACTGCTAGGTAACATATGACCTAGATTGGCCACTATTGGAAACAGAATACTGGGCTTGATGGATCTTGGTCTGACCCAGTATGGCATATCTTATGTTCTTATGTTCTTAAATCTTGATAAATCAGGAAGATGTAATACAGTTAACTGATAAACTAAAGAGTAGCAAATTACCTGGATTGGATGGCATACGTCCCAGGGTACTGAAAGAACTGAAATATGAGACTGTAGAACTACTATTAGTAATCTGTGATCTATTATTAAAATCATCTGTAGTACCTGAAATTTGGAGAGTGGCCAATCTAATGCCAATTTTTTAAAAAAAGTTCCAAAGGTGATCCGGGAAACTACAGACCAGTGAGCCTCACATCAGAACCACATCAAACAAAGCTCCATTCTACTATCCAGAAAAAGGGGCCAAAATATCTTAATGTTTCCACTATATTTTTTATTAATATCAAACTATAAGATACAATACATGGGAGAAAAAGATCTCAGATCTTTGAGTATAATTTGTCCAGGCATATCAATCTTGGCTTGGACTAAGCTCTGGAACATCAAGGACCAAAAATCTCCAAAAAAGCACAATATACGAGGGGGTACCCAAAAAAAACAGGAATTGTTTTTTTAAAAGCTATTTATTTCAAATTTTTTACAAAACAACCTTATCCTCTTCAAAATACTCTCCATTACAACTGATACATTTGTCCCACCGGTGCTTCCACTGTTTGAAACATTTTTTGTAGTCATCTTTAGAAACGGCTGACAGCTCCTCCCTCCTTTTTTTTCTTGACTTCTTCAATGTTGTCAAATCGGTGTTCTTTCATGCCCCTTTTCATGCGTGGAAATAAGAAAAATTCGCACGGAGCCAGGTCAGGCGAGTAAGGTGCGTGGGAAGCGGAACCATGCCATTTTTAGCCAAAAACTGTCTAACAGAGATGGCTGTGTGTGCAGGTGCGTTGTCATGGTGGAAGAACCAGTCTCCTGTCTGCCACAAATCGGGTCTTTTTTGACGAACACTGTTGCGCAATCTTCTTAAAACTTCCAAATAAAAGGTTTGATTGACGGTCTGACCTGGGGGAACAAACTCTGAATGAACTACCCCCTTGGCATCAAAAAAGCAAATCAGCATTGTTTTGATGTTTGATTTGACTTGACGACATTTTTTTGGACGGGGTGACGATGACGTCTTCCATTGGCTTAACTGTTGCTTTGTTTCTGGGTCGTAACCATAGCACCATGACTCATCACCTGTAATGACCTTTGACAGAAAATCTGGATCAGTTTCAAGCTGTTGTTTCAAAACACGACATGTTTCAACTCGATGTTCCTTTTGATTGTCAGTCAGAACCCGAGGAACAAACTTGGCAGCAACCCTTTTCATTCCCAAATCTTCCGTTAAAATTCGCTGAACCGTGCTCCAAGATAACCCACTAATCTCTGACAGTTGATCAATTGTCTGTCGACGGTCTGTGAGCACAAGCTCTCTAATTTTTTCAATATTTTCGTCGATTCGGGCAGTTGATGGACGCCCAGAACGAGGTTTGTCATCAATCGACATGTCGCCATTTTTAAACCGAGCAAACCACTGGTACACTTGACTTTTTCCCATAGCGTCATCTTGATAAGCTGTTTTCAACATTAAAACAATTTCAGCAGCATTTTTACCGAGTAGAAAACAAAATTTCACAGCTGCACGTTGTTCACTTAAACTTGTCATCATAAAAAAAGAAACAAAAACAACACAGCGCTAGCAAAAAACAATCACTGCAGATGAACAGAACAAGCCAGGTCGACAACACAGGCGGCACTGAACTGACAATGAGTTGCACTATACACACGCCTAGCGGCAGAAGTGCGTACAACACAAGCTCTGCCCACGGCAATGTTATTCCTGGTTTTTTTTAGCTTCACAATCCATATAATAATATACAAAACAAAACTGCAGCAGATAATTATACAGCATGATCCAAACAGCACAATACAATCCAGCACGTATCTATACAATGCCCTACCGCCATTGTAGATGCCCTCTCAGGATTTCGCAACTGCTGTCGTCAGGGGAGTAAGGTTGTAACTATCAGCATTCCATGTGCTGGATCTAACATTCATGCCTTGGAATGCTGATTCTTACAGCCATACTCCCCTTGACGAAGCAGCTGCGAAATGCCGAGAGGGCCTGTGACCTCTGGTTGCTAATCAGTGATTTATTATTTTTGCATAATTGTATCATTGCACTGCTATAACTTGCTATCTCATGTCCATAATATATATATGCAGTCTGCCTAATTTCTACTTTGCCATCCATAATAAATCCTAATTTATATACAGTCTTGTCTCTCTGACGTGGCTCATTTGCCAGATAGTCCCCATCGAACCCTACAGAGGGAAGCAGCCATCACACTGGACACAACTGAGCATATATAACTTGTTTGTTTGCTTTTAATAAGCCCTACAGAATCATAAAGAAAGGAATGGAGAATAAAATGAAAGATATTATAATAGCTCTATATCGCTTCATGGTGTGACCACACCTTGAACACTGTGCAATTCTGGTCAAAAAGGATATACAGTTGTAGTCAACGTTATTGGCACCCTTGCAGTTCAACCCCTTAATGCCCAATATCTCCAAAACAAAAATGGCTGGTGAAATGGCTTTGAACTATATATGCACACATTTTTGACACATAAAAGAATCAAATAAAACAAGACCAATTAAAAAAGGAAATAGTATAAAAACTGGGACATTGCTAGGACATGATTATTGTCACCCTTATATACAAGTCAGATCAGTTTGAACAGAATAACCAAATTCTCATTGCAGTAAAATTAGACGCAGCTGTGATCAATTGCCAGTACTCACATGACTTGAATCAACCAATAAATGATGGCTCTAATGTTTAAAATGGCCACATTCTCGCCCTGTTCCATTTTCACAATGGTGAAAACAAAAAAGCTGCCTGAATCTGTCAGAAAAGCCATTATCACCAAACATTAAACTTCAAAGGGATATAAGGCATATCTCCAAAGACCTTAGGATCCATGTGTCTATAGTTCGCAATGTTATTAAGACATTTTCTGCTAATGGAACTGTCAAGAACCTCCCAGGATGTGGTGGGAAGAGGAAAATCAATCTATCAAGCCTTCGAAGGTTAGTACAAACTGTTGGGAAAACACCACATACAACATCCAAAGAGCTTAAGGTTGACATGGAGCAATCTGGAGTGGTGGTTTCAACACACACCGTACGTCGTGCACTAAACAAAGAAGGACTTCATGGATGAAGGCCAAGGAGGACTCCACTGCTCAAAGACATACATAATTAGTTGTTTACCCCCTTCAAAAAGCAGAAAGACTAAGGAACAGACAATGAAGCAACAATGTAGCATATTTAAGACTCGACACTCAAAACTCTGAAATTTGTTACCAGAAGATGTAGAAAAAGCTGTTAGTGTAGCTGGATTTAAAAGCTGTTTGGACAAGTTTCTGAAGGAAAAGTCCATAAACCATTATTAAAGAGGGCCAAGGAAATCCACAGCTTATTCCAGGATAAGCATTGTGGAATACTTTTTGGGGACCTGGATTGGCCACTGTTGGAAATAGGATACTGAGCTTGATGAACCTCAGTCTGACCCAGTATGGCATTTTTTATGTTCTTCAGAATGATAAAAGTGAGAAACCCTTTAGAAACAAATAGATATACATAATACCATCACCAAACCCCCTCTATGTTTAGTGTACACCTCGTAGAGCAGATTCTGTTATCTGCAGTATCTAAATGCAAATAAATACATGCATAAATGTAGCAAAGAAAACACTTAGTCCACATCAAAGAGGAATGACTGGGCCTACAATCTTTTTTTCTTTCAAAAGAAGCAAACAAAAAGAAATATAAGAAAAAATGAGTCTAAGATGAGAGCTACCACAATAGAAAACAAATTTCTATACCCCAGCTTTAACATATCATCTACTAGGAGGCAAAAAGAAAAATTCAACCAGACGTTTTATACTGCAAAATATTTTCCAACTGCATTTGATCCATAAAGACAAAGTGATTCCACTTTAAAGTAACCAAACACTTTGAAGGAAATTCCAGAAATGAGGTGACATCTAATGCCAAAATACAAGGTTTTAGCTGGAAAAATACCATATCTTTCCATATCTGAGTAACACTAGCAACATAAGGGAAAGCATATCTTGTGGCTACAAAAAGGAACATTTTTTTAAAGAAAAGTTTTCGAAATAGACACTTTATCAAAGTCTGAACGGAGTGGAGGAGTAGCCTAACGGTTAGAGCACTGGCTTGGGAACCAAGAGACCAGCATTCAGTTTCCACATACTCCTTGACTGAAATGATAAATGATATAAAAACCTGTTAAATAAATAAGTCAACCAACAGTGTGGCATGTGTTACTATTGCATCTTGGGATGATTCCAACAAAGCAGATAGTTTCAAACTATCCATTGATATAAGCTGATCACATTCCTCATCTTCGCCTGCTTCCCTCCTTGAGTTACGCGGCAAATAATATTTAGGAGAAACAGATACGGATTCAACCTGAGGAAAGCTCAAAATCTCTCTCATGTAGTTCTCCAATAGCTCTAATAGAGAGAGCAAGCGTGTTCCAGGAAAGTTTAGGAACATAGGTTCCAAGATCTTGCTCAACTTTCCATAATTTCCAATTTGTTTATACTAAGATAAACTATCCTTTACATTGGAAGCCCCAGAAGATTGGACAGATGACATTTGTCCCTCTAATTACCATATTTCATGTCCACATAAGAAAATAAGATATGCCATACTAGGTCAGACCAAAGGTCTATCAAGCCCAAAATCCTGTTTCCAATAGTGGACAACTTCTCTTTTTGTTCTCCCATTTTTGAAACAAACTCCTTAGAAAATTCACAATGGCTTTATTCCATGAAACTATAGCCCAAATGCCCTTTACGATAACTTTTAATATGCCAAAGGCGAAGGATGATTCAGCAGAACACCCCAACCCCACTAGAAGATTAACTACTCATGATAGCAGTAAATAACGGCCAGATCCATCCTCAGCAAGTGCTAGAATCTGAATGATTATTCAAGACACCGTGGCACAACTACCTGCCCATTAGAACTAGAAGGCAGGCCGATAACGCCTTCCAAATCAAAAGCAGGCAGAGGTGGAGTGGAGTTTGTTCCCCTAACATTAAGGAGATCTCAAGTGAGGGAAGGGCCCTCTCCAAAGGATGCTGGCCATAGGGCCTCTAGACACTCCCTTCCAGACTTTCTAGTCTTCTTATCATCTAGCTTTCCGCTTTAATCATCACCAGCACAGGACAATAATTCCACGCTCCTTAATGGCTCCAAATAGGCGTTCCTCTTCAGGCACACATCTGCTTTTCTTCGAAGGGTTAGCGTAGTTACTCACCTGTAACAGGTGTTCTCCAGGAGCAGCAGGAATCAGTCCTCACTTATGGGTGACGTCGGCGCCGACGGAGCCCTCGCGGAGCAATTTTCCCCAGCTTTCAAAGAAAGCCTTTGGGAATTGCAGCGCGCATGCGCGGTCCCCTTCCCGCCCAAGGGTGCCATCTTAGCCAGTCAGATGACATAGCTAAAAAAGACAGCATAAAAATTTGCAAAAAAACTAAAGCAGATGATTGCAACTCCACGGGGAGGAGGGAGGGTTGTGAGGACTGATTACTGCTGCTCCAGGAGAACACCAGTTAAAGGTGAGTAACAACGCTTTCTCCAGGACCAAGCAGGAAGTCAGTCCTCACTTATGGGACTCCCAAGCTCAAGGCTACCGGAGACCCTAAGCACAAAAATGAGCTCCCTCTAGCTCAGCAGCACAGAAGGAAAGAATCTTCGCTGAATTATTACCCACCGGTAGCCCACATCCGGGATGGAGGGTAGGAGTTGCTCAGACCTCGAAGAGATTACGGAGGACTGCCTGTCCGAAAGCACTGTCCCTGCGGGACTCCCTCTCGAGACAGTAATGGACCGCAAAAGTCTGGCTCGAAGACCAAGTAGCGGCCCGGCAGATGTCTGCCAGCGGAACAGAGCGGAAGTAAGCCACTGACGTAGCCTTTGCCCGAACGCAATGAGCCGTGACTCGACCCTCCAAGGAGAGTCCCGGCTGCCCCATAAGCCCAAGAGATACAGTCCGCAACCCAGATGGACAGAGTACACTTGGAGACCGGGAGCCCCAATTTATTGGGGTCAAAAGACACAAAAAGCTGAGCAGCTTTACGGTGCTCCCGCGTACGGTCAAGGTAGAAGTTCAAAGCCCTTCTACAGTCCAGGGTATGGAGGACCGTTTCAGCTCGGCTGGAGTGTGGTCTGGGAAAGAAGGTTGGAAGTACCACCTCCTGATTGATGTGAAAGGGGGAGACCACTTTTGGAAGAAATTTTGGGTGAGTCCGTAGGACTACCCTATTTTTGTAGAACCGAGTGTAAGGGGGATCAGACACGAGGGCCTGCAATTCACTTACGCGTCTAACGGAAGTGAGGGCTATCAAGAACAGTGTTTTCCAAGAAAGAAAACGGAGAGAACAGGTAAAGCAAGTACTGCAAGACCACCGACACCGGGCAGGAGAAGGGATCCTGAGACTGTCGGGTACACCAAACGGAAAAGCGACGCCATTTAAGGGCGTAGCATTTTCGAGTAGAAGGTCGCCGAGAAGCTAGGACGACCTCTTCCACCTCTGCCGGCAGGAGGAGGGGAGCAAGGACTACCCTCTCAGCAGCCAGGCCATTAGATTGAGAGACCTGAGGTTGGGGTGTAGCAGAGACCCCTGATCCTGAGTGAGGAGATCCGGTTGAAACCCCAGAGGGAACGGATCCTCCACCGCTAATTGCAGCAGGAGTGGAAACCACGGCTGTCTGGGCCAGCGAGGAGCCACCAGGATCATGAAGGCTTTGTCTCGGAGAACCTTGAAGAGAGTCCGAGAGACTAGCGGGATGGGAGGGAAAGCATACAGAAGGCTCCCCGACCATGAGAGTAGAAAAGCGTCCGCTGCAACCCGAAGGGGGTGTGGCTGACGAGAGCAGAAGCGAGGAAGTTGCCGGTTGTGAGGACTGGCAAAGAGATCCACCGTGGGGAGGCCCCACTTTAGAAAGAGCTTCTGAACTACCAAGGGATCCAGACGCCACTCGTGCGGCTGGAGGATCCTGCTGAGTTTGTCCGCCAGGCAATTCTCTTGGCCTGGGAGATAAACTGCCTTGAGGAGAACGCCGTGACTGACGGCCCAAGAGCAGAGCTTCTGTGCTTCCCGACAGAGGAGGAAGGAGCCCGTGCCCCCCTGCTTGTTCACGTAGAACATGGCAACTTGATTGTCCGTCTGGACAAGGACGGACTGGTGAGAAGTCAGGTGGGAGAAGGCCTTGAGAGCCAGGCGGATCGCCCTGAGCTCCAGGAAGTTGATCTGCTGAGCAGACTCCCACGTGGTCCAGAGGCCCTGAGTACGTGCCCCTTGGCAATGCGCTCCCCAGCCCAGGAGGGATGCATCTGTTGTCAGCACCCGGGCCGGCTGAGGTGACTGGAAAGGCATGCCGAATATCAGGTTCGGCCGCTGAAGCCACCACCGGAGAGACGAGATCAGCGGCTCGGAGACGCGCACTAGGTCTGCAAGGCCGCCTGTGGCTTGTCGCCACTGCCGGCGGAGACACCATTGAGCAGGTCGCATATTCAGGCGGGCATTGGGGGTCACATGGACGGTGGAAGCCATATGGCCGAGTAGTCTCAGGAAGCGCCTGGCGGAGACCAGGGGCTGGCTGTGAAAATGGTCGGCTAGGTCCATGAGCCGTTGAGCCCTGTCGAGCGGTAGGTACGCTCGTGCCTGAGGAGTGTGCAGCCTTGCGCCGATGAACTCGAGATCCTGTGAGGGGAGCAAAGTGGACTTTGCGAAGTTTATAACAAAGCCCAAGTACTGCAGAAGAGTCACCGTGCGGCGCGTGGCGTTGGTGACCTCGAGAGCGGACGCTGCTCTGATGAGCCAGTCGTCGAGGTACGGAAAGACATAGAGGCCGTGAAGCCGGAGATGGGCCGCCACCACCGCGAGACATTTTGTGAAGACTCGCGGTGCGGAGGACAGGCCAAAGGGCAGTACTCTGTACTGGTAATGATTTCCTGCCACCACAAACCTTAGGTATTGGCGGTGGCTTGGGTGGATGAGGATGTGCGTGTAGGCATCCTTTAGATCCAAGGAGCATAGCCAATCTCCCTGCTGGAGGTAGGGCAGAAGGATTCCAAGGGTAAGCATCTTGAACTTCTCCCGCACGAGGAACTTGTTGAGGTTGCGCAAGTCCAGGATGGGTCTGAGGCCTCCTGTTCTTTTTGGTATTAGAAAATACCGGGAATAAAAGCCTTGACCCTTCAGGTGGTGGGGCACCGGTTCCACCGCCTGATCCTGTAGAAGACCTGCTAACTCCTGAAGGAGTAATTCCCTGTGCAGAGGGGGTCGTGGAGGCTCCCCCGGAAAATAGGAGGGAGGGACCTGGTGGAAGTGGAGAAGATAGCCTTCTCGCACGACTAGAAGCACCCAGGCATCTGAGGTGATGCTGGACCACCTGTGGGCGAAGTGAACCAGCCGGCCTCCGGTGCTGGGAGGAGCCAGCGGGGGGGGAGAGGCTATGCTTAAGGAGTCAAAAGCCCCCACCCTGTGGAGCAGGGGCTGGTGGTGCAGGCTTGGGGGCTTGCTGCCTACGGGACCCGTTACCCCGTCCCTTGGCCTGCTGGCCCTGTTGGGGAGCTGCAGGGGCCTGATAGTGGGGGTATTGTTTGTAGGCAGTCGCCTTCCTCGGGTAAAAGGACTTCTTTCCCGAGCCCTTCTTTTTCTGGGAAGGGGCGGAGGTCTTCCTAGAAAGCCTAGTCCTGGTGAGAGTCTCTGTCTCAATTTGTGCAGCCTTATCAGCCATGGGCTTGCCAAAGAGGTTTTCGCCTCGGCAAGGGACATCGACCAACTTGTCCTGCACCCAGGGCTCAAGGTCAGACGACTGAAGCCAAGCCTGTCGGCGGGCACCGATGCCGGCTGCGGCCACTCGAGCCGATGCTTCAAAGCCATCATAGGCTGCTCGGGACATGAATTTTGAGCATTCCCGAATGCCAGTGGACAAGGCCAGGAACCTCCGCAAGGGTTCCTCGGACAAACCAGCGGAGAAGCCGGCTAGCTCTTTAGCCAGGTCTCGGAGATACATGCCCATGTATAGCTGGTAGGTCTGGACACGACAGGCGAGCATAGAGCCCTGGAAACACTTCTTACCAAGGCCATCCAGGTTACGGGCCTCCCTGCCAGGAGGCACCAAGGAGTGCATCTTCTGGCTCTTAAGACGATGCATGGCCGATTCCACTACCATGGAATGGTGTGGTAGCTGTGCTTTCTGGAAGCCAGGGCTCTTGCGGACTCGATAGATAGAATCGACCCGCTTGCTCAGGACCGGCGAGGTGGCCGGACTCTCCCACATGCGGAAGAGTAGTCGTTCCAGCATGGGAGGAACCGGTACAGTAAAGTGTTCCCTGGCGGGAGAGTCATACTGGAGGGCGTCGAGCTCTTCGGCTCGAGGCTCCTCCTCGGGATCCGCAGGGAAGGCCAAAGCCTTGGCCATATCCCTGACGAAGTCCGAGAACCGGGCATCCTCCGGGGGGGACTGCTTCCGAGGTTCGGACTCAGGTGAGTCCGAGGGACCACACCGAGTCCGAAAAGAATCAGGCGACTCTTCCTCTTCAGACTCCCAGACCGACTCCGACGAGGACTCGGTGGGGTCGGCCCGGGCAGGGCGCGGCGCCTGCCGCCCCGACGCCGAGGGAGTCGGCGTCGGCGACCGCGGTCCCGAACGGGAGGCCGAGGGCGACCTCGACCGAGGATCGACTCGAGTTCGCATCGACTCGAGGATCGGCTCGGTCTCCGGGTCGACTTCGACGTCGACGTCCCGGCGGTCGGGGCAGCGGCGCCAGCGAAGCCAGCGAGCAGTGCCCGCTGCTGGTCCATGAAGGCAGACAGTCTGCTCTCCAAGGCCGTCAACCTGAGTCCGAGCTCAGGTGACCCAGCAGCCCCCGACTCGGGCCCCGACGGTGTCGGGCCCGACGTCGGCTGTCGTGGAGGCGAGTCCAGAAGGACCACAGGACTTACCCGAGCAGGCAGCTCCGACTCCAGGCGAGGTCGCTTCATGAGGTGCTCCTTCTCCAAGGACCCGGGGCGGCTATCGGGGCTATGCGACCTGGCCCTCCCGGAGCCAGGAGCGTCCACCGACGCCGCCCTCGCGGGTTTCACCTTCCGTCGATGGTCCCCGGAGGGAGAACCCCTGTCGGAGGAACTCCGGCGACGGTCCGAGCTGGAACCCCTGGACGCGGAGGCCTCCGACGAGGTCCGGGTACGGCTGGGGTCAGCGAAGATTCTATCCCGCTGATGCCGCCGACTTCTCAACGCTTTGGAGGAAAGTTTGCCACAAGGCCCACAGATCATTTCTTCATGATCCGGGCCCAGGCAGCGGAGGCAATTGTCGTGTGTGTCAGTTAGTGACATATTTCGGTCACACTGACCACACCGCTTGAAACCACTGGCAGCCATCGGGGGGAAAAAAGGGCCCCGGCGAGGTCAAAGGACCGGGCTGCCAGGGAAAAACCGAAACGAAAACTGACTAAGTCAGAAAAACCGAAAAATAAGAAGAGGACTCGTGACCGGCGTCGCGAGTCCGGCGGGAAAAAGACCGGCGTCGAACCGAATGGAAAAAACAGAGTAATTCTAAAGAAAATCAACTTTTTCGCGGGGACACGACGGGTACGTCTGTAGGGCTCCGCGGAAAAAAGAAGACTGGCTAAGATGGCACCCTTGGGCGGGAAGGGGACCGCGCATGCGCGCTGCAATTCCCAAAGGCTTTCTTTGAAAGCTGGGGAAAATTGCTCCGCGAGGGCTCCGTCGGCGCCGACGTCACCCATAAGTGAGGACTGACTTCCTGCTTGGTCCTGGAGAATCCTTTTTATCCTTTCTCATCAGGTGATGATGACATCAGATGGTACCACTGGAAACTGCAAGACTGCCAGTGGTACACTCCTCCTACTCCTGTAGCTGTTCACAGGAGAGACTGTAGTATTTCCTTCACACTCTCTCTGCAGCTGGTAGGTATCTTCACTCCTCTGTTGTGGTTTTCCCCAAGTTCTTTCCCACCCCACACACCCATCAATCCAACCCCACTGAAACTACAACCTCCAAACTCCAAATGGGGAAAGCCCTTGAGAATTCTTCTCCAGAAAGCAGCAGCTCCAACCCAGGGGCAGCCACAACCATTTATTTCTTTATTTATTTAACAGGTTTTTTAAATACAGTTTTATCATTTCAGTCAAAGCGGTTTATATTGTAACTTAAACTTGGTAATGTACATTAAACAGGGACATTGATAACCATGAAGAAGATACTTGGCCGGGCAGACGTGTCATATGGGAATATACTCAGGATGCAGCCACCCACATCCATGGAAAGTCTCCAAAACCCCAACCCACTCCTTCTCCCCAACCACCCAACTCCTCCTCCTGTCCAAAGCTAGTTCCCTTGCATCCATTCACTTCCCTCCCCATCCAACATGAAAGGCATCTGAACATTCTTGCCCTCACTCGTGTATCTTCACTGAGCATGTGCCCCAGAAAAGGGCCTCGGATAAGTATAGAATAACATAATGAAAACAAAAACAGGACAAGAGGGGAACTCATCATACTCTTGTTCCCCATCACCATAGAAAAGAAAAAATATATAACCACCCCAGTCCAGAAACAACTCCCCCAAGGGACTGAGGTATGCAGTCTCTTGGGGGAAGAGGGCTTCCTTAGTCTATCTGCTTGTGCAGGTATGATATAGAACAATTATTCGTGAGGGGAAACCACCTGCTCCAAACAGCCCCCTGAATAGTGTAGCCCCTAAATTAAGTAGTCTCCAGGAAGACATTCCATAAAGTGGACAATCCTCTTCAACCCCCTGTATTAAGCATCTGTGGTTCTCAAAGAGGTTCTCAAGAAGGCCTCAGCTTATTAAAGCAAAGGAACAGGCAGGACATACCCCATACTGAATCTGCAGTTTTATGGGATACAGTATAGCATATCTTACTCCCCTTGTCCTAAAGAGCCTGCTTCACTATACTGAAGTTCTGGAACACCTGCACCAAAGAACAAAATCTCATTCTGAAATGCTGCCTCTCCCTCAGCTCTCACTGCTGAAACATTTTAATTCTGTCTTGGAAAATCTTCAGGCATATAATGATGGTGCATGGTCTAATCTCCTCTGCCAGAATGGGTACAGTGCTCTCTATCAAGCTTAAGATGCCCATCTTTCATGGTCAGGCCCAGTATCTCCGATATCCACTTTTAAAGAAACCGGAGGCAGTCTAGTCCCTCTGTTCCCTCAGGGATGCCCACAATGCTGAGGCTATTACTATGGTCTCTGTTCTCAGCATCTGTTTGCCATTCAGTGGCCACCTACATTTTGTATTCCAATGCCGCCATTACTGCTGTTTCCAGCTCTTTGAATGGCTGTTGTCAGGGTGATCTTAGTGGAATCTTCTTCAGCCTTGAGTCCAGATTAGTGGCGATTCTCATAGATAGCTTATGTATCAGTTCTTTAATCATGACCCCTGCATCAGCAGAAGTTGGAATCTCTGAGACCGCCTCACTGTCCAAAGTTTGGACCTCTGACAGTCCTGCTTTATCTGCCACCTTCTGCCCCAGCCTCTTGGCCTTAGATATTGGCTGAACCCACATGGCTGAAATGGACCTCCTACTGGTCTCCTGGGCCATATCAATGACAACTGGGTGGAGGGGAGTTCAATTTGACCCACCCCGCATCCTTTTGCAACATGTCTTCTCCAGCTAGTCCGACTATTATCACTTAGTAGGGCTGAGAGCGAGTACTGTTACCCCTGGGATCTCTGCATGAGCCACTGCTGGGGTGTGCGAAACTGTGATTCAAGTGACCATTTTGCTTGGTGGCCCTCAGTTATCAGGGCTTTCAGGACTTATCATTTTGCCTTGAACACAGCTACTTGTTGCTACCCCCCCCCCCCCCTCCAAAGTTGCCATCCTGGATGATTTAGTTTGCAAAATGATTTAAGCCAGCCTTGCTTGCAAATACGCAAGTCCACTGCATTTTTCTTATGTCAGGGAACAGAAAACGTTTTAGTCTTGTACTACATTTTTTGCACACTTCAGATTTTCAACAATGACAAGCAAAAGTGTTTAAAAAAACCTTACCATTAACGAACTGTTACAGCTCTAAGTTATCCTCAGCACAAAATTCATGACAGCCTTCTAAAGAAGTGAAATTAAATGACTTTCTAGACATGTATGCCTCTCCTTTATTGATAAAATATTTCTCTCATGTTTCAGACAGTGTTAAAGGGATAATGATGTCTCCTGAGACAGTAACATTGCTCTGAATTCCCAGGGAAGCAGAGAATCTTACGGAATTTACTCATACAGCAAGAGGGCTTCTACCATACCTCGAGTGTGTCACATTTTTTTCATGCCAAGATCAGAGAAGATTAAACTGGTTTTACTTTTAAAAGCAGCTAATTTGAACTCCCCTAGACTGGGGATTTTTGGCCCTAGAGTTTATTGGCTGGCCTGGGTGGTGAAGGCACACAATTTATAACTACTACAGGAGGATAGATGCTTTACCATCAGGCTACTTACTGCTGCTGCTACCTGTGTGAGAAAGGAGAATCGCCAGAGGGGGTGAATGTCTGCTCGGGCATGGTTCCAGCCATCCCTCCCTCCCTGTGACGTCAGATGGAAGAAGCCCTGGGCTGCTCTTAATCCAGTACAGAGGCCCTCTAGGACGTGGCCTGAAGGAGTGTGCCCAAAAGGGCAGGGCACGCCCCTTTGGCGCCCCTTCAGTGTTCCATTGGTGTTCAACAGTGTTGGAGATTTTGTGAGATCAAATCACCATCTCAAATACTATTTTGTTGTTTCAGTTGGGTACCTTATATTGAGTTTTGATGGAGAAGCGAAAGATCAAAAATACTGCCAAGGATAACCAGCTAGCTCAAGCCCCGGTGAGAAGTGGACCCTTTGGATAAGTATTTTTTGGTGGACATGGGACAACCACTCTCATCTGAAGGTGTGTCAGTTAGCTCAGTAGAACAGACTACCCCACCCTTCCCATACCCTCAATTATCTTCTTCTACTGTGTCTGTTGGGCTTGATAGCCCTATAACTTCTGTTAAAGGTCCTGTGTGGTCCTATTCCAAAACCAGTGGTTTTACATGAGGAAGTACAAATTGTGATGGAACCTTTACAGGACATTACTATGAAGACATATGGGTTGCAATATCAGAAATGGATACTAAGTTTTCTAGCACGGTATCCTCTCTTTCTGTCTTTACGATTTGCCAGAAGAGCGGAGTTCCCGAAGAGGGGTGTAAGGAGAGATAACTCAAGCAAAGGACACATTCAGTAGGAGGAAGGGGACAGAAATGTAAAGGACATGGTTTATTTTTAAGCTCAAAAACTCCAGGAGATTGATGATAGGTTTTCTCACAGTAATGGTTTGATTTCTAAAGTGGAAGATCAAATGCAGTTATTGCAGCAGACCAGTGCATCAGCAATTAAAGTTTCCCTTTCTATACATTATAAATTGGAAATGATGGACAATTTGACTAGGGCTAATAATTTACACTTTTTTATTTTCCCCTTACTTATTTGCTGTCCGCTGAGATTTATTTATTTTCATTTTCTTATATACTGCGCTATTCTGCATCAGTGCAGTTTACATTGAACAAACTGAAATTACATTGAACAGGGCATTATAACTTGGAGATAACTATTTTACAGGGAACATGAGCTATGAAGGGTTAAGTGGCTTGCCCAAGACCACCTGTGGGACTAGAAACCCCAGTCCTTCTGGCCCAAGGTTGCTGTCCTCTAGTGGGATTTGAACCCCTAACCTTCTAGCCTGAAGTACCTTGCCCCAACCACTAGGCCACTCAATACTTCTGGCAAAATGCTTTAAAGAGATATTATTGATTCCTGATGCAGTTGTTGTTCAAAAGTGTTTCTGTTTGCCATCCAGGCAACAGGCAGCTGTTTCTGGAGTAGATGCCTTAGGTGTTTTAACCCCGAATGTTAGTCAAGATTTGACCAACTTTCTGGAGGATTACTCTCATAATATTTCTAAGAGAGCTACACTGTTAGTCACGTTTCTCTCTGTTGCAGATAAAATTAAAGTTCTAAAGTTGTTCTTTAAGTTTAAAGATCATTTTTTTGTGGGCAAAAGTTGAATGTGTTCCCAGATGTTTCACAAAACACTCAACTTCACAGGAAGCAATTCCTGGCCCTTAAACCAAGGGTTCTTGGGATCGGTGCGACGTTTTTCCTTCGTTTCCCATGCAAGTGTGTAATTACATGGCAGGGGAAGACATTTTCGTTTTTTGAATCTTCCTAGTTGTAAATATTCTTGCAAAATATGTCATCTGTGGTAGGGTCCAAGTAAAATTTAGCCTATTATGTTTATGGGGGGGGGGGGGGGAGGGTCTCTCCCTATTGGCTCCCTGTTAATCATCTATTATTTTGTTACTTCTAAAATTAGCTTCTTTCTTCCCATGATGTGGGCTACAGCTGTAATATATATCCATAAGTGATGCTTATGTTGTTTTCATTGGGTGATGTGATGTGTTTCTATACAGCATATCTTTAGGACTCAGAAAGTTTGTTCCAGGCATGAGGAACAGCAAGGTGAAAGGAGTAAAGTCTGGAGTTAACAAGAGATGAGAAGGGAACAGATAGAAGCGATTTGCCAGAAGAGCGGAGTTCCCGAAGAGGGGTGTAGGGAGAGGTAACTCAAGCAAAGGACACATTCAGTAGGAGGAAGGGGACAGAAAAGTAAAGGACATGGTTTATTTTTAAGTCAACGGAATAAATAACCGCTTCGGAAAGAATAAACTCTCTAAATCCAGTGAAGAGAAGGAGTAGCCTAATGGTTACCATTTCAAATCTCAGTGCCACTCCATGTGATTTTGAGCAATTCGCTTAAGCCTCTATTGCCTCAGATACAAACTTACAGGCAATGCAGAAACCCTATACCAGAGCTCAGAGCAAAGGCTCTTCCTAATGCAAATTCAATGCCGACTTTTTGTGTAGCTATGCTATAAGCAAAAAGCATGTAAATAAGTTGTACGCAGAAAGTCAGCATTAAACAAGGAAAGTGAGACAGACATATGCGCACAGGGATCTGAGTTAAGTCTAGCACCTTTGCATAAAACAAAAGTCATCTGAGGTGAAGATGGACACCACCTCAGATGACCAGACTCCTCAAGTAATCCGATCCCCAATCCCACCCCATCATGGCCCCAACCCCCAATTCCAGCTCCAATCATTGGTGACCCAATAGGTCCGATCCCTCCTCCCACCTCTTAAAAATCATTGGTGGCTCGGTAGGCCTTAATCCTTCCACCCCCAAAAGAAAGGCCTGGTGGCTTGGTGGCCTCAACACCCCCACAACTGTGAAACAGAAAAGGGCATAGTGGCCCCTACCATCACCCCCTGAACCATCCCCAGTACCTTAGAGGTTGTGGGGCGGGAGCGTTGCCCACACACTCCTGCCCTTGCGCCACCATCTTGCAAAATGGCAGTGCTGAACCCACACAATGCATCTTGGGATGCACTGGGTAGGGTCAGACTGCCATATAAGACTGGCAGAGTGACCTCCCTGCACCTAGACACTGTGTTATGCCAATGGCAGTGGGGGCTTTCCCCAATGCCTAGATCATCTGAGGTGAAATGTCAGACCACCTCAGATGATCTTTTTGATTCCGGCTCATCTTTACACCCACCTGAAGCTGATGTAAAGATCCAGCGTTAAAAATACTGTAAAAAACTGCACTAGGCTTCAACACATTTTTTATACCAGGTGCAATTAGATATACAGCACTTTGCATGCAATTTGCACATCCACTGTGCTGCAATTTAGTGCAATAATTCTTCTGGCGTTTTTTTTTACCCTAGCTTGTTCTCTGTATCAGAAAGCAAACCTAGCACAGGAAAGGCAACAGAGAAATGTCGTGCTAAGGTTTTCTGTATTTGCCCCTTAGACTGGAAGTGTCATGGTTGTCCGTCTGGACCAGCACAGGTCTGTTCCGCAAGAGGGAGCAGAACGCACATAGGGTGAGGGCTATCACCCGGAGTTCCAGGATGTTGATCTGTAGTAGAGACTCCTCCCTGTTCAGCAACCCTGAGTGTGGTGAACTCCGCAGTGTGCTCCCCAGCCCTGGAGAGAGGCATCTGTGGTCAGGGTACACTGTGGTGGCGGTGCCTGGAAGGACATCCCTGCCCGAAGGAGGCCCTGGTTCTGCCACCAGTTGAGGGATCTTGCCAGCTGGTGGGAGACTCTGACCTGTCCTGGAGTCGGCCTGTAGCCTGGGTCCACTGAGAACACAGGCACCACTGGGCTGTCCACATGTACAGGCATGCTAGTGGTGTAACATGGACCGTGGAGGCCATGTGTCCCAACAGGTGGAGGAGAAGGTGAGTCGGCACCATTGCGTGGTGCTGGACATCCCCTGCCAGCTGTTTGAAGCGTTCTTCCCTGTTCCGAGGAAGGAGGGCTCTGGCCTGTATCATGTCCAGCTGAGCATTGATGAGCTCTAGGTCCTGCACCAGAGAGAGATGCCATTTGGAGTAGTTGATGATGAACCCCAGGTGCTGCAGGAGGAGAATGGGACATTCTGTGCCCTGACTGGCCTCCATGGCTGTGCTGCCCTTGATAAGCCAGCCGTCCAAGTATGGGAAGACGAAACACCCCTTGTAGGCGCAGATGGGCAGCTACCACAGCTAGACACTTTGTGAACACTCTTGGTGAGGAAGCCAGGCCAAATGGAAGTACCCTGTATTGGTAATGGCCTCCCCCTACCATTAATCTCAGATTTTGCCAGTGAGATGGGTGGACCAGGATGTATGTGTAGGCATCCTTTAGGTCCAAGAAGCAAAGCCAGCCTCCCTGATGGAGGTAGGGCAGCAGTGTCCCAAGGGATCGCAGGACTTCTCCATCACCAGGAATTTGTTCAGATCTCAGAGGTCCAGGATGGACCTGAGACCCCCGGTTCTCTTGGGGACAAGAAAGTACCTTGAGTAGAAGCCCTTGCCCCAGAGGTGCTGGGGAACAGGCTCTACCACCCTGTCCCTTAATAGACCTGCTAGCTCTGAGAGCAGGAGGGCCTGGTGAAGGAGAGGTCACACTGGCTCTCCTGGAAAATGCCCCGGAGGTGGTAGTTGGAAGCTTAGATAGTAACCCTTCTTCACCACCTCGGGCCATCTGTGGGCGAAGAGTGCCAAGTGGCCTCCTGTGGACTGGTGAGGGTCTCCCAGGGGAAGGGAGGCCCTGTCTGAGAGTCAAAAGCTCCCACCAGGTTGAGCCGGAGCCAGTGTCTACGGCTCAGGAGCTTTTGGCTTCCTGGTCCGTGTGCCTGGCGCTGCTGGCTTGGAAAGGTCCAATAGTGGTGACTCTGATGGAAAGGGCCCTTCTTCCTTGAGAAAGCCTCGGGGAAAAGGCCAGCTTCTTATGGGGAGGGGTAGAGGTCTTCTTAGAGAGTCTCTGCCTGGTCACCACCTCAGCCTCAATCTCGGCCATCTTGTTGGCCATAGGTTTTCCAAATAGTTTTTCCCTGGTGTAGATAAAGGTCTTAGTAATGTGTTTTGAGAGGAAGGGACAAATTTGCAGATGTTAAAGAGAAAGAAATGACAGGTTTTAGCTATTAGAGATGTGTAGGCAAACAGAAATTTGTTTTGTTTAGTTTTTAAAAAGTATGATCATTGCAGTCAAATCCAGAGGTTTTTCCTGGACCCATTGCTCGAGGTCTGAGGTCTGCAGCCAGGCCTGGCACCAAGCACCAATGCCTACAGCTGTTGCCCAGGTTGCAGCCTTGAACCCATCATAGGTGGCCCAGGACAGGAACTTGGAACAGTCCCAGATGGTGGCTACCAAGGTCTGGAACCATTGCAGGGGTTCCCCGGTGAGCCCTGCTGAGAAGCCAGCAAGCTCCTGGATGAGGCTCTTAAGTTACATCCCTTGGTAGAGCTCATAGATTTGTATCCGGCAGCCCAGCATGCACCCTTGGAAACACACCCCAGGGGGTCGAGGACCCTGGCCTCTCTCCTCAGGGGTACAGAAGAATAGGTTTTCTAGCTCTTGAGCTTTGGCATCAAGGACTCCACCACCATGGAATTGTGGGGAAGTTGGGCTTTCTGGAAACCTGGACTTTTGACGTGGTAGATGGCGTCGAGGCATCAGCTGACCACTGGCACTAAGGCCGGGGTCTCCCACATCTGTAGGAGCAGCCGTTCGAGGATGGGTTGCATCGGCACCGATAGAGCCTCCTTTGGGGGAGACTCATACTGGAGGATCTCCAGCTCTTTGGTAGCACGGGTCCTCATCGGACTCGGTGGGGACCAAGAGGGCTCAGGCCATGTCCCAGATGAAGTCATGGAATGCCACATCCTCAGGTGGGGAATAGCATCAGAGTTCCAGGGGAGACGGCTCCGAGGGGATGTCTCAGTGTCAAAAAGTCTCAGGAGAGGCCTCAACATCAGTCTCCAACTCTGAAGGTGTCAGGGAGTCCGAGGCTCGGAGCTCCCATGCCTCAAGGCCCCAAGGCCTACATTGCGGGATCGAGACCCCACAATGGGTCTCGGGTCAGACTCCTGGAAATTGGCCAGGGAGGACAAGACAGCCAAGGATCAGGACCAGGACCTCGATCGGTGCCAAGGCTGGCTCGATGCTTGGGAATGCCACTGCTGTTGGGAGCCCCGAAGTCAGGGCAGATGATGCAGACGATCCTGACATCATCGCCTGCTGCATGGTCAGGATAGGAGAGATACTCTGTTTTAGGACCGCCAATCTGGCCTCGATACCAGAAGGCTCTGCAGCTTTCAGCGCAGTCACTGAGGGCTTTGGGCCTGGCGCCACTGCTCTGGCGAGTGCATTCTCTATGAGGACTGTGGCTTGGAGAAGCCTTGCACGGTCACCGCCGGCCGAGGATTCCTTCCTAGAGACCTTTGGAGGGCGCTGCTCGGAGTCACCTGAGTCCCACTGAGGGACTTTACCGGGTTTCCCTGGTGGGACCTCGACTGGCTTTGAGGATTTTTTCTTTTTCTTGCCAGGGTCTGGCATCTTTCTGGAGGAGCCGCTGCCGCGGGACTTCGAAGATGCCCAGGCCTCACGGGAGGTGCTCAGCTTAGGACTCAGTGATGGGGAAGCTGGCACAGAGCTGGACCATGAGAGCATCTTCTCCTGCAACTCTGACCGTTTCTTGTTGAGTGGTCATGGCCTGGCATAGGTCACAGGAGGTACTGTCATGGTCTGGGCTAAGGCAATGCAAGCAACAGTTGTGGGTGTCTGTGACAGTCATAATTTGACTGCAATGATCATACTTTTTAAAGCCACCGGGAGACAAGGTGGATCACACCCGGACAGGATCGACAACCCCCAGGCGAATGCCGGTCGTAGCGAGCCTCGATGTAAAAAGAGAAAGGAGCTGAGAACAGTGCCGGGGACAGCACTGGCTCGAGGCGGGAAGAGGAACCGCTACGCAAACTGAGAAAAACTCACTAAATTTTTAAGGAATTTTTCCGTGGAAACAGGACATGCGTCAGTTGGGCTCCACAAAAAAAAAAGAGACAGAGCAAGATGGCACCCTTGGATAGGAAGGGGACCACGCATGTGTGGTAGCATTCCCAAAGGCTTTCTTTGAAAGCTGGGGAAATGCTCCATCGGCGCCGGCATCACACGTATGTGAGGACTGACTTCCTGCTTGTTCCGGGAGAAATAAGAAAATATGTACTGTATCTGAACAAAACCCCACCTTGAGCTACTCCTGGAAAGAGCATGAGCTACAACCTAAATCCTTTCCCTTCCTATTCAACTTTGGACAGTTCAGCAGAAGAAATACACTGCACATATGAACCACTAAACCACAAGGGGAACCATTTTATAAGGGATTTCAGCATATGGAACAATAGTTTACAGGTTCAAGTAGACTCTCAGATCCACACCTCATAAAGTGACCTGGGGTATATTCTCATACCAAAGCCCAGTGGCTTCTTTTATGTAAAGTACGTGGGGGTTGAGAACAGGCAGAGCGGGGCTTGGCACTTATTCACATGTTTTCTAGAATACATACGCGTGTGCCTGCTCTTACTAGCACATTCACACACATAATTACACCTGTCTTGGAGCAGGAGCAAACATGTGCACTCCCACTCCCTGGCTAGTTTATAAAGGCACTTAAGTGCATCCATTGCCTTTACAAAACAGGCAGAACACAGGGCATTTTTCCAAGCAAAAAAAAATGCCAGTACTCAAATGCAGGACTCTTTCATTAATACATGAGGACCATGGATCAATTTTAGCAGGCAGTGAAAAAGGTGTCGGTCCTCCGTACCACCAGGTACCCCTTCAAATAAAGCCCTGGTGCCACATATGTGCTTATGTGACTTTTCTGCCTAGGAAATTTACCTTCAAGTAGAATTGCTGAGGTTACTACACATGGTGCAATGCAATTGAGAGAAGGTTTAGGGGTGTGCATTCATGAGCACATAGTCCGTTCATTTGGGCTCCTAAGTATTTAAAGTACACACAAATAGCTTGTACATGCATATACCTATGAATTAACACATGTACAATTGATTGCATGCATTCTGAAGTTCTTGCATGCATACAGGGTATGCCTAAAACAACAAACAGGTCAAATTAACATACAAAAATGCCCAGAAATTAGACATTTTTCATTTTAAACAAGCAAGAGCCAAACGTTTTGGGTTTTTTTTTTTTTTTGCAGTGCACACTCCTAGAAGACTTATAGGCTGCAGATGGGGCTACACAGCATTCCCCACTGATAACGTTATCCACTCTTATAATCCATATGGCCACAATGAACAATCCTTAAACAGCACACTGTCAGAGAGTCAATCTCCAAGTTGTGTCTCATTTCCTTTCTGGCCATATTCAGATCCCTCCTACAAAACCTCCACCACTTTGAGGTTGCTTTTAAATCTTAAGCCCTGCCTCTTCCCAGTCATAGCCTTCTTGATGTTAACCATGTTCAGTGAACAGAAGTAGTATGGCTGCAGTTAGCCCAATAAAAATGTAACACCTAGAATTTATTTGTTGGCCCTTATTTTTACAACCATATCCACTGCAGCAAATACATTTCCTGCAACTCCTGATTTGTTTTTTATATGCATCTTGATATAGAAGGGACTGTCTATTACGTGCATCTCTACAACACTGCCTATTGAAAGTCTAGCTAGTAGAAGTGACTGTCAGTGACATAGAGGACACAAGTGGAAGGGTCATGATTTTCGTACCCTGCTCTCTTAATATAGTGGTTCTCAACCCAGTCCTCGGGCACATCTAGCCAGTCAGGTTTTCAAGATTTCCACAATGAATATGTATGAGATTGGTTTGCATACAGTGGAGGGAATTTTGAAAACCTGACTGGCTAAGTGTGCTCCAAGGACTGGCTTGAGAATCAGTGCTCTAATGCAGTGTTTTTCAACCTTTTTTGTGCAAAGGCACACTTTTTTCATGAAAAAAATCACGAGGCACACCACCATTAGAAAATGTTAAAAAAATTTACCTCTGTGCCTATATTGACTATATATAAAGTAATTCTCTTGAATAGGAAACAAACACTCACACCAACCCCCCTCCCCTGCTGGTTCACACCAACCCCCCTCCCCTGCTGGTTCACTCACACCACCCCCCCCCCCCCTCCACTGCTGGTTCACTCACCCACCCCCCTGTCACTTACTCACCCCTCCTGCTGGGTCACTCACTCACTTACCCCCCCTCCCCTGCTGGTTCACTCACACCACCACCCCCTCCACTGCTGGTTCACTCACACACACACACACCCCCCCCCCCTGCCCAAGCCGCTGCTTCTGCTTTGTACAGAGCAGCGGCTGCACTACACTTACATTGAAAAGTAAAGAGAAACTGTGTCAGGAGCCCTCCTGTCATCGCAGAGCCCGAGGAAGTGATTTCATGGGGGCGGTCTCCTCACAGTCTGTCTTTCCTTTTCAAATTAACTTTATTGCAGCTAAAGTTAATTTGAAAAGGAAAGACAGCCTGTGAGGAGCCCGCCCCCATGACATCACTTCCTCGGGCTCTGCATGATCGGAGGGCTCCTGACACAGTTTCTCTTTACTTTTCAATGTAAGTGTAGTGCAGCCGCTGCTCTGTACAAAGCAGAACCAGCGGCTGCACTGCTATAGGGAATCGCGTTCGCGCCGCGGACTTCGGCACAAAAGCCGGTTTTTTGCTCTGGCCGCTCCCGATCTTGCGGCCAGAGCAAAAAACCGGCTTTTCAATGGCCGGTTTTACAACTGTGCCGGCAGCCGGCCTGGCCATGGAAAAACCGGCCAGGCCGGCTGAAAGCCGGCCGGTTGGCAACCCTAATTTGTGAGCCGAGGCCACATGTTACAGATGAAATTGGAATTTTTCCCACGGCACACCAGACAATATCTCACGGCACACTAGTGTGCCGTGGCACAGTGGTTGAAAAACGCTGCTCTAATGGACTTACTATCATGGCATTTTGCAGGAGGTATGATGGGGTGGAGGTCATGCTACCCTCAGTAAATCAGAATCTAAATAGAACAAAACCGTATAGGCTGAAAAGGTGAAAAACCAAAAGAAATCTAAGTACTGAAATCCAAGTGTTCAAGAGAACTACTACTACTAGTACCAATCATTTATATAATGCTACAAGGCATATACAGCACTATACAGATACCTCGTACATATCACAGACAGTCCCTTGCCTGCAGAGCTTACAATTTGTTCAGGACAGTCACAGAACAGAAAAGGGGACCAGGGGAAATCTTAAGGGAGATGATTGAAACACATATAGATGTATACAGGAGAATGAGGGGGTCAGGATCCAAAAGCAGCCTCGAGGAGGCAGGTTTTCAGCTTGGATTTGAATTGGACCACAGATAGAGACCGATGTACCAACTTAGGTAGTCTATTCTAGGCCTATGGTGCAGCAAGGTGGGGTGAATGGAGTCTGGAGTTGACAATAGAAGAAAAGGGCATAGATAAAAGTGATTTTCTTGATGAGCGGAGTTCCCGAGGAAGGGTGTAGGGAGAGATAGGAGAAGAGGGATAATGAGGAGCTGCAGAACTAATGCACTTGTAGGCAAGCAGGAGAAGTTTGAACTGTATGTATGTGGAAATGGATAGGGAGCCAATAAAATGACTTAAGAGGGGGTTACATGAGCATACTGATACTTGCGGAAGATTAGCTGTGCAGCTGAGTTTTGAAAAGACTGACGGGGAGACAGATGATTCAGTAGGAGACCAGTGAGGAGCAGGTTGCAATAGTCTAGATGGGAGGTAATGAGAGAATGGATAAGGGTCTTAGTAATGTGTTTTGAGAGGAAGGGACAAATTTGCAAATGTTAAAGAGAAAGAATGACAGGTTTTAGCTATTAGAGCTGTGTAGGCAAACAGAAATTTGCTTTGTTTAGTTTTTTGTGTCGTTTGCAGGTTTGTTTTATTTTAATACATTTTCATTTTGTGTCATTTTGATTTTATAAATTTTCATTTCAGGGCAATTTTGTCAATTACAGCAGTAGCTGTGGTCGCTGTCTAAACAAAAAACATAGCTGAAAGGTTACTAGACGTTTCTGGCAAACAAACCTAAATGGCTTTTTTTCTCATATTATAAGCTGATCTCAAATTAGTATCTTATAGGCTAGAAGGCAAGCATCTTGCAGGAAGAGCTATTATGTCTCCATGTGGGGCTAGTACTAGCCAGACTGCTCCTGAATGTTATATTGCTGGTGATCTTTATTCTGTGAAATCATATCTAAAGTACACCATCAGAGATATTTACCAAGCCTAATCCAAATCCTGGTTGTCCAATTCTGGCACAAGAACATGGTAAAAGAAAAGTCTTTGAAGTACATCTCTACAGCAGGAGTCCATAGATTCACAATCCAGGAAGGGTTTGCACAGAGCTTCAGACCAGACAAACTTTGGGCCAATCGGGAAACAGAAATGAAGATCACCAGCAAACACAAGACACAGTTAAGAGCAGGCTGGCTAGATACAGCCCGCCATGAAGACATAAAAGTACTTCCTGGAAGATACCTGCCTTACAACTCAATGATTACTGGTTTGAGGCCAGCCTACTTGTGATCACAGGAGAGGGCAGAATTTTGGATTTTTAAATGCTATGTTTGAATTAAAAACAAAATGAACGACATACAAAATGTCATTGATATTTCCCGTGTCATTTCAAATGAATGAACATCCCTATAGGATATGTGTGGAGAAAGAGAGAACAGAATCAAAGATGATCCAAGATTGTGAGCCAAAGAGACATGGAGGATGACAGTGTTATCTACAGAAATGGAGAAGGGAAGAAGGGGGGAGGTGGGTTTAGGGGAAAAGATAAGAATCTCTGTCTTGGCCATGTTCGGTTTTAGATGGCAGAGGGACATCCAGGCAGCAATGTCAGACAAGGAGGCTAAAATTCAAGCCTGGATTCCTGCAGGGATGTCTGGTGTACATACAGTACAGTAGGTAAATCTGAGTCATCAGCAGAAAGTGGGTGCTGAAAACCATGGGAGGAGATCAGGGCACCAAGGAAATGAGCATAGAGAGAGAAAAGAACAGTTCCGAAGACACAGCCCTGAGGTACACAGACTGAAAGCAAGATAGCAGAGGAGGATCCACTAAAAAAGCGAACCAAGACAGAACAGAGCCTCAAAATCCAGGTGAAAACAGGGTATCAAGGAGAAAATGGTGATCATTGTCAGAAGCAGCAGATGGGTAAAGAAAGATGAGGATCGCGTAAAGACCCTTGGATGTAGCCAGTAACAAGTCACTGGAGACTTTCTCAAGGACTACAAACAGGAAGTTGGCATCAGGTGGTCCGAGGAGGCGGAAGCAAACAGCCCCATGGTGCCAAAGTTTCAAGGTAAGTGCCGCAGGGCTGTTTGCAGACATTCCGCCCCTGCACATCCCAAGAGGGCTAACAGCAATTGTGGCAACAATATATGTCCCTGAAGGGCTGGCGCTTTAAGCAACCGCCTAGTTCACCTAATGGTACTACCAGCCCTGCCCTGCCCTCCCCCATGCCCCACATCCGGCATCTCCCCTCCCCATCCCTATTCTCTCTGGTGTCCAGCATCTCTCCACACCTTCCTTTTCCCTTCCCCTTCTCCAACAGTACAGGTGCCACCCTACGTCTTCCTGGGTCAAATTGGCATGTGTGGTGCAGTGCCTCTGAGTGCAGGTACACAATCAAGCTCTTCTGTCCTACCTTCTCCAATGCAGATTTCCTGCCAGGGAGGACAGAGAGGACCTAACAGGCCTTAAGTGTGCTCCTGTGCTCATAGGCCCACACCATGCATGCTGGTTTGTAGTTCTTCAGGCACCACAAACCTGAACGGGAGTAAATGACAGTGGTAATGGCAGTAGAGGAGGGGATGGAGCAGGCTGTGTTCTGCCCCCCCCCCCCAACACTGCTGCCCTAGGAAGACACCTAGTCTGCCTAGTGGTAGGGCTGGTCATGTGGCCAGAGCTTGAGAATCAATGAACCCCCTACTTGGGCAAAGTTTAGGTGTAAGGATTGTGCCCACTTTTCCCCCATGAAAGTGGCTCAACTGAAGATCATGATTCCCCCATAAACCTCACTCATCAGTTAAACAGACCTGGAGCAAAGGTAACATTTTGTAATGCCAGCCACAGCTGCCACTTCTTGATCCATCACTGAAAAAGTGGATCAGTGGCCAGAGGGTTGGATATGGAGGCAGAATCCACTGCAGGACAGAGTTAATGGAGCAAGTCCCACTCACACCCAGAGAAATGCCAGTCTCATGCTGACTTTCCCATAGCACAGAATGAGCATCTGCACCAAAGCAGTCTGACTTGTACCCGAAAGAGATTAGAGAACAAAGCAGATGAACGGGGTTTCACTCCAGAATTATTTACTTCAGGAAGAAGTGAAGGTAGATTAAATACATGGTGGTGGAATTTTAGCATTAAAGCCAGCATTAAGTATGAGCACGAGAGGAAACCAATGCACACTTAATCCTGGAGTTTTCTTCCAGTGTGAACAGAATGGGGAATGAAACCTGATTAGCTACTAGAGTAACTGATCTCAGAGATGGATTTGATTGTAAATCCAACTAAAGCCACAGAAGGGAAAAGAATGGAACTGCCAGAGGCCAGAAAGTGGTAATCCTGCTAGCGTGAAGAACAATAAGGACATTTTAATAGGCTGCTCTGAATTATGTCCCCCTACAGAATATCTTCAGATGGTCAAAGGTTACAGGGCCTGACTGTCACAGACAGGTGTGTGAAATTTACAGCAGCCACAGAACAGACCAGATCTGCCCAAGCCAGGTGCACAGTCAAGTTATCGATTTGTCTTTGTTCCACCTAAGCAGGCTGAAGCAGTCCTAGCTTTGCCCCACTGCACCTTTAAGCCTGTCTCACTAAAGAAATGGCGCATCTATTTATTTTTTCTATAACAAGCAGGAACACGTGTTCACAGATATAATGGAGTAAAACCACAGCTAGATCAGCCTGGGCAGAGTGAGTGACTGCAGTATACTACAGCTAGGGTTGCCAACTGGCTCCAGATGTGCCCGACAAGCTTGATCCAGTCCTGGGTTTACCAGCAACCCCCCCCCCCCACCCCCCGCATGCAGTAACTTGTAGTTTTCCTTTTCTTACGGAGTGCAGTGGAGAAATCAGAACTATATATCCCTGCATGCCAAGGGGTAAACCCAGGACTGGATCGGCCCTATCGGGCACATCTGGAGCCAGCTGGCAATCCTAACTACAGCCCACAAAAAGCACATGACAGAAAGACAACCATGAAGAGAGCAGAATGTGCTAATCTGTCTCACCCTAGCCTAGATCTATACTGGTGAGGAATGGTAGGCATTAGATGTCTTTAGCAAAGGAGTTCGCAACCCAGTTCTCTGGACAAACCTAGCCAGTCAGGTTTGCAAGATAATCAGAATGAATGTGCATGGGAGAGAGTGGAGGCAGTGCGTGCGGATCTCTCTCATGCATATTCATTGTGGTTATCCTGAAAACCTGACTGGCTAAATATTTCCCGAGGACTGGGTTGAGAACCCCTGCTCTAGGAGGTTGTGTTCTTCTATAGTTGAACCTTTGAGCCAGTGGAGTATTTACAAGTCCCAGACAGCACAAACACCACACTAGACAATTACAATCAGGCAAGGATAGGCAGTGTCCTCTGAAAGAAGGGCAACTATGAAACATTACAAGTGGATTTCTAACTGATGCTGGGTGTCGTATGGACATCTTGCCTTGGTACATGGTAGGTACTATGTTTTGACGCAGAAAATAAGAACTGCCAGAAGACAGGTTGCTGGCATGCTTGAGAGAGCCTGTCAACAGCTTCTCTCTGTAAAGAGGGGATGCTCTGCTGTAACAAGCTTTTACTCATCCTCTTAAGCCTCTTTGGCACCTAATGATGCATTTTGCATGCCAATTCATGTCTGATTGACAGAAGCAAGTGTTACCTGCAGCTAATCCTCTCACTTCCTCAACATCTTCATGGACTTAAAGAGTGACCTTTGCCTAACCAAGCAAAAGACTCTCAAGGAGGGCCCAAGATCTCGCCAAAGATGGGTCTTTTCAGGCTGTTTGACTGAGAGGAAAGGTCAGTGAAGTCTAGATAACAACTTATACTCAAACCCTACTAAAGCCATGATGAGTTTGGCTGATTACCCTTTCATTTGGACTTTTCCTTAGCTCCTGGAAAATTGACCTTTTCTGTGGGCAGCCCCAACCCAAGTGATATTCTGTGCCCAAGTTGCCAGTATCTTTGGATCAGGTCTTGAAGGAATGTCTCCAATGTTCCCACAAAGTTGCACCACAGTCCTTCGCCCAAACTGCTGCTCGTGGGGGGGGGGGGGGGCTGCAATATCGCATTTTTAGTTGCAAGGAGCAAGCATTAAAAATGTAATACTGCAGCACCTCCCCCCACTGGCAGCAGCATGGGTGGAGGACTTTGGTGCACCTTTGTGGGAATGTTGGATACCTCTCTGGCTTAGATTAGGAACTCCACTACTGATTATAGCTGGAATGCAGCACTATCATGTAACCATGTTCCTGGAGGAAGACTTAGGGCCAGTGACTTAACAGCTGCTTCTCCTGATGCATTCTGGCACCCTCAGTACTGATTTGAATGGAAGCCAGAAAGACCGCAAAACAAACAGAAAGAGAATTCAGAACAGGCACAAAGTTGCTTTCGAGGACGTAGATTAGATGACAGTTTGATCCAGAGATTTTGGTAGCAAAAACTAGGATGTTGCTCCAATCCTGCAGACTTATCAGCTGCAGCCCTCTACCTGATGGTAGTCTAGACGAGGGTTCAAACCTCATGGCAAATGCATTCCTCCCCACCCCACCCCCCCCCCCCACCCCCACCTCAAGTGAATGGAGATCACTTTTTGCACATAATAACAATCCCTTCCTGTCCTCCGAAATCTCAAAAGAAATGTGGGGAAAGTAAAAAGGAAAACCTTCCACCCCTTCACCCCACCCCATGAAAAGAATAGGATTTTCCTTCCATTTATTTAATGTTTCCTGTGGAAAAAAAGGTTCCCTCCCACATGCTTGATTCACTCACTAATTCCCTAGCAGGTCTCTGCAAGGTGGGGATCTTTAACAGACTGGCGCGGAGGTATAGGTGAAAGCAGGTGCTCGGTTTGTAAGCAGCAGCAGCACCACAACTGAAACTAAGCAAAGGTAAGAATGGAGGGGGAATTGTGAAGAAACAAGCAGGCAAAACATCAGCAGAGTGACCACTGGGCACTAGGACATCAAGAACAGGTGAGTCCACACTGCTCTTCCAAGCCACTTTATAAGCAGACAGACTACTAGAGTTGCCAATTCACCCAGTTCCAGGAGTGAGATGTTATGTCAGTCCTGGATTCTGATAGTCTCATCTTGATGCATTATGGGAACTGCATTATTGATTCCAATGGCTAAAACCAGGATAAATACCATACTGCACTGCAAGGCAAATTTAAAACCAGAACTAGCAAAAAAAAAAAAAAAAATCTCACTACTGGAACTGGGTAACTTGGCAACTCCGTGGAGACAATCTCCAGCCATGTCCAAAATGATGATTTTGTAGTCCTATTCAATAGGAAAGCCAGAACTCAAAATCCCAGAATGCCTTGTGTGGGTAATGAACAGCTAGGGGGGGGGGGCAATGCCCCAGTGTGCCAGGTCTTGTCTTGACTAGTCTGCAGTATCTGGCCCACCTGTTGCAAGCCTTCACTGCTGGCGTTTCCTCTGCTCTGTGACACTATATAACGCCTCTCTCAGTGTAGCTCCTGTTTCACCTGCTACACAACTGTCCACATCACATACACTGTTACACCTCCAATATAAATGTCTGCAGTATCCATTTTACTCTGCATTTAAAAGCCAATTTTATACTGAGTTCATTTTTTTTATTTTTCCATTTTTGCATTATGAAATACCTGGCTGAAGTTTGGATGGCTCTTTCTATCTAAATGCGCCTACTATTAGGAGCTAGTGACGCCGTTGTATGAGAACAGCCACATACCAGTGTGAATAAAGGACGTGCAGCTAACGAGCAACTCAGGAAATCTTTAGTAATAGATTTTGACTATAGTAAAAGGTGCACAGCTTTTCAGCCACACACACAAAAAAAAACAGTAAATATCAGAAATGGCATTAGAGTACAAAATTAAACTTCAAAGACGAAGTGGGGAAAAAACAATAAAAAGGGAAAGTTGTATGTTGCTTGGTCTTCTGAACAGGTTGGGGAGAGCTGCCGGACGCTATTTTAGCTTTGGCATTAAGAACGAACACCGAATGCACCGGTTTAGGAGAAATGGGGGCAAGTGGCACTGCAATTCAATGAGCTTACTCCGAGCTCGTACTTCTCCTTTTCCCTCCTCTCCCAATTTCTGCTTCCAAGCCCAGAATAATTACTCCGTGACCTGGAAGCGATATGGCATAAGGGGAAGGAGTGTTCCTCTGGTTTTAAAGGCACATTTCTTTCTCAAGGACTCCAAAGAGCAAAGAAGCCAAAATCTTTACCCAATCAGCCACACCCGCCTGGGGTGACGCGGACGGGGAGGGGGGGGGAGGGGTGTCAAGGATCTCGTGCACGCTGGTTTGTTTATAGCTGGCAATTCACAAAATAAACAAGCCCTCTATGGACGCCTGAAGTGACCTAGGAAGAAGTCATAAGCTGGAAACTCTATATCCCCCCAGACGATATGTAATTTCGCTGCAACGAAGCCCTTCGCATAACCGAGCTCTGTTCTAGGACTCGAACATCTGGAAGAGGTTTAAAGTATCCTGCGTTTGACAGCAAGGTTGGCCGTAGCCTCTCTCTGCTCTCCACGTCTGGTTGCAAAGGCTGTGCTTTTTCCATCTCACTCACTAGGATAGAGGTCATCCTGAGGGAGGGGGGGAGGGAGGGGGCGGAAAACAACGTGGAACCCGAGCCAAGGAGGGTGAGAGGCTGGAGGAAAGGAAGAGATCATGGGAGAGAAAGGAAAACAAAAAATCTGAGCAGAGAATGCATGAGAAATTGTAGGAAGAGGGGAGGGGGGGAAAGGAAAACAATGTACTTTATGATTAATCTGTTTTTCTCCCTCGGTTCTTTATTAACTTTGCAAACGGCAACTCTCAGTATCTTTGTGGATATATACTGGACACATGGCTTCAAAACTCTTTGAATGCTGCCTACCCTTCTCCCTGAGAGCTGACCAGAAAGCAAACATCCCACAGACAGACATTATAATCAGGCTCGTCCTTAAATGAAGCACGGAAAATTGAAGAGGAGGTTTCCATTACCTAGAGATGGCTCAGCTTGTGCAAGAAATACTAGAGGTGGAAAGGGGAACATTATTGTTTCGTTATATTTTAGTGCGCGCTAAAATGGAACAAAAACAAACTGAATGAAAATGGAGAGCCCTAAGAAATACCCTCTGGGTGGCAGGATCCTGCAGGTGAAGTAAAATACAATCAGCACATTGAAGGGTAATAAAGGTTGAGAACAACTGGGATCAATGGCATTACAGAAGGGAGCAAGTTAGATAAATTGGATGAGCCTTGTAGTCCTCATGTGCCCTCAGATTCTCAGTTTGAGTTAGAGATAGGAGGATCGGCTGCTTTCCAGGCCGAGCCCAAAACTCTCGAGATCCAAAATTCTGACTAAATATTCCTATCTGACCATAGCAGAAGGAAAATCACTATTAGAACATATTGAATAAGACGGGTACATTTTTCTTGAAATATGCAAAAATTAACCCGTCTGCAGAATGTGGATTAAAAATTTAAAGTATTTATTTTTATTTATTTTATTAACATTTCTTATATACCGCGCTCTTTGTCATCAGTGCGGTTGACATTGAACCAAATAACCAATTACATTAGACCATCGTCTACATAGAACAGGGATTTAACATGGAGGTAACTCGGGGGAAACTATTTACATTCTTAGTACATTCCAAACTATTTACATTCTTAATACAATATATTTAGGTCTGAATTCGCTGTATTTTTAGTCTCATATCACTGCAGTTTGGTGTTGGGAGGTTGGGGATGGGTGTGTGTGTGTGGGGGGGGGGGGGCCTTTTTGGTAACTTGGATTAAAAAATACAAAAAACTCAGACGTTTCAAGCTCTAAACCTGGCTCATTAGAATCTACTAGCAGTGAGGAAACGGATACTGCAGGATCCAGCCCTGGCAAGAACTGAATGATGTTTGTTGTATATTACATCATATAAGAGAAGATATATCAAAGCTTTGTTCCAGGTTCCCCTGCAGTGCTAAAATTCTTCCAGGCTGATCAATGAACATTCAAGGGTGCCCGATGAAAGAAAAATTGCTATGAGATAAAATCTTTCCTGCTTTCCCTCCATAGCGATTGCAGCTGAATCCAGAAACATTAATTGACTTTCTCAAGAACGTTATACTGAGTGTGGTCCATAGTGGGGGAATGCAACTGCGGATCCCCTGTCTCCTCTAATCTTGATTGAAACTGTAAACCTTTGGTTGTGGAAATATTATCAGAATGTGAACTGTCTTGCAAAGCACCAAGTGCACTGTACTATATAGATAATGCAGATTCATTAAAGATAAAAACAAGGACACGGCCTGACATGCAAGATAAATTCCTGCTCAATTGTGACACCGTACCTAACGTGATTAACTTTATTTGGCAGCCTAATAGTTTTACTAGACGACCAGACTAGTAGTAACTACAGTACATAGTACTGTAAAGCATCAAATCCCTGTAACATATCTATAAAGTATCCAGTGCCCGCTTCAAGATATCATAAGTAAGGCAGAGAGAATCTTGCTAAGTAGGGCATTCCGTGACCAGATCAGCCTAAGGACCCTTTTACTAAAGTGCGCTAAGCACACAGTAGCTGCTTGCTTGGGTTCGTGAGGGCATCACCCTTGCTGCATGCTGATTTGTGCACTAACTGTCACTCATGCATGGGGTGCTGAATGGGCAGGATAGAGGCGTGATGAGCACATTGCAGTTGGGGGGTGGGGGGGGGGGATATATTGTGTATGCTGTCCATGTTGAAATTAGCACAATGCACTTAACTCCACCTACTGAAGTTGCATTTAAGTGCACCCCTGGTGATAACACAGTGCTTTAGGAAGCACATCCACGCATTTACTGACAGGAACCTGCTGGTCACGCTCCCAAGAGCTACTGTGGAGGCTTTGCACTTAGATGCATTAGTTATTGCTTTTAGGTGCAAAACCCTAGCAGTTTAGTACAAGGCCTCCAAGTCTTTCTTGAAATAATCTTACGTTTTTATTATACTTTTGACTGATTTTGTCTTTCCAAGACTCTCCAATCCAAAACAAATATTTGACTGGCATACTGACCCAAGGAGCTAAATGTAAGTGACCAAGTGCAGTACAATCTCAGTTAGAAACTGTTCCCTTCCTGTCATCTCCCAGTCCATCCATTCTGTCTGCTCGCAGCGTGCGGCACATAGCACAGGCTCCAGCCGATGTGAGGCAGATGGGAAACGGAGGAAGGGAACCAAGAGCTGTTAACGTGAAAAACATGTGACCATTCCGTTATCTCCATTTGCTCGGCAGGAAACCTCTCCACTTTTCAACTCTCTCTTTCTCCAAACATAGACAAACACTGGACCAACAATAATAATACTGATTTACTGGCCTTCCCAGGAGGCTTTGGGCTAAGAAGTCAAAGTGCAATATCAGAACATGATTTCTTTGAATTCCCATTAGGGCACCCGGCCAGGACATCTCTAGTTCTACTGTAATGTATCAAATCCCCTTCCCCCCCAAAAAATAATAATAATAATAAAGTGAACTTTAAAATACATTACAAAAGTAGTTTCTGGCAAGGTCATCTCTTACTCTGATCAGCCTATCCTATTTGGACTTGAGGCAGGGAGTATTAACTCCCAAAAGCTAATAAAACTAACTAGTGTTAGTCCATTAAGATACAATCTTATTTCCTTTTAATTAACTTTTATTGCCATATAGGACTACACTTGGAAAGAGCTATATCCAGCTTAATCATTAAGCAACTCTAGGCGGTCACCTAGGGTGACAGCTTCTGGAGATAAAGGCAAACAGCAGTTGTGGTCAAAGCTTTTGACAGGTTCACTAAATCAAAGAACCACTAGCACCTACTTTTATCTACAGAGAGGATGTGCAATGTTGAGCTAGTTCGAAACTGCGCCTTTTATTTACATAAATGAAGCGAAGTTCGGTTAATATGTCCAATTATGCATTTTTACAGAATCGTTGTGCAAGGACTGGTTTTGAGACAATCGCAATTGATGTTGACGGAGGGGACTTGAAAGAGTTAAAAAGAGGTTCCAAGGTTGAAGCTTAGCCCTGGGTTCCAATACTCTTACTGGACCTGGAGCTGTGCCTTGGAAATAGAAACGTGGACTGAGCTAGAGGGCAACTACAGCACAGATAGGAGAAAATGGGACAGTAACACTCACGTTTCTACGACTCAGGGCTTTCCGCTTTGACCTAGTGCAACAATTTGGCGAAATTCCATTTTCTAGTGAGGAGTTGCTTCAGACTCCTTTACAGCGGGAATCTTAAAACTGTTTCCCGAGACGTGCCCGGAAAAGTTACTTCAGAACACTACAGACACATTGTCAATATCTCACACTGTAGAAATAAACATCTTTAGATAGGACCACCTCAAAGTAGCGTAGCCAACTTCAAGACAATACAACCGCTAGCAAAGACCAGGAGTCCTTCTGGCTCTATTTTGTGCCCCGTTCTCGGTCCCTGCAGTAGGACTGAGGCAGTGGAGCTGAACCGCAATGATACTGTGTGTCCAGTTCTAGGGCGGCCGAATATACAAGAACAATATACAGAGGTGCGGGTTACGTCATCGACATGTGGTGCACATCTGGCTAAGGTGAACGATACACATACTGCAGCGTCGACAGCTTTTGCGCCTCAGCACAATCCCCGGCGCGGTCTCTTTCCAGTTCTTGTGCGTCTCAATAAAAAGGCGAGAGCCTAGCAGCACCTTTCGCCTCAAACTAGTAATCAGGTTCTATATACCGGAGCTGGATTTCTCGGAGAACTCAGGAATGGCACCACCCCATTAATAAACAGTAATAGCAGTCCTATAATAAACCAAGCCAACACCGTGCAGGGGGAAACCTCCACACAAAATCGAGGGAAGGGAAGGGATTTAAAAAATAAAAAAGTGTGTCAGATGAAAAGAGAGATCAAAACCCCAGAATGAAATAGCGAAATACAGGACGAGAAAAACAAACAGACCAGAAAGAGACTCGAGAAAGGAGACTGGAAGAATGAATGACAACGGTAAGTATAGGAAGATAAGAAAAAGAAAAGAAAGCGGAAAGACAGATCGACAGAAACGTGACTGGTGAAAAGAACGCAACAATTCTGAATCTGGTGCTGTGCAGGAGAGGTTAGAGCACTTCTGGACAGCGGCGTGTGCGGTACTTACAGCGTGACAGTCCGGTTGGGCAGGAGGCTGGGGTCAGGGGGCTCCAGCAGCTCCTCGTTGCTGCAGACCACTTTCTTCCGGGCGGCACTGGGAAGGCCGAGTCCCTGCTTCGCCCTCTCCCCCACGCACTTGCAGCTGCGGATGGGGACGGGGCAAGCCTGGATCCCCGAGCAGAGGGAGGCGGACGAGAGCAGCAGCAGCAGCAGCCGCCAGCAAAAGCAGCCCGCAGCCCCCCACAGCATCCTGGAGAGAGCGGCACCTTCCAGCCTGGGACCCTCACATCAGCCCATCATAAGGGCTCCGGCCACCCCTTCTGATCACTCTCCGGCAAACAGCTTCTCTGCTTTAGTAGTTGCGGCCACGGGATCGGACAGGCTACACATGCAACCTATCCATAGGAAAGAAGCAGCCCCATCGCTTTGGTAGAGCAGAGTTTTAAGCACGTCCTTTGCAGATCTGCAGCTCTGTCTACGGGTCTCTCTCACTATGAAGACCTCAGTTCGCTGCCTCTGTAGCCAAACTCTAGAGGCTTATATCTTAAGGATCCTTTGTACAATAAGACGAAAGTAATCTACCAGCAAGCAAGCTTTTTCTTTTTCAGCCTCCGGTCACTCTGCTGTTTTCTTGCAACTTGTTTGTCCCGTGGCTCCTCCTATAGAGGAGAAAGGGTCCCCCTTCGCACCCGGTTCTGCTTTCCTCCCCTCTCTCAGTAAATGATGGGAGTTAGCGGATTCGTCCTGCTCTGTCTTGTTTGAGGCTTCTCCGCGATTCCAGCTGCTGCTGCTGCTCCATGCAAGGATGAATCCCAGCCCTTCCCTCCTCCTCCTCCTCCTCCTCCTGCCCTTACACACAGGAGGCCGCCGTGTCCTAGCGCCCACGGAACAGGGTTAAGACATCCCTTATCTCAACCTTCCTCCATATTGCTCTAGCTCGTTCGTGTCCTTGAGTGGATACCTTCGGATGCTTCACAAGTCTGCAATTTTGTTACTCTTTCATTGGGACCAGCCCCCAAATTAAGTCTCGTCCAAATCGACCTTCGTGGCTTTCACAGTCGGCACACGAGAAAGGCTCTCTCTCTTGTTACCTGCAGCACTTCCTGAACCACCGAGATTTATTTTATTTATTTATTATTTATTTAGAAGTTTTTCTATACCGCGCTCTTTATTATCAGTGCTGTTTACAGATAACCATTTGACTCTAGGGCGGTAACAGAGCTGCCCTGAGTTTACATATAACAGGGAAGATAACATGGAGTTGAAATGGGGGAACCAGGGCGGATTTAGCTAGAGTGAGGCCCTACGCCAAGAAAAATTGTGGGCTCCCCCCCCATGTCCCCGTGCAGTCCTGTGCCCCCCCTGTGCAGTCCCTGGGCCCACCCCGTTGTTCCCCCCCCCGTGCCTCCGTGCAGTCCTGGGCCCGCCCCGGTGCAGTCCTGGGCCCCCCCCCCCCGTGCCCCCGTGCAGTCCTGGCCCGCCCGTGCAGTCCTGGGCCCCCCCAGCAGTCCTGGCCCCCCGGACAGCATCGCGGCTGTCTGAGGGGCTTCAGAGGGGGCCGGGGAAGCCCGCGCGAGGCCCCGGCACCCTCTGTAACAGCCTCCAGCGTGAAGAGCCTTTTCCTTCACGCTGGCGGCTGTTTCTGTGAAGCCGGGAATGCTGGGAAAGGTTAAAGCAGGATATCTCCACTTCATATATATCTCATGCATATTTAGTAGGGATATCCTGAAAACCTGCAGTATTGTGGACCACCAGGACTGGAATTGAGTAGCTCTGCCATACACTAACTTTTAGTAAACATGCCTCTTAATGAGTATATGGATAAAGAAAGACTAAAAGGTTTCTACATTACTATAATCCAGGACCAAACCGCCAGGCACATTAGGAACGACTACAAACACTGCCCATTTCGAACCCATAGCAAACCCGCCATATCCTAACAGCACTACCAGGCCTCACAACGCACCATACCCTAACTATCAAAAGGCAACACTGCAAATATTAAACCAATCCATTTCAGAGAACAACAATACATGACCTACTGGGGAAAGAACAAGTGGCAATGTCAAATAGGAATTATATAAACAGAATACCTCAGCTCAGTTACACATGCACAACATAGACCATCACCAAACAAGGAATCACAATTTAGAAACAGGAAGACAATAATTAAACTTGGAACCCCAAAAGCCAAACTTGGAATATACAACAACACTGTAGAAAATAAAACTATAAATTAATTTTTCCTCTTGTACTAAACAAAGCGCAAAAATTAATGATGCACATTTCCCAGAGCTGACATATTCCAGTTAATAAATTCAAAATAAAGAGATATTTTTCTACCTTTTGTGCATTTTTTTTCAGTTGCAATTGTTCCAGCCACTTTCTTCTGGTTTCTTTGTGTCTTCTGCTAACTCTCCATCTGCTGTCCATTTGTCCTTTCTTCTGTCTTCTTTGGTTTTTTTTTCCATTCTCTCTCTACATCTGCTTTAACATACTAATCTTTCGCCTTTTGCTCTTTCCTCATTCCTATTTCATCTACTCAAAATTTACTCCTCCATCCTCAATCCCCACTTACTCTCCCAATACCCGGCCAATTGTAGATTTTTTTTATCCCTCCCACACAAAATATTTTTCCCCTCTCCATTTTACTCTCCCAGCACCATCCCATTCTAATCCTCCCCCAACACCAGCTCCCTTCTAGTTCCAGCCTCACCCAGCATCCATTCCCTTCTAGTCCCTGCATCAGCCCATTTCCAGTCCTAGCCCCCCATTAGCCCCTTTCCAGGCCTCTCCCCTCCCATCAACCCAATACCAGTCCTAGCCCCCCCATCAACCCACTTCCAGTCCTAACCCCCCCATCACCCCATTTTCAGTTTAAGCCCCCCTATAACCCATTACCAGTCCTAACCCCCCATCAGCCCACTTCCAGTCCTAACCCCCATCAACCCATTTCCAGTCAGCCTCCCCATAGCCCATTGCCAGTCCTAACCCCCCCCCATCAGCCCACAGTCCATTACCAGTCCTAACCCCATCAGCCCACCTGAAGTCCTAACCCCTCCCCATCAGCCCATTTCCTGTCCTAGCCCCCCCCCCATAGTCCATTATCAGTCCTAACCCCCCATAGCCCATTATCAGACAGCCCCATCAGCCAACAGCCCATTACCAGTCTTAACCCCCCCATAGCCCATTGCCAGTCCTAACCCCCCCATCAGCCCACCGCCCTTTACCCGTCCTCACCCCATCAGCCCACCTGAAGTACTAACCCCTACCCCTCAGCCCATTTCCTGTCCTAGCCCCCCATAGCCCATTACCAGTCCTAACCCCCCCCCAACAGCCCACAGCCCATTACCAGTCCTAAACTCCATCAGCCCACCTTCAGTCTTAATCCCCCAACCCATTACCAGTCCTAGCCCCCCATAGCCCACTCCCAGTCCTAATCCCACCAGCCCATTTCCAGTCCTAATCCCCATCACCCAATTTTTTAGTTTAAGCCCCCCCCCCCCATAGCCCATTACCCAGTCCTAAGCCCCCAGTCAACCCACTTCCAGTCCTAATCCCATCAGCCCATATAGACTTAGCTCCCCCATAGCCCATAGCCCCCCCATAGGCCCCCCCCCCCATAGCCCATCACCACTCCTAACCCCCCATAGCCCATTACCAGTCCTAACCCCCCCAACAGCCCACAGCCATTACCACTCCTAACCCCCCCCAGCCCATCACCAGTCCTAACCCCCCCAACAGCCCTCAGCCATTTACACTCCTAACCCCCCCCAGCCCATCACCAGTCCTAACCCCCCCGCAGCCCACAGCCATTACCACTCCTACCCCCCCAGCCCATCACCAGTCCTAACCCCCCCAACAGCCCACAGCCATTACCACTCCTACCCCCCCCAGCCCATCACCAGTCCCTAACCCCCCCAACAGCCCACAGCATTACCACTCCTAACCCCCTCAGCCCATCACCAGTCCTAACCCCGCCCAGCCACCCCAGCCCAGCGAATTTTTTTTTACAAAAAAGCTGTCGCTGCCTCTGGCCCGGGGCCGCCGGCGGCAGAATCGATTGTGCCGCGGGGCCCCCCCTGCCCAGCAGAGCCTGGCCTGCCCTCCCCGGTATCACCTCTCGAGTCGTCAGCTGCCTCCCTCCAGGTCACACGCGTCGGCTTTCAGAGCGCGAGGTGAGTTTATCCCTCGCTGCTCTGTTAAGCCCGTCGGGGCTGATGGGAAGTCCCATCATCCCCCGCGGGCTTAAACAGAGCAGCGAGGGAAAAAACTCTTCCCTCGCGCTCTGAAAGCCGGCAGCTGAGACTCGAGAGGTGATACCGGGGAGGGCAGGCCAGGCTCTGCTGGGCAGGGGGGGCCCCGCGGCACACTCGATTCTGCCGCGGCGGCCCCGGCAGAGGCAGCGACAGCTTTTTTTTTTTTGTGTTTTAATTTTAATGATGAAATGAATGTTTTTTTGCGCGGGGCCCCCGGACACGCGTGGCCCTGTGCAAAAAACATTCCAGGTGGGCCCTTGCCAGCTGTGGGCCCTTCGCCACGGCGTACGTTGCGTATAGTCAAATCCGGCCCTGGGGGAACTATGTACATTCAGAAAGTGATAGATGGGGGTAGGTGGCTATTTACAATAATGTACATCTGTAAACTGGATCTAGTAACAATTGATTGTTTTATAATGCCTTCTGGTATATATTCCATATTTCTGTAAATGCCATATTCTAGAGCTATAGAGTTTAATAGTATTACTGACGTGGCTTAATATCTAAGGCTTTACTAGATAAATATTGTGTTTAGAGTAGAATGTGTAGATTAACATTGTGTACAGATTGTGGTTAGGGCCAGCCTAGTTGTCTGTGATGAGTGTGATGTTAAAGTATTGGGTTGTGGGGTGGGAGGAAGGAAGGTGCTGTTGGGTTGTGAGAAGTGTTAGAAGGAACAGATGATGCTTGAGGGCTTTTCCTGAATTGCTTGAGGTCACTGATCAATCTGATGCTGGGAGGGAGGTTGTTCCAACATCTGGGGGTGTAGAAAAGCGAAGGCTCTGTTATTAGTTGATTGTGCACATTTTGTGGATTCCCTCGGATGATAATTTGTATTGGAGGCGGATGTTCTCCTTAGTCTATTGTTGGGGGTGTGAGTGATGAGGGCTGAAATTGAGGATGGGGATATTTAGTTAATGGATTTAAAGATAATAAGGAGGGCTTTGTATGCAATCCTGGAGTTTATTGTAAGCCAGTGTAGGTCTCTTATGGTTGGGGTTATGTGGTCTCTCCTGGATGCTCCCGCTGAGGACACGTGCAGCCGCATTCATTGCTAATTGTAAGTGGGTTTAGAATGCTCTTGGGGAGGCCCGTGGAGTATAATGTTTGCATAGTTCAAATTGGTGTGTTACTAGCACTTGGAATATTGTGCGGAAGTTCATTGTCCCGGGAACGGGTGCGAGTGGTACTGGGAGTCTTAGCGCTCCCACTATCTCCTCTTCTCCAGAAGTTTTTTTTTTTTGCTTAGTTTGCCGAAGTAAACATAAGGAGAAAAAAAATCATGAAATCAGTAGCTTTGGGCTAATCGTTTTGGGCAGATACAGAAACATTAGCGCACTGTTTCTGTGTAAATAGCACAACATTTGCCTATCCTTACAATGCAGAGAAGGGTCTGGTGTCAAGCATTATCTGTATGCAAATAGCTGCGCAAATGGTAACATAGCACCTATTAAAATGCTTGCTGCAGAAGCAAAAACGCATAATAAGGACCTTTTCAAGTACATTCTAGCAAAAAACCTGTGAGAGAGTCAGTTGGTCCATTAGATGATAGAGGGTTAAAGGGGCACTAAGAGGCGAAAAGGCGATAGCCGGAGAAAATGAATTAATTCTTTGCTTTGGTCTTTACTGAGGAAGATGTAGGGATGTTTACCCATGCTTGAAGTGGTATTTAAAGGTGCGGAAGAATTGAAGGACATATTGATACATTGGGAAGATGTTTTACAACTATTAGATAAACTGAAGAGTAGCAAATCACCTGGGCCGGATGGTATACATCCAATGATGTTAAAAGAACCAAAATATGAGATTGCAGACCTGCTATTAGTAATCTGTGAACTTTCATTAAAATCAGTGCGTAATACCTGTGAAAATTTTGGAAGGATGGCGAACCTAACCGCCAATTTTTAAAATGGTTCGAGGGGGGTGGGGGGGATCCGGGAAACTACAGACCAGTGAGTGCCTGAGACATCAAGGACCGGAAAATGGTAGAAAAACATCATAAAGAACAAAATTGCTGAACCTGTAGATGTCATGGCTTAAATGGGAGACAGCCAAATGGCTTTAGACAAGGAAGATCGTGTTTTACTAATCTGTTATGTTTTTTTGAAGGTGTGAATAAACAGTAACCAAGGTGAGAGTCGGTTGATATAGTGTATTTTTGGACTTTCAGAAAGCCTTTGACAAGGTCCCCTCATCAGAGACTTTTGGCAAACTAAAGAATCATGGGATAGGAGGCAGTGTTCTACTGTGGATCAGGAACAGGTTACAAGATAGAAAGCAGAGGGTAGGGCTAAATGGAAAAGGGAATAACGAGTGAGGTTATCAAATTTGCAGATGACACAAAACTATTTAAAGTTGTTAAAACCCATGAGGATTGTGGAAAATTGCAAGAAGATCTTGAAAACTTGGCAGACTGGGCATCAAAATAGCAGATGAAATTTAATGTGGACAAGTGCAAAGTTATGCACCTAGGGAAGAACAACCCAAACTATGGTTACATGATGCAAGGTTCCACAGTAGGAACCACCACCCAGGAAAAAGATTTAGGCGTCATTGTGGATAACATGTTAAAACCCTCTGCCCAGAGTGCAGCGGCGGCCAAGAGAGCAAATAGAATGCTAGGTCTCATAAGGAAAGGAATGGAAAATAAAACAAAAGATATTATAATGCCTCTGTATCGTTCCATGGTGTGACCGCACCTTGAATATTGTGTGCAATTCTGGTCGCCCTATCTTAAAAAGGATGTAGCGTTATTAAAAGAGGTTCAGAGAAGAGTCACCAAAATGGTAAAGGGGATGGAAGGATACCCCTATGAAGAAAGGCTAAAAAGGTTAGGGCTCTTTAACCTGGAAAAGAGACGGCTGAAGGGAGATATGATAGAAGTCTATAAATTAATGAACGGAGTGGAACGGGTAAACGTAGATTGATTATTTATGTTATCAGAATATAGAAAGACGAGGGGACATGCAATGAAGCTACAGGGTAAACTATTTAAGATTAATAAGAGAAAATATTTTTTCACTCAACGTGGAGGATGTAGTAAAAGCTGTTAGTGTAACTGGGTTTAAAAAGGTTTGGACAAGTTCCTGGAGGAAAGGTCCATAAACCATTATTAAGAGGACCCGGATATCAATGCTTGACCCCAATACACGCATTGTGGAACCTGTGTCTTTTGGGGAAACTGCTAGGTAAACATGACTTAGATTGGCCATTGTTGGAAACAGGATACTGGGCTTGATGGACCTTGGTCTGACCCAGTATGGCATATCTTATGTTCGTATGATATTTTAATGAGCTGTGCATATTCAAATAACATGGTAACAAGATCATTAGCTATTTCACCCAGGTGCAAAGAAGTGCGCAGAAGACTGAGCACAGATTTCAAATAGTGCAATTGTTTGAACATCTGATTGAAATAAAACTTCCCCTAGCGCCGTACCTAGCCCTGTGTGAGTGATGCAGCCACACAGGGCACAAAAGATTAGAGACACGTTTCAGGTTGCTAGCCTCAGCTCCCCCTCCCCCATTGCCCTGCCACTGCCACTGCCACCTTTTGTGTTTTCTCATCAGTGGCTGCACCAGTAGCAGCAGAGCAGACTTGACCTCAAATTGAAAGGAAACAAGGCATGCAGGTCTTTTCCGATGCCACACTTGTACTCAGGTCTGTTCTCTCTCTCCCTCCTCTGACATGGGTCACGTCAGAGAAGAGAGGGACCAGACCAGTGCGTTTGAATGGTTGGTCTGGTCAATCCCTCCTCTGACTTGAGCCTACATCAGAGGAGGGAGGGATCAAATCTGCGTGCAAATGTGGAGTCAAAAAAACCCGCATGGCTTTTTAAAAATTTGAAGTCAGGTCTGCTCCACTGCTGCTGGCGCCGCCAATGACAAGAAAACAAAAAGTGGCAGCCGCAGGGCAAGGGCAGGCAGCTGACTGGACATGGAGGTGTGGGTAAGATGGGGGAGGGTGCATGCTAGACAGGCAGGTCACACAGGGCACAATTATGGCTTGGTATGACCCTGCTTCCCCATATGTAGTGAAGGAAACTTCAGTGTCTACAGGAGAAACAAATTGGCATGTAGGTAAATTTAAATTTTACTACAGATATGTCACCACACGCGGATAAGCTTTCTGCACATGCCTCTGGAGCTCGCCTAGGGTTGCCAACTGGCTCCAGATTGCACACGACAAGGCTTGATCCACTCCTGGGTTTACCCCATTGCATGCAGGGATAATTAGTTCTGAATTCTCCATTGCACTCCATAAGAAATGGAAAACTACAAGTCCCTGCATGCAGTCGGGTAAACCCAGGACTGGATTAAGCCTGTCGAGCGCATCTGGAGCCCAGTTGGCAACCCTATGCCCGCCCCACATTTAGCACAGAAGTTTTTGTGCATATGCCATTTGCATAAGTTTTGCAGTACTCTCATACTAGAAAACCGTGCACATGGCTTTCAGCACATGGCTCTAATACCAGCTTTCTGCATCAGCCCCTTTGTGTTTCTCTGCTTTATAGCACTATACAAATAATAATAAGTAGTAGTAGTAATAAATATCACTTATTGGAACATGAAATTCTATTTCCCCTAATGAAAACAAAAGGAAAAAGATATAGTTCTTTTCCACTTTCTTACAATATATTTTAAATAGCGTTTGTTTGCTTTTTAAAGGGGTGTGAGGAAGATTGAATGAGTAGGTTTATATCTTACATATGCTGCATAGCGATACAATAGATCCAGAGGCACTGAAGATCAAGAAGAGGTCAAAACGCGCCCAGGCAGAGTCAGAGTCTCACATACTGAAGTGATCGGGCTCCAAAACAGCCCGAGCTTCTGAAGCTGCAATAAAGCACTCAGCTCTCCTTGTCAGTCCATTTCATTTCAGTTTCTTTAAGATGCCTTAAACTAGAAAGAGGGGAAAGGGGGGATAGATCAGGAGCATCATTTTGTAAATTGTTGGCAAGCAGAATCCCACTGGAAAGAACGATGATCTTTCTATTGCAGACATAGTGAAATGACAGAGATCCTGTGGAGATGGATTTGCACAGGGCGGAGAGCAAGAAATGATCATTGCAGTTCATTTCTCAATAGATTTCCTTTGACTTTCTAGTACAGAATTAGGATCTGCTTTCAGCAGCGCTCCTCGCTCCTGCTTCCTCCAAGGGAAAAGTTCCCCATCAAACAATATCTCTTTTAAGTTTTCAGAAAGACAAACATACCCTCCTTGAAGCCCCTCAGTCTAACGTGCTCCTTAATGAGCGGTAATTGCAAATTATAAGCTTGTCAAAATGCTCTCTCCATTTAATTAGTGGAAAATCAGTTCTTGGCTGCCAGGAGCCACCGGAGCATCTTCAGCAAAGCTGCTTTGTGAACTCCTGTTAGCACCGGTCTGTGGCTTTCAGCAACCCAGGCTTTCTTGGTCCTTAATCTGCATTTATTTGAGATTTCAAAACACTTCAGTAAATAGCCAGTGAAGTAAAATGGGGGGATAAGACATTTTTCAGAGAGGTTAGTGAGAAGAGGAAGTGCAAAAGTGATATTGTGAAGGGGATGAATATGTAGAAGCTGATGCGGTTAAAGCAGAACTGCTTAACAAATATTTCTGTTCTGTGTTCACAGATGAAAAGCCAGGAGCAGGACCTCAGAAAATACCCACAAATAGGAGCAGACGTGAAGGGGATCTTGAACAATTTTCAGAAAATGTGTACAAGAGGAACTAGCTAAACTAAAACTAGGCAAAGTAATGGGGCCAGATGGGATACATTTGAGAGTATTGAAGGAACTTGGAGAAGAGAAAAGGAGGTGTTAGTGCCTCTGTATGTCTTTGGTGAGACCTCATTTGGAGTATTTTCTGCAATTCTGGAGACCGCACCTTCAAAAAGATATAAACAGGATGGAGTCGGTGCAGAGAGTGGCTACCAAAATGGTCAGTGGGCTTTGTTATAAACAATATGGGGACAGACTTAAAGATCTCAATATGTATACCTTATAGGAAAGGCAGGATAGAAGAGATACGATAGAGACATTTAAATACCTCTGTGGCATAAATGCACAGGAGGAGAGCCTCTTTCAACTGAAAGCAAGCTCTGCAAAGATGGACATAGGATGAGGGTGAAAAGGGATAGACTCAGGAGTAATATGTGGAAATATTTCTTTACAGAAAGAATGGTAGATACATGGAATAGTCCTCCCAGTGGGCAGTATCTGAATTCAAGAAAGCATGGTACAAACACAGAAGATCTCTAAAGAAAAAAGGGACTATAGTAGTTGATATGGAAGGGCAAACTAAATAGCTCATATGGTCTTTTTCTGCCATCAGGTTTCCATGTTTCTAAGTTCTAGTGGCTCCACTATCTGACCTTTTCAATGCTTCTTTAGAGTCGGGAGTGGTCCCAGAGGACAGGAAAAAGACATATGTGGTCCCTTTACACGAAAGCAGAAGTAAGGATGAGATTGAGAACTACAGGCTAGTTAGTCTGACCTGTATGGTGAGTAAATTAATGGAAACACTACTAAAATAGAGGATAGTGAGGTTTCTGGAGGCCAATGAATTGCAGAATCCAAGGCAGCATGGTTTTACTAGAGGCAGGTCTTGTCAGATAAATCTAATAAATTTCTTTGAGCGGGCAACCAGAGAGTTGGACCAAGGGAGAGCCCTAGATGTGAAATACTTAGATTTCAGTATAGCTTTTGGCACCATTCTGCATATGTGACATATAAATAAATTGAGCACCCCTAAGGATGGACCCTAAAGAGACTGACTTAGAAATTGGTTGAGTGGGAGGCAACAAAAGGTATGGGCAAATGGAGCTCACTCTGAGGAGAAGGATGTTACCAGTGTTGTGCTGCAGGGCTCTGTCCTTGGTCCAATTTTTTAAAAAAATTTTGATAGTGATATTGCGGAAGGGCTGTCAGCTAAGGTTTGCCTCTTTGCAGATGATACAAAATCTACAATAGAGTAGACACCCAGGAAGGAGTAGATAACATGAGGAGGGATCTAGCTAAGCTTGAAGAATTGTTGAGAATTTGGCAGCTGAGATTTAATGCTAAAAAATGCAGTCATGCATTTGGGGTGCAAAATTCCAAGGGAGTGTACAGTGTAGGCAGCAAAGTACTTTTGTCTACAAAAGAAGAGAGGGGCCTAGGGGTGATTGTTTCTGATGATCTTAAGGTGGCTAAACATGTAGAAAAGGTGATGGCATATGCCAGAAGGATGTTTGGGTGCATAGGGAGAGGAATGACCTGCAGGAAGAAGGAGGTGATAGTGCCTCTGTATAAGTCTGTGGTGAGATCTCATTGGGAGTATTTGGTACAATTGTGGAGATCACACCTTCAAAGGATATAAAAAGGAAAGAACTGGTGCAGAGGGTGACTACCAAGATTTTCAGGGGGCTTCGTCATAAGGTATATGGGGGCAGACTTAAAGATCTAATTATGTATACTTTGGAGAAAAGGGGGAGAGAGAAGATATGATAGAGACATTTAAATACCTCTATGGCATAAATGCACAGGAGGAGAGCCTCTTTCAATTGAAAGAAAGCTCTGCAACGAGGGGAGCATAGGAGGAAGATTAAAGGGGATAGACTCAAGAGTAATATGCGAAAATATTTCTTTACAGAAAGAGTGGTAGATGCATGGAATAGTCTTCCAGTGGAGGTAGTTGAGTACTAGAACAATATCTGAATTCAAGAAAGCATGGGACAAACACAGAAGATCTCTAAAGGAAAATAAGGGACTATAGTAATTGATATGGAAGGGCAGACTAGATAAGCTATAATGTCTTTTTCTGCCGTCATGTTTCTATGTTTCTGTGCTTTGCTTCCTACCACATTTATATCCCAGTCTCACTTTGAGCTGGATTCCTTGCCCTCAGGCCTGACTTACCTTTCCCCACAATGCTAGGCCAACTGTATGCTAAAGACCTAATTGTATTATAACTTAAAGACTGCATTCCACAATGTGCCTCATGTTCTACCCAATTCACCATGCCCAATAGTCCCCCTAAAAACATACAAGCCCAAGTTCTACAATGGTCAGTGCAAACCTCCTGTCTGGCAGACTACGCCAGGAAATGGCAAGTTACAATTTCACTTTCAAGGTGTCCTGTTTTACCTCCGGCAAGCCAGTTAGGGCCTCAATTTCAATTTCCTATTCCTTGCCTGCGGGGAGAAATCTTAATAAATCAGATATTTGTTGATAACATCCATTAATTCTTGGTGCACAAACTCTGTAGTCAGGTGTTCTACCTGGCCCAGGTACAGGTCTGTACCTGTGTTACTGTAACCCCCCTTTCTGTGTAGTCCAGACAGATGCTATGGAACTGCGAGGCAGAACAAAGGAGTCCACCAGATCCAAAGAGCTATTAGCCCGAGTTAGTCTGTTAAGTGTTCAGATAGCAATTATTCAAGGTTTTTTGGCACACTGACACACTCTCATTCATCCTTCTAAATAATTAGAATAATAATTAGAATAATAATTAGAATAATAATTAGAGTCCAGGCCAGAAGTTTGTGCTCTGAATCAAGAGTTTACTTAGAAATTAGGGTTACTGATAAACAACGTTAACTCTGAACAACTTACAGTCTTACGGTATAACTTTAATACAGTAGATTAATTTCTTTTGGTAATTTATGGAGTCTAGTTTACTCCATTTCTGCTGCAACCTGCTCTTTTTAGTCAAGATGTATAACCAACCCAATGAATCTTTTGGTCCTCCCTTTTTCTAGCCTCAAAACACTTTGGTTTAGGGCTTTTATCTCCGGTCCCCAGCACTGAAAAGATTAATTCCCCTTCACTTTGTACCTTGATGTTTTCTCTCAATTCGTGTTGTTCTGTGTAGGTCCCTGCAGAAACATCCTTCTTCAGGTTAAGCACCCACTGCACTTCTGCAGTGGCTTTAAGCCTCTTGGTTTCTGCTATTTGTTGGGATGGTATATGTAAATCTGTCCTCTAAGTGGATTCTGTACCTTGGTTAGGTGCCAAAGGCACTTGCCGCTAAGGGCAAACACCCACTCAGATGTCCATAGCACTATGGCTTGGGGAAGAAAGACAGAAAACTGCCTTTGGTTGAGGTTTTTATAGTCCAGGGACTGTTTATTTCTCAGGAGAGTCCTTGCCAGCCTAAACATGACTATCAGGGGTACCTCCCATGATCTGGAAAATGCTACACTATTCTTCCTATATCTTGCAATACTTAGTAGGGACACTGGATGGAGCTGATGTTCCTAACTATGAAATCCAAGTAGTCTCTGCATTACTAACAGTCTTATACATAATTTTGCTTTTAGTTATAGTAAACTGCTTAGAATAGTGCTGATTGGGAGAAGCAGTATAGCAGATGTTTTAAACAAACAGATACTTTGCAAGATTTCTTGGGTGCCAGTGATGCACAGTGCCATTCTTACAGATGGCTTATTTCCTGGTCAGCATATTGGGAGAGGAAATAGATCAGTACAATTAGTGCCGGACCAAGGGTTTCTGCTGCCCTAGGCAGAGCCACCATTCAAGGACTGCGCCACCACCCGGCCCACCATGCCATCCCCATCCACCTTCTGCTGATGCTGAAGTAGTCAGTGCTGCATCAGGCTTTGAAGTGCCCATGTACATACATGCTCAGTGCCTGCCGTTCCGATCCCCCTCTGACGCTACTTCCTTGGAAGGAGCAGAAGCAACAGGCCGTAACTGCACGTGGGCATTTTAAAGCCCACTGCGGCACTGAAGCAGCAGTTCAGCTGAGATGCTGCTTCGTGGGGGAGGGGATGGGTAGCAATGCCACCCACCAGGGTCTGCTGCCTTAGGCAACTGCCTAGTTTGCCTACTGGAAGGACCAGCCTTGAGTGCAATTGGAGAAGAATGGTTTATTCTTGGAAGATTACTCCATAGTTGCAGAGATTGCATAATGTGTTAGGAGCTGGGTCCCCGTGTTCCAGCAGCAATAGGGAATATTTTGTGAACTTAGGTGTCATAACGTGACAGACGTCTAGAATTTTTAAAATGTTGGCTGGTACTAATTTCTGGGGAACTACATTTTCATATGGGAGGTATTCATTTAGGGCCCGGCAGACCCGGACATACAAAGGAGTTTGCGATTCTGATCCTGCGGGATCAGAATGGCGAACAGGCCTGTACGCGCAGGCAAGGACTGCGATTCAGTCCCAGCCTGCACATACAATGATAGCCCGGCTAACTCAGCCAGGGCTTTTAAATGGAGCCATGGTGCCGTGGTGTCCCGCTGCCATGGCACCGCGGCTCCATTTAAAAGCCGCGATGCCAGCCGCTGCCCAACAAAGTTAATTCCCTGCAGCCCGACCCGGCCTCCTAAGGCCTGGATCGGGCTATGGGTCATTAACCTTATCTCCAATCCCTTCCACTCACTGACTCCACAAAAAAAAAACACCCAGGGCCAGCGACCGCCCACTGCCCACCCACTTCCCTGCCCCCGTCTAAGTTCCCTGCACAACCGGCTGGGAAGTTATACAGGAGCAGGAGCTGGCACAGATAGGACGTCCATCCCCACTATTTGTGCCTCAGAATGACTCCCTTTCTTATCAAATGGAGTGATATTGACAGAAGAGTACCAAGGGCAGGATAGTGGGTGCAACCTGTTCCAGGTGCTGCTGAGAGGGGGCGCACCCTTACCAGGCCCATAAAGGCAGCTTGGAAAACTTACCATAAAGCTGCTTGCTGGCAGTCTCTGCTCCAGGCCAGGCCACTCTTCTCTCCTGGCCAAAGTCTCATGACCTGTGAGACTTCGGCCTGGGAGAAAAGAGCTGCTGAGCCCAGAGGTAGCATGGCAAGCCAGCTTTATGGTAAGTTTTCCAAGCTGCCTCTTTGGGCCCAGTGGAGGGGTGTGCATCATGGTACTGAGGTGCCAGCCACATGGGGGGGGGGGCTGCACCCGCCCCTAGTGCTGAGGGGGCTGAGAATGCCACTGGATACTGAGTTCCCTCCCCCTCTTTAAGGTTTTCCCGTGCCCCTGGATCACCTTCACCTGACTGTGTAGTTAGTTGGAATCCTTTAAGCCCTATTAATCTTTTGTGAGATGTTCTTCTGTCCTGAGGACTACACAGTTACTAAGGATAGGGTCTTTATGAAAAGTTAATGATCCTAGTATGACTGCCTTCATCTGTAAAAGACTCTAGGTTTCTGGTCCATGTCCCTGATAATGCACCATATAACAAAATATCCCCACAAGGAGCCAAAAAACAATAACTAGAAATCCAACCTTGGCACAAAAAGAAAACAATAAAAAAGATAAATATAAACCATGTGAGAGAAAAATAGAAAGCCAAACCAATTTGGGATGAATGTAGAAAATAAATGTATATATGGAGGAAAAAAGACCTCAGCCAACCCTTCAACCAATATTGCTGTAGCAAAGTGCAGTTAATGAATAAGTCCAGGAGTCGATTGACAGGGTCCAAGTCAGTTTATTGTGCACAAGGCCCAGTCAGTCAAAGCATCAAAAGGTACTGAGCGAAAGTTTATACAGAGACATAACTTTTTATACCTCTTTTTCAGTTTGATATATGAGAACTTTCTATTGGTTCCAACTCGATACATGCAAACTTTTCATTGGTAATACATTCCCTTCATTTGTCCAATTAGAAATCCCTCCGGAGCCTAGCAACCGGCCCCTCCTTTAGGATTGCTTGAACAATGGTACAGTTCTAAATCTCGTTACTTTTCTACTGCAAGGTTAACTTCGGCTTCTGGAATGCATATACTGTTACTTTTCTGTTCTTTCACACACAAGAGAATAATAGAAGACTTATGAATTCATTAAAACTTCTTATTAAGCATTTTAAAACAGCTTTCTTGTTTTTCACAGATTTTTGGTTCTTTTCTAGCTATAATGGGAGTTAGGATCCAGGCCTAACTTACAGGCCTTTCATAGTAGCAGGCCATGCTAGGCCATAGCCTACCTCATTCCCCCCTTTGATTATTCTTACCCGTAAGTGAGAAAGGGTGAGAATTAAATCAATTATTAGTTAACTAACACATTATACTGGTGTAACAGCATCGGCATTATGGGGTATAGGGTGATATCGCCACATAGCTAATACTTTCGTAGCTGCCTTCCACTCAATAGTGTTATCAAGTGATGATGTTATCATGCGTAAGCAAAGGGGTAGGAGACAAGGGAGCAATAAGCACATGGCTAAAATGAATAAGACAATCAACATAAGGGATTTCAGACCACCAATCCAAGAAAACAATGACCCAAACCACCCATCCATCTTTAAACTGTGCCAGGTCTGGACCGGCACAAATGTCTGCTCTCTCATCTGGATGGCTAAATCTTCGACTACATGCCCATTATTATCAATCTGTAAACAACAATTACTTAGATTCAATTTCCCACATACCCCACCTTCAGCTGCTAACAAATAATCTAGAGCTAAACGATTTTGATAAATGGCTCTACGCATTTGTGTACTTTGCTTTGCTAGAAGGGTTAGTGCTTTACTAGTTTCATTGGTTATTATTTCAACAACAGCTTGCAAACATATTATTCGATTAATCATATAAACAGGGGTACGATATCCCCAAGTCCCATCCTGCTCCCAAGTAGCAGGTCCATAGTATGCGATGATTCTTTCCGGTGGCCATTCTTCACCATCCCATTTGTCCCATTGGCCTATTTTCAAGGCCTCTTTCAGCTGTCGACTTCTGTACACAGGATATCCCAGTTGTTCTCCCTGGGATGTAGGCAGAAGGAAAAAGGAAGGTCGTATGGTTCCCAATACACATGCGCCTCCCCAGTGATGAGGAAGTCTGGTATATGCTCGGGTTCCACAAATCCAGTACAGTCCAGGTGGTGCTTGCCAAGAATTATATGCTGCTAAGTTAGTCCAGATACTGGCAAGTTTGGGGAACTGAACAAGAGGATTGGAAGGTTCAGTAGTGTTGACGCCTGACCACCAAGATGTCTTCTTAGTGGTACTGTTGTAGAACTTCTGATTGAGACAGACCAGCTGCCCCACTTCCATATTAAACATGGGTCCATAACGAGAAAAACATAAGTTACCCACAATGGAGTGAGCCAATACCCATTCACTTGTGGTATTGTGTATATTAGTCTGATTATATGGAACAGAATAGTTCAGTTCTTGTGCCTCCCAAGGCCATTGGTCTTCCATTGTTGTTCCTCCACAAAACAAACAGTCTGTAACATGGAGACTAGATGCGACTGCTCCTGCTAATTCAAGAAATAAGTTCTGGGAGGCAGGAGGAATTTCAAACTCTGATTTCATGGCTTCATAGAAAGAATGATGTATACGATAGGGTGAGGATACATGGGTGTTGGTGTTTAATCGCAGATATAAAATAGTTCCAGGATCTACACCTCCTCCTGCAATACGCAACACAAACTTGTATCCTTGCTTCCAGTGGCTGGGGTTGGCTATGAAGAGCTGGAGAGGATTACAGGCTCCTTTCTGACATTTCTTTGGCTCTGACAGTCCAATCTTTGTCAAGCTACCTTTTCGATGATCTCCATCTCGTCCCGTTGGTGCATTCTTCCAGGTGGCAAAATATACACATTCCCATTTTGGGCAAAAGTAATCATGTCTAGATGAAGTGGTGTAGATGGTGGCTGCTGTACTCTTTCCAGTACATTTTCCCCATCCATAGGCTCCCTCTGGACACATGTATTTATCATCATAATAGTATGCTCGCTCCCATGACCCACATCTGTGGTAAGCATTTTTGTTGATTGCATCACAAGCATCAAAGTTCAAGACAATAGGCTTGGTGGGATTGGTGAGAGGTTTTGTTATATTTAGGATGGCTCCATCTTCATCATTCCAGCGTATTTCAAATGTATAGTAGGATGGGTTCTGCCGAGGGTTGTAACAAGTCTTACTTTTCCCCTTTGTGCAAATATTCAATTCAGTGCCATTATAAATACACCGGCTGACTGTACCAGTGCAAGTATAGTAGGAATGATAGAGCAAAGTCTGAGTAATCTTTTGTCCAGTTTGGGTGGTGGTTATGCAAGCTGCACAAGGGGGTAGAGCAAAAGTCTTTTCCAAGATTCCCAGGATCACCACTCCCACAAGGCAATAATAGAAGAACATGGTGATTTCAGTCTCTGGAAGTTAACTGGAAAGTTGAGGATGATGAACTGTGTTGAGCTTTCTTCTGTTTCTGCTGCGATGGTCATTTTCACGTGACGTAAGCAGATTCTGAAGACTCTCTACAAAGCTGACTGTCTCCGCAAGGTAAGTCGCAATGGAGTCTCGGGATCATTCACTGACGTCCATTGGCCAGGATCAGGAGCAGCTGCCGGCTTCACTCGACTGTGGTGGATCCAGGGTTCGAATTCTGCAACTTTCACTGCAGTGGGGGTTGACAGGATGACGACATAAGGTCCCTTCCAATGCGGCGCCAGTGGGGTCTTTCTCCACTCTTTCACCCACACGGACGTTCCCGGCTTGAAGGGATGCAGAGGCTCAGTCAAGTTGATGGGCAGTCGGTCTTGCGCCCACATTTGGAGTTTCTGCAAAACAGAACCTAAAGTTAATAGTTCTTGTCTAGTTATTTCAGATCCTATCTGTCTCATGTCTCCCTTTATTCCCTGTACTATGGGTGGAGGTCGCCCATACAAAATCTCAAAAGGGGAGACTCCTAAGGATCTGGTGGGAGCTGAACGTATCCTAAGAAGGGCTATGGGTAAAACCTGGAGCCACTTCAAGTGTGTTTCTTGGCAAAGCTTGGATAACTGAGCTTTCAGGGTTCTATTCATGCGTTCTACTTTCCCTGAGCTCTGGGGTCTGTAAGCAGTGTGTAATCTCCATTTTATTTGCAAAGCTTGAGCTAACTGTTGGGTCACTTGAGATACAAATGATGGACCATTATCTGACCCTATAGTTGATGCTATTCCAAATCGGGGAATGATCTCATGGAGCAATACTCTGGTGACTTCTCGGGCTTTCTCAGTTTGGGTGGGGTAGGCTTCTACCCACCCTGAAAATGTGCAGACTAACACTAACATATAGTGATATCCATTTGCACGGGGCATTTCAGCAAAGTCTATCTGTATATCACTCATGGGGGTCACCTCTACTGACTGAATTCTTGGGGGTGGAACAGGACCTTGTTTGGCGTTATTCTTGGCACATGTCAGGCATTGCTGTGCCACTGAGGCAGTCAGGGATCCTAGCAATGAAATACAGAAGTGGGGTCTTAGGGCTTTCTCCATGGCTGTTTTCCCATAATGAGTGGCTTGATGAAAAGCTTGGACAAAGGCTGGCCCTAGTGCTTCAGGGATAACTGTAGGACCTGGAGGTGGACTACCTTCTGGAGGTGGTAGCACTATCCAACCTTGTTCTCTTAAGACTCCTCCTTACTTTTCACAATAATAGTCTAACTCTCGTGTAGTATATCGGGGTGCCCAGGAACTAAGGGGCACAGGGAATAGGGCTGCTTGTATTACAGTATCTTGGATCCTTACTTGTCCTGTGGTGGCTGCCTTTCGGGCTGTGGCATCTGCAAATCTATTCCCTCATGCAACTTCTCCTACTCCTACCTGATGACCTCGGCAGTGCATGACTGCCACTTGCTTGGGGGCCCAAACAGCATCTAATAACATCAATATCTCGGGCCCATACCTAATGTCCTTACCCCCTGAGGTGATTAACCCTTGTTCTTTGTACAGGGCTCCATGTGCGTGCAAAGTAGTGAAAGCATATTTGGAATCTGTGTACACATTTATGCGGAGTCCTTCTCCTAATGTCAAGGCTCTGGTGAGGGCTATCAATTCAGCTTTCTGTGCAGAAGTTCCAGGGGTCAGGGCTGAGGACTCAACTACCAGATCTAGGGTCACCACTGCATATCCAGCACAACGATGTCCATTGATGACCAGATTGCTTCCATCTACAAAGAAAGTCCGTTCTTGGTCCTCTAGAGCAGTGTTCCCCAACCCCCGGGCCGCGGACCGGTACCGGTCCGTGGATCAAACGGTACCGGGCCGCCCGAGGAACTTTAAATAATTTCACTGTGGGTCCTCCCGCCTCCTGATTGGACGTAATGAGTGCGCGTGCTCAAGAGCCACCCTGGAAGCTACAGTCTTCCTGCTTCCCAACGAGCGTCTTGCGACAGTTATAGAAAGCGGCAGGAGGGAGGAGGAGCCGCCGCCGCTGCGCGCGCGTGCACGTCTGCTCATGCAGCTCGCGCACAGACAGCGCACGCTCTGCCCCTCAACTTCTCTGTAGGACAGGAAAGGGGGAGAAGGGGAGCGGCCCATTCTGCGGTTTAATCCGTTTATGTGAGTGATAATAAAAGGGGTCAGACTTCCCTTTTCACATCTTCCCAAATTAGCAATCCATACTTCCTTGGGAATTGCCCCTCCTCCAGGGGTTCTCTGGGCGTAGGTGCATGGGGGACCCATGTGTCCCGGTTAGGTGTGTTTTACGCTGGAAGTTAGGCGCAGGAGTTTGCTGAAGTGTAAGATTGGTACCCCTCCTAGTCCTGACTTGGTTTTTCAGGTTTGAAAAGGACCAAAATCTAGTCAAAGGAGCCGTCTTTTGGGGGTCGGCCTGGGCCTGAAGGGAAAAGGGGCACTTTACTTTGCAACACACGCACATCTGGGGAAACAAATGAGACTTAGAATGGTCTTATGTAATTTGTTAATACAGATACACATATATAAATGTATGTAATTTTATATATACAGATTTATAATAATATTTTGTAATGTGGAGCAGGTAAAATGGTATCTCAGGTAATTTTATCCACAGGATGTAGCTGGGCTATATAGGAGCCAATAGAAAGAGTGCCCCGGCTATTGCTTGCTAAGAATGATGGTGTGTTTAACAAACTCCTGATCAGGTTGTTTTCCTCATTTCTTAAATATCTAGCTTACTTTGCATTGAACTATTTCTGGAAAGGCATGAGCTAAATCCACCATAAAGGAAAAACAAATTTCCCCAGCAATGTTAGTTTAGTGATATTTGTAAACATAAGTGGAAGAGAGATTTTGAAATAATTTGGGAGGAGCGCAGGAGTGTCTGGCTCCTGAGACCCTTGTATGCCATGTTGTCAGAGGTGCAGCCCTGCTTCCAGCTCCTCAGGATGGGGTTGGTGGGATCCCCTGGCTCAACAAGCCCAGTCTCCCAAGATCTGTACACCTTCCAGCCAGAGACACCATGCTGTGTCTTTCGCTTGGGACGGCGCTCTGATATCTGTGATGTGGCGCTAGTGTCTGAGAGAAACCCAGATCTGATCTCCCAGGTCCATGCAGAGATACATGCGGGGAGAGAGGAAGGTGGCAGTGGAGACTGGAGAGTTTACATTGTGGACTGCAGCACTCATGGCACTTACGTTAATGATGTCCGTGTCCATCGTGGCATGCGGGTGGAGCTGTCGGAAAGGGATATGTTGCTTGGTGGGCACACGGAGGCTGAGAACTGGAAGAAGGCACCTGGGGGGGCTTGGACTGGAATTGGGCTGAGTGGAGGGGGAGCTAGGATTTGACATGGGCTGATGGTGGGGCTAGGAAATGACTAGAAATGGTCTGATGGGGGGCTAGGATTGGAAATGAGCTGATGAAGGGACTCGGACTGGAAATGGATGGGGGAGCTAGGACTGGAAATGGGCTGATGGGTGGCTAGGACTGGAAATGGGCTGATGCAGGGACTAGAAGGGAATGGAAGCTGGGTGAGACTGGAACTAGAAGGGAGCTGATGTTGGGGGAGGATTAGAATGGGATGGGGCTGGGAGAGTAAAATGGAGAGGGGAAAAATATTTTGTGTGGGAGGGATGAAAAATCTACAATTGGCTGGGTATTGGGAGAGTAAGGGGGGATTGATGATGGAGGGGTAAAATTTGTGTGGATGAAATAGGAATGAGGAAAGAGCAAAAGGAGAAAGATTAGTATGTTAAAGCAGATGTAGAGAGAGAGAATGGAAAAAAAAAACTAGAAGAGAGAAGAAAGGACAAATGGACAGTCATTGTCTCCTATTACCCCCAGATGGAACCGTCTCGTTGCAAAGAAACAAGCTCAGGGTTCTCATTGATTTGGAATTCTAGTGAGTTAAATAAAATAAATCACTTTATATTCATTTTTTTGGTGTAGCTGTATTTTATTTTGAAGGCATGTTTAAATACAATTAAATTAAAATTATTAAATTAAAACAAGCGGGCCACGGAAAAATTATCAAATGTTTACCGGTCCGCGGCGATAAAAAGGTTGGGGAGCACTGCTCTAGAGGGACATCGGTCAAATCAGGGCGACTTGAAAATACAGCGTCCATGGTTTCTAAGCAATTATGATCAGGTGGCCCAGGACCAATTTGAAACAATGTAGCAGGGTTTAGAGCTTGACTAACTTTCAACTGTATCCGAGGGTTTTCACACAACATGCTTTGATACTTTAACATTCGTGCATTGGTTAGCCAGAAGTTTCCTTTGTGTTCCATGAGAGTCAGAACAGAGTGTGGCACGGTGACTTGAAGAGTTTGTCCTAGTGTGAGTTTGTCTGCTTCGCCCACTAGGAGGGCTGTTGCTGCAACAGCTCTCAGACAAGGGGGCCATCCTTTTGCAACTACATCCAATTGTTTTGACAGATAAGCTACTGGTCGTTGCCAGGATCCAAGAGATTGGGTCAATACTCCCAATGCGTTTCCTTGTGACTCATGGACAAAAAGATGGAAAGGCTTTTGAACATCTGGAAGACCTAACGCTGGAGATGACATTAGGGCCTTTTTCAAAGTTTGGAATGCTACATCTTCTTCAGGTCCCCAATCTAGTGGGGATTTTTCCATTCCTCTGGTGGCTTGGTATAGTGGTTTTGCAATTAGGGCAAAGTTGGGGATCCATATGCGACAATATCCTGCTGCCCCTAGGAAGGCTCTTACTTGCCTCCTAGTGGTTGGAGTGGGGATATTACATACAGCTTCTTTGCGTTCTGGTCCTAAACGTCGGATCCCATTGGACAACTGGAATCCTAGATACTTGACTTCAGTTTGGCATAGTTGTGCTTTGGCTCTTGAGACTTTGTATCCAGCATCTTTGAGAAGGTACAAAAGTTCACTAGTAGCTTGCAGGCATTCACTTTCTGAGTTGGTGGCTATGAGCAAGTCATCTACATACTGAAGAACCACCCTTTTTCCTGGGTCCACTGGGTAACCTGAAAGATCTTGATTCAGAGCAGCGCTGAAGAGAGTAGGTGAATTCTTGAATCCTTGGGGTAATCTAGTCCAGGTGAGTTGACCCGGCCTTCCTGTTGTGGGGTCTTGCCATTCAAACGCAAATAAAAGTTGACTGGTGGGTGCTAGGCGCACACAGAAAAAGGCATCTTTCAGGTCCAGGACGGTGAAGTGAGTAGCCTCAGCGGGGATCAGTCCCAAGAGAGTGTAAGGATTTGGTACTACTGGGTGTATAGTTTCAACTGCATCATTTACTCGCCTTAGATCTTGTACTGGGCGGTAGTCCCCTGTCCCAGGCTTCTTTACTGGGAGAAGGGGAGTGTTCCATGGTGACTGGCATTCCTTGAGAAGTCCGTACTTTAGCAGTTTCATCAAATGGCCATGAATTCCTTCTATGGCTGGTCGAGGGAGAGGATACTGCTTCACATGTACTGGTTCCACTGCTGGCTTGAGGGTGACAATGACAGGGGCTATGTTCTTCGCTAGGCCAGGTGGATTATTTTCTGCCCAAACTTCAGGTGGGGCTTAAAGGTTGGTAGGTATACAGGGACTGGTTGACTTTATTGAAGGTGCACTATAGAACCACCATTCTTCTTCTCGGGGAACAGTAAGCACCATTAATCCAGCAGGCTTTGGGTTCACAGTCATTTTCATTTCTCCCCCTTCAGCAAAGGATATTTGGGCCTGGAGCTTGGCAAGCATGTCTCGGCCCAGTAGTGGAATTGGGCACTCAGGCATATATAAGAACTGGTGCGTTATTTTCTGTACCCCTAGTTCACACATGCGGTTCTGCAAGAATGGTTTTGTGGCTTTATTTCCAGTGGCTCCTATAATGGTGACAGATCGTGAGGACAGTGGAGCTACTGGCTTGGCTACTACTGAATGTTCTGCTCCTGTATCTACCATGAATTCCATATATTGGTCCCCTATCTTTAAACTGACCATAGGCTCCTGGGGACCCAGGGTGAACTTGGAGCCCGGTCTGGCCTAGTCTTCATCTATGTCATCCAGGTCATAGCCCGTTGCTACTGCCACTCCCTCAATGGCTTCTTCCCTCTCCTGTTGGAACTGCGTTCGATTCATTCCTCCTCTCCTTCAAAATCTTCCTCCTGGCCTCCAGGGACTCCCTCCTCCCCTCGCAGGGGCGGAGTCCAAATGCGGGCACTCATTTCTCCAATGTCCTTCTTCCTTGCAATAGGCGCACTGATTTGCACCTAATGGAGGCCTTTCACTTCCGCAGCCTCTTCCACGTCCTTTGGTCCTTTGATTAGGAATATTTCCTCCACGTCGTTCGGTTATAGCAGCAGCAAGAAGATCTGCCTTCTTCTTCATCTTTTTTTCACTTTCTTTGTCTCGTTCATTCTCACGATTCACAAATACTTTCTGAGCGACTTCCATTAACTGAGCTGTATTCATGCCCGCAAATCCATCTAATTTCTGTCATTTTCGTTTTATGTCTCTCTGGGACTGACTAACAAAGGCTGCATTTAACCATGCGCAAATTTTCCTGAGCGGCGGGATCGTATGGGGTATATAGTCTATAAGCTTCAGACAACCGCTCATAAAAGGCCGCTGGGCTCTCATCTGGACCCTGGAGAACTTCTGATACTTTCCCGATATTCATGGCCCTCTGGCCTCCCTTCTTCAGGCCCTGCAATAAGGCCTGGCGAAATCTGGTTAGGGCTGCCGCCCCCCTTTCCTCATTTGGGTCCCATCCGGGATCTTCATTGGGATATTCTGCAGCTGCTGCTTGCGGGGGATTTATTCCTCCCCCCCCCCCTTGCTACAGGGTTCTCTTCTAACCATCGGAGGGCTGCTTGCCCGATTCGGCCTCGCTCCTCAGTAGTGAAGAGAGTGGACAGGAGCTGGCGACAATCGGCCCAGGTAGGCTGATGGGTTTGCATAATGCTAGACATTAATTCTGTTAATTCCTGGGGCTTGGCTGTGTAAGAAGCATAATGCGTTTTCCAGTTTAATAAATCTGTGGTAGAAAAGGGTACATAAACTAAGCTGGTTGGTCCTGGCACCATCTGGCCCTGATCATTTAAAACAGGCATTCCAGGCACTTGGCGTAATGGCATTAGGTGCCCTGCTTTCTCCTTCTTCTTGGGAGTTACACTTCTTAAATCATAAGGCTCCTGGATACTAGCCTCCTTGGTGGGTGACCCAGAACTGGTAGGAGAACTCTCACTTTCTATCTCATCAGATGACTCAAGTCCCCCCGTTGGGCCTGACCCGGAACTTTCACTCGGGGTAGGGTGCTTCTTAGGCTGTTGCTTCGGTATTTTCTGGGGCTCCTCATCGGGCTCTACTTCAAGTTGTGGGGCTGTGGGGACTAATTTCTGTGGGTGCCGGGGTAAACTATCCAAAATATCTGAGGACTCTGGGTCAGAATACACTGGCGGCTTCTCTTCCTTAGCCTTTGTAGTTCCCCTAGTAGTGGCTACAAATATTTTACAGTGCTCCTCATAACAGCGCTTCATCCACGAGGGCTGCTGTTCGCATACACTTAACCAGGAATCTATATAGGGGAACTGGTCGGGATACACTCTCAGTATAAGCTGATGAATTTGTAAAACTGTCTCAAAATCAAAGGTGCCCCCTCAGGGCCATGAAGCAGCTAATGCGGGCCACTCCCTTTCACATAACATTTTTAATCTGGATGGAGTCATTTTAATACCATAATCACCCGAAAATCCTTTACGGAAATTCTTGATCATACATGCCAACAGAGTTTGCGTGGACTCCGTCCCTCCCATAATGTAAACGTACCTGCCTACGCTACTGCCTATGTACTCAACGTACCTGCGTACGTTACGTACCCTACGTCCCTACGTACACGTAATGATGTACAAGACAACGAACAATAAGGGTAGGTAGTATGGCTGTAGGTAAGGGGTCCGTACAGCCCACAGAACACTGGGGGGGACAAACACCACTCGCTTCCTCCTGTTCGCGACCTGGGCGCGGTCGCCCGACCAGGAACTGCGCTACTTAGGAGTCCGCTTTCGCTCGGTCTGTATTTCAAGACCTCTCACTCACTCACGCAAGCATATTTCCACAAGATATCATATTTCAATATTTCAAGAGCCCAGGTTTTCTGACTAACTGACTATTCCAAACAAACAAGAAGGGTCGATAGTTTCAGCTTCCGCTTTCCTTATGCGGAGCTTACTAGGACCGCCCTTATGGGAGGTGATCAGGCTCCCTTGTCTCGCGCATACTCATGCGAGATTTCCCAGATTTCCCAGTTAGTCTATACCAAATTTACCAAATCGGTCTTGCACTCGCAAGACGCTGTCCCAGGCTGTTCTTTCTGACTATTAAATCACAAAAATGTCTACTCACCGGATCCAGTCCCCGATACCACACCAGCTTCTGAGTTGGAACCTGGACTCCCCCGGGTCGGAGGTGTTGGCCAACTGGACCCGATGGCCCGCCGAGGCAGGCGGAACCCTCTCCGGCACAAAGGGGCCGGTGGCGCCTGAGGTTTCCTCCGCGGTCGGACAGACACTGTTCCAACCGGGCCAAACCTCAAGGCGAATTACGTGGATTACTCACTTGAATACCATTTACCACTCGCACTTCCCGGCCAACGCACCAAGAATATGCTGTAGCAAAGTGCAGTCAATGAATAAGTCCAGGAGTCGATTGACAGGGTCCAAGTCAGTTTATTGTGCACAAGGCCCAGTCAGTCAAAGCATCAAAAGGTAATGAGCGAAAGTTTATACAGAGACATAACTTTTTATACCTCTTTTTCAGTTTGATACATGAGAACTTTCTATTGGTTCCAACTCGATACATGCAAACTTTTCATTGGTAATACATTCCCTTCATTTGTCCAATTAGAAATCCCTCCGGAGCCTAGCAACCGGCCCCCTCCTTTAGGATTGCTTGAACAATGGTACAGTTCTAAATCTCGTTACTTTTCTACTGCAAGGTTAACTTCGGCTTCTGGAATGCATATACTGTTACTTTTCTGTTCTTTCACACACAAGAGAATAATAGAAGACTTATGAATTCATTAAAACTTCTTATTAAGCATTTTAAAACAGCTTTCTTGTTTTTCACAGATTTTTGGTTCTTTTCTAGCTATAATGGGAGTTAGGATCCAGGCCTAACTTACAGGCCTTTCATAGGTAGTAGCAGGCCATGCTAGGCCATAGCCTACCTCAATATCAGCAGGGAGGAAGAGCCAATCGATGGATATTCACGCCACTATAATTGAAAAGACTCAAAAGATATCAATGGTCAAAAAAACCTCTATAAAGAACCCAAATTGGTGAAGCATTCAAAAAACCTCAGCAACTACAGCACAGCAGCATAGCAGCATGATACTAATAACCACCTGACACTGAAAACTCTTATCAGTGAAATAATAGATGAGAGTGATACTTCCTGTTCTGTATTAGGTCACTTCCTGTTTTATGACACAAAATATAAAATTAATGTGTAAAGCCTAGAGACATTTCTGCAACTAGAATGCACAGGTAATAATCACCATAGATGTAAAATTCTAAAGCCTCCAGAGGTCATTCTGAAACACAAATAGGCCATCTGGATGGGCAGGATAGATATTTTCCTCATGAAATCATCTAGACTCAGATTCCTAAACACGCAGCCCTACACGTACACAGTGCAAAAATGAGTATCTTAGAACATATACAGAAAGGAGCGGAATGGGGGCATGGCAAGCCACAGAGACATGGAAAGCATATTCAGGAAAGGTCCATGTACGTCCTGAGTGTTTCCTGTGGCCGTCTACATTATACCTATGGCAACATGGAATAAGGCCAACACTTAGAAAAATATCTGCTCTGAAATTCAACACGTCCCATATAGATGAATGGCTGTGGCACGTCTGTATTGAACTGGTGTGTGTGCTGTCTGGGAAGGCACAAGATGCAGTTGTAAAGAACAGAATGCACAGGTGAGGGAGGTTAGTAAGCTTAGGGAACTATAAAAAACACCCTTATAGGAATATAAAGCACTGCAACAGTCTTTATTCTGGCTATGCTGACATTTGCTGTTTGTGCTAAAAGGGCTATTCTAGGCTTCACAAATAATCCCAGTATTCAGAAAGATGGGAATGTAGATGTAAAGATGGTATGTGAGGTAGGATGGAGCAGATGCATATTTGACTGAGAAATGCAGAGCAGATGTGTTGTCCTGAGACACCATGCCATTATGTCTTACCAGCAGTTGTTTATAGGTGTAGGGCAGGGGTCACCAACCTCCAGAGGGCCGCGGGCCGCACAGCCGACTACCGGCAGACTCGCGGGCCGCAGCCCCCTCCCCCCCCCCCGCGAAAAAAAACTGCTCATACCTAACCTTCAATAATCCATGTCAGCTCCCTCCCTTCTTCTGCAGCCGCGGCTCCCTGCCTCTTAGGGAACCGCGGCTGTGCTTGTAAAATCATCGCGGAGCCCTTCCTGTCTTGACGGGCTCCGTGCAGCATTGTCCCGCCTCTAAAGGAAGTTGTTTACCACTTCCTTTGGAGGCGGGACAATGCTGCACGGAGCCCGTCAAGACAGGAAGGGCTCCGCGATGATTTTACAAGCACAGCCGCGGTTCCCTAAGAGGCAGGGAGCCGCGGCTGCAGAAGAAGGAGTCGGTGAGTTTGCCTTGGCGGGCCGCACCGGGGTAGGGTCTCGCGGGCCGCACGGAGGGACCTCGCGGGCCGCAGGTTGGTGACCCCTGGTGTAGGGCTTTGCAGATTTATGTTATTTGTGACTGCAAGCAAGAGTGTTTGTGCGTGTAATATGAGGGTGCAGGGGAGGCCATGGTGTGCTGATCTGCAACCCTGGGGGGGGGGGGGACATGTATGCCTGGCCAGTACCAGAACCATGGGACTGACCGCAGCATCACCAGGAGCCAGTGTGAATGGGAAGTATATTTTTAAAAACTGCCCTGCATCAGTATTGCAAGGCATGTCCCTGTCAATGGTGGGGGGGGGAGGGGGAAGGGGGGAAGGGGCCCTCGGAATGGGGGCATGCTGCAGTGCAAACAGCACTAATACAGATCTGACTGCACCATGTTATTTGTGACTGCAATTACTAAGGTGTTCTTCACATGCCATGTTTGTTTTGCTGCAGGATCTGTCTGGACAAACATCTCACTTTCCACTTGCTTATACAATAGCTTTGGTGCAGGTACATAACCTGGTAGTGTTATGGGCATGCAACAGACTAGTATATGGAGTCTGGTTGGTATGACCATATCTGATTCATCCGTATTAATGTGCTGTTTGCATGAGCACACCACTGTCAGTGTGAGCATCAGCTTAGGAGATGCACATTTTGCGAGTGGGGGCGTGACCGCATGGAGACGGGAAGTATCTGAGATGTCTGTCTTGTCAGAATATGACACGGGGACATAAGCTCTGCCAGTGATGTATATCTCCCTGATTCCAGAACTGTGGGTGCATCTATACCAGCAGTTTTGGAATCGGGCTTATTACATGCCCTTTGTCAGGTTAGGTATTTCTGCCAGCCGGACGTGACTGTTATAGAATCGCACTCTCCATGGATAGAAACTCCACTTTATTAAAATAAATTGCTCTTAAGAAAACTGAGCCATGCCAGCGATTTACTAAATCTGAAATAAATTGAATTCATCTGGAAATCTTCAAACAAAAAAATAACTTTGAAAGGCTTGGCAGCAAGTTTTAAAATAAGTTCCAGATTAACTCCAACCTTTTGGTGTCTGTTCCAGGCAGTGCTTAATAAAGGTGCAGTACTGAATTTAACAGGTTTCTGGCCCAGATGTGTGGTTGGGATATGGCCAGTTTTCTGATGTATCAGCCAACTAAAATGATCCCATTCTGACCCATCAATTCTTGAACAGAAGAGGCAGCATAGACCCTTTACAATAGAGAGGTCTTTCTGCCTGCCACATGGCTTCTTGGTGACACTACAGTTGCAGAATTGAGGGCTAAGCCTCCATTGCAAAGGGGTCATTTGTGGTTTTGACACGTTGAGATCCAAGCTGAAGACAAGAACTCAGAGAAGGAATTACTAAGTCAGTCCCGGTTGTTCAAAAACTATTTATAGATGTCTTTTTTTGTACTATCCTTTATATAACACTACTGGCCGTGTGCAGCGGTGATAAGTGAATTGCAGCCCCCCACCAACAGCAGCATGGCAGACGACTCCTAAACAGCTTGGCAAGAATGTCGAATGTAAGGAGTGGTGACTTCTATTCCTTTTCTCAAGTATTGGATTTAGGAGTCTCACAGGCACTGTTCCCTCTAAGCTGTGCGCGTGTGCGCGCGCACACACCTCACCGAGCGAGCGCACATACTTTACAACAGAGCGCACAAAAATTACGGTTCTGATTCTGATAGAAAACAACACAGACATCTTAAAATTTAAAAGTTGTTATGTATTTATGGTTTTCACAAGTTCTACAATGTTTTCTAGTGTAATCAATGTGGTGTACATACTGTATTCTGACGTGTAGTCAAATTTTAAAGTATATAACTCCGAGTGTCGTTACATGGCGCACAAAAATTTAACCTTCCTTCAAAAGCTGCACAGCTGATATTTTATGCGCACACAGCCTACAGAAAATTAGAGGGAACATTGCTCACAGGGGTCTGTTAATGCCCTTATTCTTAGTTAAGGTCATGCAAAGATTTTATATTAAATATAGCTCCTATTCTGATGACTTAGAACTAACTATACAATCCTCTTGCAAAAATTGTGAGTCAGATGTGAAACTCGACCTCCTGCATTCAGACCATGACTTGGACAGACTTACATTTACTAAAATTGAGTTCAGTGAAAACTGGAATCTTAAAAGTCAGACTTGGAAAGTTGAGACAAAATCTTTCCCTTTTCCCAGATGGCCCTTCTCTTCCTGTCCAAAAGATAACACATTGCTTAAGAATTTTTCTCAAAAAGATCTGTCCATGTTGTCTTGCATAAAGTCTCTCTTAAGATCTGCTTAGACAGCTTTGTCCTTTTTTTTCTTTTGAGTAGGAATGACCTGATTGAAGTTATGCGTGTCTGTATAAGTATGAGATTAGATTACTGTGTTCTAACTGATTTTCTAAAGACTACATAAGAAGTCATCAACATATACAAAATGTAGCTGTGCACATAATAAGAGGCTATAATTACACAACTAGCATGTCTCCTACACTCCATTGGCTCCAGGGCCGGTCCAACCATTAGGCAAACTAAGCAGCTGTCTAGGGTGGCAACTTCTGTGGGGCAGCAAAGAGCAGGGCATTTAAAGCTAAACAACTGATTCTGAAAGACTGGGGGGGGGGGGGGGAGGGGAGGGGGACATAAGGCTTATGGTTTGCTTAGGGCACCAACACCCTGAACTAACTCTGGGGTCAGCCCTAATTGGCTCCCAAGTTTTGTTTGGTATGCATTTCAAGTGAATCTGGGTTTGTTTGATTTTTTTTTAATTCTTACACAGTTTAAGAGCTGGTATATTTAAGGACCTATTAGTTACCTACATGTCTAGATAGTCATTGCCCTTTTCTCAGTCTCCACTCTTATTTGTCAAGAAATGTTAAACCACTATAAGGGATTCTATCTAAGCAGTTTACAAAGTCCAGTAATAAGCACAGAAAAACAAAACAGTTTGAAATACATACAAATTAAGACAGAAATGAGACATCAGCACATTAGGTACAGGGATGCAAAGGACAACAATTCATCCGTAGTGCATAACATAAAACATGAGGAATGGCATTAATCGATAAGAAGGTAGGCCTGGGCTACACTGGTAAAAGGAAGGCTCTAGCTAAAAGGCCTGGCTAAAGAGCCAGGTCTTTAGCCTGGTTTTGAACTTCTTAAATGAGTTCTTTAAACAGAGGTCTAGGGGCAGAGTGAAGGCGCAATGCAACTGAAGGGCCTACAGCAGGATGACTCCAACAGCATTTTGTGTAATAATGATAGAACGAAAAGATTAGCCTGAAAAGAGTGGAGAGCACATGTGGGACAGTAAGATCAAGTGGGAGCTTAAATAAGATGTGATGTCAGTGTAAGAAGCTCAGAAGGCAAGGATGAGAATTTTGAATCTGATTGGGTACCAGATGGAAAGCCAGTGAAGCTCATGCAGTAAGTGTGTATCAGAGTCATTTTTTTAATTATATAGCAACGGTATAGCTACATTTTGCATTAATTGTAATCTTTTCAGCTGATAGTGGGGCATGTCTGCCAACAAGGAGTTACTACAGTTCAACTGATTTATCACCAATGCATGCAATAGTGTGTGTAATGTCCAGTCATCGGGCAGTGGCTGAGTGGTTTAATTCTATACAATGTGAAAGGGGATTTTTGTATTGGATTGGAAATGTATAGTATAAAGGACAGATTACTGTCAGTTTCCACTCCCAAAGATAACATTGAGTCCTTTACTAAGATCAGGGTGTTCCTAATGTGTGGTTGAAAAGGAAGTGACTTGTGGGGCAATGAAACCCACAGTGCTTCTGATTGTTGAGGGCTGAGAAACAGCTTTTGAAACTTTATCCATGTTGCTATTCTATTTAACTTCTCCTGGAACTGGAAGAACAAGGGTTCAGATCCCACTGACACTCCTTCTGACCTTGGTCAAACCCCTTAACCCTGCATTGCCTCAGGTACAACCTTAGATTATAAGAACATAAGATATGCCATAATGGTTCAGACCAAGGTCCATCAAGCCCAGTATCTTGTCTCTGACAGTTGCCAATCTAGGTCATAAGTACCTAGCAATTTCCCCAAAAGACACAGGTTCCTCAATGCTTGTATTGGGTCAAGCAGTGATATCCTGGGTCCCTCTTAATAATGGTTTATGGACCTTTCCTCCAGGAACTTGTCCAAACCTTTTTTAAACCCAATTAACAAACAGCTTTAACCACATCATCCAGTAACAAATTCCAGAGTTTGATTACACGTTGAGTGAAAAAATATTTTCTCTTATTAGTCTTAAATAGGTTACTCTGTAGCTTCATTGCATGTCCCCTAGTCTATTTATATTCTGATGATGTAAACAATCGATCTACGTTTACCTGTTCCACTCCATTCATTAATATATAGACCTCTATCATATCTCCCCTCCGCCGTCTCTTTTCCAGGTTAAAGAGCCCTAACCTTTTTAGCCTCTTTTCATAGCAGTATCCTTCCATCCCCTTCACCATTTTGGTGGCTCTTCTCTGTACCTTTTCTAATAACGCTATATCCTTTTTAAGATATGGCGACCAGAATTGCACACAATATTCAAGGTGCAGTCGCACCATGGAACGATACAGAGGCATTATAATATCCTCTGTTTTATTTTCCATTCTTTCCTTATCATACCTAGCATTCTATTTGCTCTCTTTGCTGCCGCTGCACACTGGGCCGAGAGTTTTAACATGTTATCCACGATGATGCCTAAATCTTTTTCCTGGGTGGTGGTTCCCAGTGTGGAACCTTGCATCGTGTAACCATAGTTTGGGTTGCTCTTTCCTAGGTGAATAACTTTGCACTTGTCTACATTAAATTTCATCTGCCATTTGGATGTCCAGTCTTCCAATTTATCAAGATCCTCTTGCAATTTCCCACAATCTTCTTGGGCTTTAACAACTTTAAATAGTTTTGTGTAATCTGCAAATTTGATAACCTCACTCATTATTCCCTTTTTCAGGTCATTTATGAATATGTCAAAAAGCAGCAGACCCAGCATAGATCCCTGGGGTACTCCACTAATCACCTTTTTCCATTGGGAAAATTGGCCATTTAGCCCTACCCTCTGCTTTCTATCTTTTAACCAGTTCCTGATCCACAATAGTTCATCACCTCCTATCTCATGACTTTTTAGTTTTGCCAAAAGTCTGATAAGGAACCTTGTGACGGGCTTTCTGAAAGTCCAGATACACTATATCAACTGACTCACCTTTGTCTACCTGTTTATTCAGCCCTTCAAAAAAACATAACAGATTAGTAAGACAAGATCTTCCTTGCCTAAAGCCATGTTGGCTGTCTCCCATTAAGCCATAACTATCTACATGTTGAGTATTTTTGTTCTTTATGATGGTTTCTACAATTTTTCCCGGTACTGATGTCAGGCTCACCTGATCACCCCTGGAACCCATTTTAAAAATAGGCATTACATTGGCGATCCTCCAATCTTAGAGTATTACAGATAATTTTAATGATAGTTCACAGATTACTAATAGTAGGTCTGCAATCTCATATTTCAGTTCTTTCAACACCCTTGGATATATACCATCTGGTCCAGGTGATTTGCTACACTTCAGTTTATCAAATAGTTGTAATACATCTTCCCGGTGTAGCAATATTTCTTTCAGTTTTTCCACAGTATCACCTTTAAATACCACTTCAGTCATGGGTAACATCCCTACATCTTCCTCAGTAAAGGTCCCAAGGTAAAAATTCATTCAGTCTCTCCGCTATAGCCTTGTCCCCTCTTACTGCCCCTTTTACCCCTCTATCATCTAATGGTCCAACTGACTCTATCGCAGGTTTTTTGCTACAAATGTACTTGAAAAAGTCTTTGTTATGCGTTTTTGCTTCCATAGCAAATTTCTTCTCAAATTCTCTCTTTGCCTGCCTTATCAATGCCTTGCATTTAACTTTCTAGTGCTTGTGCTGTTTCCAGTTTTCATCATTTGGCTCTTTTTTTCCCATTTCCTGAAAGATGCTTTTTTGGCAACAAAAGCCTCTCTGACCTCACTTTTAAACCATGCTGGCAGGTTTTTTGGACTTCCTTTCACTTTTCTTAAAGCATGGAATACAGCTGGTCTGGGCTTCCGAGATAGTATTTTTAAATAATACCCAAGCTTGATGTAAGTCACTTTTGCAACTGCTCCTTTTAGTTTTTTCTTAACTATTTTCCTCGTTTTATCATAGTCTCCCTTTTAAAAGTTAAAAGGTAGTAATGTGGATTTCCTTACCATCCCTCCTCCATTAATTAAATCAAACGCGATCATGCTATGATCACTATTGCCAAGTGGCCCCAACACCCTTTTCTCTTGCACCAGATCTGGTGTTCCACTAAGGACTAAGTCCAAAATGGCTTCCCCTCTGGTCGGTTCATGATCCAGCTGCTCCAAGAAGCAGTCATTTATTTCATCTAGAAACTTTATCTCCCTAGCATGTCCTGCCATGACACTGACCCAGTCAATGCCAGGGTAATTGAAATCACCCATTATTATTACCATTCTGTAACTTTTGTTAGCTTCCCTGATTTCTTTCATCATCCATTTGTTCATTCTGACCAGGCGGTCAATAGTACAGCCCAACTACCATCGCCTTCCCCTTTTACATGAAATTTCAATCCATAGAGATTCTACAGCGAATTTTGTCTCCTGTAGAACTTTAAATCCTTTGTGACTTAATGCCCTCTTTAACAAAGAGCGCAACCCCTCCACCAATTCGATCAGCTCTATCATTACAATATAGTTTGTACCCAGGTATCACAGTGTCCTACTGGTTGTCCTCCTTCCACCATGTCTCTGAGATACCAATCATATCTAACTTCTCATTTAGTGCTATATATTCTAATTCTCCCATCTTATTTTTTAGACTTCTAGCATTTGTATACAAGTATTTTATAGACTGTATTTTATTCATATTAATCTAGTTATCGGTAGGCAGAGGTAATTTGGAATCTTTAAGCTCTGTACTCAAGGGCATTTGGACTACCTTTGTCTTTATTGGAACCTCTCTGCTGATGTACCCTAACTTCATTTTTTTGGTAGTATCCTTCAAGGATAAATTGTTCCGAACCATGCGCTTTGGGCGACTGTCGGCTCTCCCCTATCATCTAGTTTAAAAGCTGCTCTATTTCCTTTTTAAAGGTTAATGCCAAAAGCCTAGTTCCATCCTGGTTAAGGTGAAGCCCATCCCTTCGAAAGAGCCCCTCTGTTCCCCAGTGCCTAACAAATCCAAAACCCTCATCCTTGCACCACTGTCTCATCCACGCATTGAGACTCCGGAGCTCTGCCTGCCTTTTGGGTCCTGCATTTGGAACGGGAAGCATTTCAGAGAATGCTACCCTGGAAGTTCTGGATTTCAGCTTCCTACCTAAAAGCCTAAATTTAGCCTCCAGAACCTCCCTACTACATTTTCCTATGTCATTGGTACAGACATGTACCAAGACAGCAGACTCCTCCCCAGCACTATCTAAGACCTTGTCTAGGTGGCGTGTGAGGTCCACTACCTTCGCACCAGGCAGGCATGTTACCAAGCGATCCTCACGTCTACCAGCCACCCAGCTATCTGCATGCCTAATGATCGAATCACAAACTATAACAGCTGTCCTAACCCACCCCTCATGGGCACATGGCCCTGGAGAAACTTCCTCAGTGCAAGAGGGTTTTACATCACCTGGAGGACAGGTCCTAGCTATAGGATCACTTCCTGCTACACCAGGATGATGCTCTCCTGTCACGTGACCTCTCTCCTCCATGGCAACAGGGATGCTGCCAGACTGGAGGTGGCACTTCAGGACTATATCCCTGTAGGTCTTGTCTATGTACCTCTCTGTCTTCCTTATGTCTTCAAAGTCTTGCCTCCAGAGATCAGACTTGTTCCGTGAGAGCAAAGAGCTCATTGCACCTTGTGCACACATAAGATCCCTCACCAACTGGGAGAAAATCATACATGTGAAACTGAATGCAAAAGACTGGAAAGCCCCCATCTCACTGCTGGACTGCTGTCTGCATCTTAGTTTTAAGGTTGTGTTTAGATATTTAAGTTCTTTACTTACTAAGGGTTGCTGGGGATACTTATACTAATAAAACTATACCTAATACGTTTAATGTACTTTGTTCACCTGAAGTTTAATTAATCTTAGGTCCTTAATGTATGCTGATGAGAATAAACAGCTGCACCTGAGAGTGAATATGGCAACTCCTTTCCTTTAAGAGGTTTAAGTACCTATAAAGCTGCGATTATCCCAGGGGTGGGTGGGCAATTGGGAGGGAGAGAAAAAGACTTATTAAAAGCTGGCTGCTACACAGTACCCTTTTCTGTGCTTCTAAGGTAATCTGTGACCAATCACCAGGGGGAGTCCCACAGCCCTTGCTTGATAGAGGGAGGCTTGGGTTCTAAATCTAACCAGAAAGCTCTCTTCTGTGTTTTAAATCTAAACTGAAAACCCTTTGCTGCTACTAGGCCCTGACTGATCTAACAAATACACTGGATTCACAGATTAATCAGCTTTAATCTAAAGAATTCCTTTTTCCCCCAAGATTTAGAAAAAATTCCCAGAAGTAATACTTACAATTGCAGATCTCTCTCCAGAAGTAGCAGTCCCCTTTTGTAGTCTTCAGGGGACAGGGAAATACCGGTAGCTACTGTACCTGAATTTAGCTTGCCTTGAATGTCTACTGGAAAGGTGCGAGCTAAATACTAATAAATACATTTAAAAAAAAGAGTCATGGGTTATGACTAGTTGTATATCATCTGCATAGAGATAGGTGTTCTGTGGAGTTGCTGTATCAAGGTTGCTAGCGATGAGCCAGAATTGACCCATGTGTCTTGCCATATGACAGTGGGTAAATGGTTGAGAACATCTCTTGCAACGTCATGCGAAACACTCTTTCAGAAACATATGAGCCTAACCAATTTACGGTCGAGTCAGAGTCAATTATTCCAACCACAATTGACTCAAGATCAAAAGCTACACTTGTCTAATTGATAGCTTTCATAAAATTCAGAAGATCACAAAAAGAGGAATACAGGTTAAAGCTAAAAGACAGAGAAATAAGGAGAGCAAAAGCAAAGGAGGAAGAAAAGATGTGAACTGTGGAGACAAAGCTTTTTTCAGGTATATTCAGGAGAAAGGGGAAGATCAGAGGTGGAATTGCAAGATTCAAAAGTGCTGATGACAGATTTGTGGAAAGTGGCATTGAAAAGGGAAAAAAATGCAAAACAAATACTTCTATTCTGTATTCACTAAAGAAAATCCTGGAGAAGGACTACATATGATTGATAAATATACAAATGGGAATGGAGTAGATACCACACCATTCAAAGATGATGATGTTTTTGAATAGCATGCAAAACTGAAAGTGAACAAGGCCATGGGACCAGATGGGATACATCAAAATACTGAAAGAACTCAGAAAGGCTTTGGCAAAGCCTTTAAAGGATGTTTTTAATAGATCCTTGGAGATGGGAAAGGTTCCACAGGACTGGAGAAGGGCTGATGTGGTATCTCTTCACAAAAGTGGTAATAGGGAAGAAGTGACAAACTATGGGCTGGTAAGCCTTAGCTCGGTGGCAGGAAAAGTAATGGAGGCTCTCTCTAGAAACCAAAGGGTTGCAAGATCCAAGTCAACATGGTTTTACCAAAGGATGATCATGCCAAACAAATCTGATTGAGGTATTTGACTGAGTGACCAAAGAACTAGATCAAGAGCATGTGATGGATGTTATCTACCTAGATTTCAGCAAAGCCTTTGATACTGTTCCTCATAGGAGGCTTATCAATAAACTGAACAGCCTGGGGATGGGTCCCAAGGTGGTGGACTGGATCAGAAATTGGTTGACTGACAGACGATAGAAGGTGGTGGCAAATGGAACTCACTCAGAAGAAAGGAAAGTGAGTAGTGGCGTGCCCCAGGGATCGGTCCTGGGACTAGTACTGTTCAATGTATTTGTGAGTGATATTGCTGAAGGACCTAAGGGAAAAGTCTGCTTTTTTGCAGATGACACACAAATTTGCAGCTCTTCGGAGGGAGTGAACAACATGAAGAAAGATCTACAAAAACTAGAAGAATTGTCTAATGCTTGCAGTTAAGATTTAATGTAAAGAAGTTCAGAGTCATGCACTTGGGATGCAGAAATCCAGAGGAATTGTATGCAATAGGGGGGCAAGAGGTTGGTGTGCAAGGACCAGGAAAAGGACCTTGGAATGATAGTGTCTGAGGATCTCAAGATGGCAAACAATGCGACAAGTGTGAGGCCCTGTTACTCACAAAAATGAACCACAACTAATTTACTAGTTTCCTGTAATGATCAGATCTGAAAGTCAGTACAGGTGTAATCAGAGTCTATGTTTATTAGATAACTGATGACCAATACAGGCAAGGGTGTGGGGAAGAGAGTTCTATCGAGCACTAGGCATCTCCAGAATGTCTCCTCCCACGAATATAAAAAGCTTACTACATATATACTTTTCTTTGCTTCCGTTTATGCATACAGTCCCAGATCTATCCCTCCTATGTCTTCTCCCCCCTCCCTTCTTATTTCCTATTATTGCCTTTTTTGTTCCCCTTAGTTCCTGTTGCAAAAATCCCCCTTTGGCCCCCCTCTCTCTCTTATACTTACCAACTATCATTCAGCCACCTGCTTTCTTCAGGGCAAAAGGCCTAGCATATATGTTGCCAGCTTCTGGTTTCCTGTGTACGTGCTCCTTTGCACATTGCCCCTGTAGGCCTATGTCTGGACTTTCCAGCTCAGACCTACACCTACTGGGCTCATGATATTTCCTTATATGGTTTTTCTTGTGCTGGGTTTCTTCTTGTACTGGCCCAAGTGTTGCCCACATGATATAGCAGCCTGGCTGTTGTTCTTTATTTTTAGAGATTCAGAGCAGCCATTGAGTGATTATGAACCAGGAACATTATAATCCCTTAACCCTTAAAATAATCTCTTGACACTTATCTAATACAGTCAAACCTCGGTTTTCATTTGCCTCGGTTTTCATACGTTTCGGTTTTCAACGTCTTTTCTGACTGAGATTTTGTCTCGGTTTTCATGCATTGCTTCGGTTTTCAACGTCTTTTGACTGAGATTTTGTCCCGGTAGCAGGGAAGAAAAGCTGTCAACGTAAGCAGGAGATGTTGCATGAATGTGGGAGGCAGTTCTTTCTCTTGCAGGGTACGTCTGAAGCTATATCATTAAGATTTTCTGCCATTCTGAAGCATTGAGCAGATAATGTAAAGGTATTTTAATGGGCTGAATTCAATGTGATTCCGAAGAGAGCTGGGCACAGCAGCTTGTCAGGGGTGGCTAAGGCCAGATGTTAACATACTGTACTGTACAGTACTGTACTTAGCTTGCTTTCAGTGATGTTAAATGTTCATTTATCCATTTCATTAGCCATTTATATTTATTTCTCATTGTTTTCTGTATGTAAAAATTATAGTTATTCTCTATAAAATGTATTTTTTGTGAATATTTTTGGGTGTCTGGAACGGATTAATTGGATTTACATTATTTCTTATGGGAAATATTGCTTCAGTTTTCATACGTTTCGGTTTTAGTCAGACTTTTTCGAACGGATTAATCATGAAAACCGAGGTTTGACTGTACTTAACCTCGCACTTAACCCCTACAACTCCCCCATTTTTTTTTATTTTTTTTTATTGAGAAGGGGAGAAGTCTAAGTCAGAATAGTCAGACGGGGGGACTGCAGCATAAGAAACATTGACAAGAGCATGACTAGTTTGAACAGGCATAAAAGAAGTGGACACCTTAGTGCACTGTTTCTTACAACAGGATATAAAAATGGAAACAACACAACAGAAGATTAAAGCAAAGAATAATAATATGCCAGCTGAAATCAATAAGCCTTTCAGGCCAGATCCAAGAGAGTGAAACCATGAGGAGAGAGATGAAAACCAATCCCCAATCTGGAGACTTCCCTTAAAATCATCAATATGAAGTTCAGATAAATGCTTAATCTTATTCATAGCATCTAATACAAATACCTTATGATTCGCGATGACCGTGCAGCAGTTAGTAGCATTAACAAACAAACAAGTCCCGCCTTCTGCAGCGAGCAACAAATCTAAAGCCTGTCTATTCTGCAGCGTCATCTGGTTATTTTGTTCAAGCGATTCAGCTAAGCGAGAGATAGATTCAGTAACAGCTTTCATTTGTATATGTAGCAAACATTGTAAGCGGCGGACAGCCATTCCAAGTTCTGCAGTGAGGGCGGGAGTAGCCCAAGGAATCCAGGCAGTGGTACTAAGAGCAATAAGGCGAGCTTTGGTCATGGGGAAAGTGGAGATAACATATTCATAGGAAGCCTGTATCGCAGCATCCTCAGCAATAGAGGAATCCCAGGGGCTAGCATAACTACGCTTACGGCGCTGGTGTGGAGGAATAGGGGGAGAGGGCAGGGGGTCATATGAAACATTTAGGGGAATGAGGACGGAATAGGGGGATACTTTAACTAAGGCACAGGGTAAGTTGGACAGTGAAACCTTCTGGTACAAAACATCACCACAAAGCCAGTAATGTCCCACAATAGCAGATAGAGAAAAAGAAGGTTTCCAAGTAAAGTAGGTTTTAATGGGATATGCCATAGAGGAATGGGGATGGCATCCTGAGGTAGCAGAGTGAGTACAAGGAGTCTGACAGAGAGGATGATCATCACGGGACTTACAAGGTTTCCAGTGGACGCGGCCAGCAAGTTGGTGGCCTATGATAGTAGTAGGAGCATTGCGGCCTTGCCTGGCAGTGGTGTTTGCTCTAACACATCGGGCCACATCATTGCAGGAAAGGATTGGTGCATAGCAGGAAGTGAAAGGAGAGTGCGTGTAAGTACCCTTACGAAAAAGGAGAGTATGTGTAGAATCCATAGGACCGACATTAAAAGCAGAAGCCCAAAAGTCAGGACCCCATACCCGAGAGTGTTCTTTAACCCGTGGGCCCCAGTGGGTGGAGTTGACAAGATTTCTACGGACTTGGGCGTGGTACCAATGTTCCCTAGACATATTACGTCCATAATAGAAAGGGCGCATGGTACCTTTTAAAAAATGAAACTTATTAGTTTGGACATTCCAGGAAACATTGCAGGTGTTAGCAAAAGAGATAGAGGAGTTGGTAATAAGACAGTAATAGAATATCATAGGGGGCACAGAGACACGAACAGGAAAGGAAGCAGCTTGATGGGCCGCCCAGGTATCATTACAGTAAATGGGGCCACGCTCTACACAACCCCTAATAAGGCGGGGGTTATTCCAGCAAGGGATGGCACCTACAAACTCTTCAAATGGGACAGGGAGCACACGAACAGGAGCATAATTACCACCTTGGGGTAATGGGGTGCATATGATGCAGTCACTAATATTCAGAAGGTCAACCACCTCGAGGACGGTTGTTTTCCAAGTATTAGTGAGAGGAGGGGCAGACCTGCGGGAGCGGTTCGGAGAAGGAGAGGACAGGGGCAAGGGGGGAGTAGAGTAAAAAGGGTGGGGGCGGAAAGAGATAAAGTAAAGAAACCACCCTATAAAAATTGACAGTAACAAAGCAAAATATAGAAAACCATACTTATAAGCAAGATGAGGCATGATAAGAAAATATCACTTAGATGTCCAAAAATCAAAGGCAGTTCAAGGTACCCAAAGATGGGCAATATGAGTCCAGGTTTGACTAGAATCCAACAAGACCGCAAATGGGGTTGATGCAGAAACGATGTGGGGTCCTGAATATGTTGGATCTTGCCAGGAACTCCGATGAAGATTTCTGCGATAAACTGCGGTTCCAATTGGGATCAGGGTATCCTTTGGGCACTTTGGATGTAGGTCACGTAGGGCACAGCGTTGGAAATCTCTGACAAAGCTAGGCACAGACCTGCAATATAAGGAGACAAAGAATCTGGTAAAGCAATAGAAATGTCAGAGAGATTGTATAGCAGCAATCGCCTGCCAGTACATATTTCATGTGGTGTTAGAGCAACATTCTTCAGTGGGAGATTTCTAAGTTGAAACAGTGCCAGAGGAAGAGCCTGCAACCAGGAGATATTCTTATCTGATTGTATCAAACGCAGGGCAGTCTTGAGCAGGCCATTGGTTCGTTCGACGAGGCCATTGGAGGTGGGGCGATAGACAGAAACATACTTCCAGTTTAGGCTTACAGCTGTAGAGAAAAGATGTATTAGCTGATTCCCGAAATGAGAGCCATTATCAGAATAAACAGTTCGTGGTATGCCAAAACGAGGAAACAGGTGCTGGGAAAAGCACTTAAATACTTCTGAGGCCTTCTCTTGTTTGCACGGGAAAGCCTCGACCCACTTGGAGAATGGACAGACGCAGACAAGAAGAAATCTGTATCCATCTGCACGAACCTTCATATCTGTGAAATCAACATACCAGGAAATGAACGGACCCTGGACTACGGGCAGGTGACCTTGCAAAATATGCTTGCCCTTCACTGGAGAATTTTCTAAACACTGGGGACAGTTTTGGCACCACTCCTGTATTCTGAGTTTGAGATGCGGATGCCAAAAAAGCTCAGAGATCTGTGCAGACATGCTGGAGGCTGATGCATGATGGACAGAATGCAGAAGAGAACACAATTGCTGCAAAGACCAAAAGGAAATACAAACTTTCCCAGAAGGGTGGACCCATAACTTCTTATGCTCAGAGCACCCTAACAATTTCCATTTCTGCACTTCATCCTGCGCAAGATTCTGTTGATAATCTTGGAGTGAAGGTAAGGGATACGTTTTTGCTCGTGTAGTAACTAAAATGGGGACAGTATCAATGACTTGTTTAGCTGCTTCATCTGCCAAGGCATTGCCAAAATGCAGGAAACCATAATGGCGGGAATGGCCGGGGACCCAGTTACAGGAAGTTAAAATATCTTTCTGACAGCGTTGTAATAATAGATCATAGAGGTACAAAATCAATGATTTGTGAACTAACTGACTACTAGATGAATTAACAAATCCTCGCTGTAACCAAATCTGAAAGTATTCCCCACACAACTTTTGAACATACTGTGAATCAGTATAAAAAATCAAGGGTGTTGCCGGACGTTCTTCTAAAACTGCTAATATGGCGCACAGTTCAGCTGCCTGCGCTGAATATCCCTGATCCGAGTCCAGGGCATACTGCAAGCGATGCTCAGACACTCCATTAGGGGTCACCCGCACCACAGCAAAACCTACAGCACCCTTCTGTGCTGATCCATCTGTAAACCAAATTTCACTCTCTGGTGGCATGTCAGAGGGAGATACCATAAAGGATAAAACTTCCTCATAAGATGAATCACATACTAGGGTATAAACATCTACTGCTGTCTGTAGCCAACTGAGTGGACACGTGGAGGCAGTGAGAGGACGAAAGATCACTCCACTATTCAGGATAGAAGCACAAGCTTGCTGCAGCTTAGATGGGGACAAATGAAACATGTCTTTGTTCAGAATAGCCTTCAATTCAATAGACTGATAGAGAATCAGGGTAGTGGGAGTGAAAAATGGACAAAACTTTCTCTATCGCTGCTGCTACTGCAATGACTAATTTTTCAAGTTCCGGTAGTGGGAGTTCAGTACATCCAAAGGTACCAGACAAGAATGATAAGGTGGACACCCTATCCTGAAATAGAATGGCTGCCCAAGCTTGGGAGCCAGTCACCACCATTAACTGAAAGGGTTTGTGATGATTTGGCAGATGTAAGGCTGGAAGAGATTTTAAATCTTCCAAAATGGACTGGAGCACACTTACATGACAAGGATATAAGGTAATTTTGTCAGAATTCTTTACACCACCCTTCAAGTAAGGGCGGAAGCAAAGGGTCCAAGAGCTAAAAGCTGGGATCCAATTTCTGCAAAAGTTAAGTGTGCCTAAAACAGATCTCAGTTCCCTTACTGTCTCTGGTACAGGTAGTTGTAAAGCATGTTCAACGGTTTTTTCTCCCACCTGAATGGAACCCTGGCTTAACTGAAATCCCAGAAAAGTAACTGTTGTCTGCACCAGCTGTGCTTTTTCTCCGTTCAGCTTGTACCCTTTGTCCTGCAGTTCCTGTATTAGTTTCTGTGTGTACTTCTGCATTTCCTTACAGTTAGAGCCAGACAGCAAGATGTCATCTACATATTGTAACAGACACATCTCTCCAGGGAGATGTGAATTGAACTCCTGCAAATCTTGTGAGAGAATCTGGGAAAAGATACTAGGACTATCGACATATCCCTGTGGTAGTCGAGTCCATTGGTAATGTACTTGATCAAAAAGAAAAGCTGGTAGGGGCCTGGAATCGATAGCAATTTCAACGCTAAAGAAGGCATTTTTTTAAATCCAATACTGTAAAATACTTGTACAGTTGTACAGTATTTAATGTGGTGGCCGGGTTGGCAACTGCCGGAAACTGGGTTTCCACAACTTGGTTCAGTGCCCGTAGGTCATGGACAATTCGCCATTTGCCATTGGGTTTACTGACCGGAAAAAGAGGGGTATTATATGAAGAGGTACTGTGCTCTATAATGCCATGCAGTTTGAGCTGATCAATTTCTTCTCGTGCACCCTCTATAGCTGCCTACTGTAAGGGGTACTGTGGTAATTTGGGACCCTCTTTCCCTGGTTTTAGTCATATGTGGACCGGAGAACCTCGTACTCGGCCATAAGGGCTAAGGAAGTACGTACCAATTTCACTTATTCCTGCAGATTGGAATTCTCCTGCTACCAGGGTAACTTGGGCCTTAACAATTAAATCTCACCCCATCAAATTTATAGGACAGTGGGAGGCATACAGAAAATTGTGATAGAGATCAAATTTTGGGTCTTCCACGTGAATTGGATTGGTCACAGGAGTTTTTACTGACTTACCATCAAACCCAGTGGTCATTACACTGTCTCTGCCAATAGTGCTACCTATAGGCATGGTATTCAAGACAGACAGCGTGGCTCCGGTATCAATTAGAAAATTCATCCCTTGGCCATTCAATGTTAACTTTATGTGGGGCTCCTCTGTGCCTAGCATCACCTGCATATTATAGATACCTAGTCATTGTCCATCTCCCCTATTGCCATAGCCTGCCCTATTTGGGGGCTGCCAAGTAGGGTACTGGCGGGGTCTTGCAGGTGGTGGGGGACCTTGGTTATACTCTCTCCGCCCTCTTGGTGGAGGGGCATGGCAGGCCCGTTGCAAGTGTCCCTTTTCACCACATTGCCAACAGCAAAAATCCCTTTCTCTGTTCTGTTTTTGTCTGGGGAAGGGCCATGGTTCCTGACCTGAGAGCTGACCACGTCCTTGAACATTCAAGGCACGTATCATGGGTCTGGGTGCTTCCTCAAAATCACCATCTGAACTGCTATCACTGGAAGAATCATCCAAGCATTCCATACATGCCTCAAATTGTTTCCATGTGTCCTTAGCTTGTTGCTTTGCCTCTTTAACCTGCTGCCGGAGGGCTTTAATTAATTTTTCGTCGGCAGGAGATCTGCTGACCAGCCCTTCCTTCTTCTTCTCCTGTTCTATTTCTTTCAATTGCAAATTAAACAAACGAGTCTGGGCAGCTTTTCTATCCCTCTCTGGTTTATTCAATTCTTCCTCAGCTTGTCTGATAAAATGAAAAATATGTGCCTGTTGCTTCTGCCATGGTTCTGACTCCAGCGCAACTATATTTTTGAGTTTCAACTGGATGGGCAAAGGTAAGGTATTACACAGAGTCTGGAAAAACATAAGGGCCATATGTGGGGCATTATGGGGTACACCCATTTGGGCTTCCCACAGATCTTGGAACTTTGCCAAGTAAGCACTAATATCTTCCCCTACCTTAAACTGCAGCGATGTAAGGGGTCCCATACTTCTTTGGGTAGGATATATGTCTCGTAGTGAATCCCAAACCAAATTACGATAGGGGTTAAACAAAGCCCCATCATATTCTGGTTCATGGACCAACACCCCATCTATACGTGCATTGTTAAACACCTGATTGGCAGCATTATTACCCAAAATCCGCCCAACAATGCTTTCACATCACCAATTGCTAAGGTATAACCTGCGGTCAATCGTTCAAACTTCTGTATCCATGCCCCTGCACCTTGATTTAGGGGAGGGAGTTGTTCTGACAGGTTGGTCATATCGGTAAAACTCCAGGGAATATATATCTCCTGTCCTTGGGGAGCACGTCTCACAGGAAACATCATATAACCTGGCAACTTTGGGTTATTGGGATCTTGTCCCTCATATTTTTCCCATACTCTCAATCCTGCTTCCATGTACTTATAGTCCCATTGTGGGTCCCCTTCCCCTCCACGAATACACCTACGAGCTAGGTTTAAATCTCTAGTGTCCAGTGATCCTTGTTCTGGCCAAATTCTCATTTGTGGGGCACATGATGAGGTCCATCCATGTAGGTTGGAACTCCAATGATATACATAAAATCCTTCACCTCCCTCCTCATGAAAGACAAACTCTACAGGGGTTTTCTTAGGCTGAACTGGCTCTTTAGTGTTCTGTACAGGCAATACGTGATAGTCATGTGTCTGGGTCGTTCGGGTCACAATATCATGCAAACTTGCATGTGGTCGGTTGCCATAGTACTTTGGATGCCATTGATCTGGTGTTCTATGTGTTCCACTGGAGGATTTATTGCAACCAGCAGAACTAGTAAGAGGGGGAGTAGACTGGACCTTGTGTAGGATACCCCCTGAGGGTTTATCCTCGGATGAAACCTGAATTTCCTCATGAAGTGTGGAAGTAGAGGGATGGGAATCTCCGCCCATAGCCCCCAAGACTGACTTTTCGCAAGGACCTGGGTCCTCAGGACTTGTATCAGGAGTCAAATGTAATTTGCCCATTACTTGGACCCATCCTGTATGTCATTCCCGGCAGGGGGATACCGACCGGGATCTCCTACATGGCTGGGGGCCCTTTCGGTAAACTATATCTTCCAATTCCCTATACAGTGGCTTATATAAAGAGGTATCAATATAAGGTGCTGAAGGCTCAGATTGCTTTGTCTTTCCCAGATTCTCCTTTTGTTTTTCTGTCACCTGTTTATCATTAAGTTCTTTCTTTGATTGTTCCTTCTTGGGCATGGGGGGGTCTGAGTACCCTATTGCTGCCATGGTACGACTCTCCGTTGTACAATAGGGAGGAGGGGCATCACTACTGAGGGTACCTGGGTTTGCCTGTTTCATCCACATGGAAATGTATTGCAGATGTTTTAATTGACTAGCATTGGTCTTATGAGACAAAACATAATCCCTAATTTTTGCTAAACAACCACCATCAAAGGACCCCTCCCTCCGGTGGCCAGCCAAGAGGTGTCCCGGGAGCAGTGCTCCATTTTGCCCATTTAAGGCAAACCTTCAATATTTCCTTTCCTAATATGGGATTATCTCTCATCATCCGTTCGACCGGAGTCATTGGGGAAACCTGATTTACCATTATTCCCCAATTGTCATCTTTCTTTCTCCTAAACAGAGACATGATTCCTAGGTGCAGCCTTTATTTAAGGATCTTAATATCCCACCTCTTTATCTACAGAGGAAGGTCGGTGCACGAAATGTCCAGGACACCTTTCAGACAAGAAATTTGCTTCGTTCAGACCCAGCCAATCTCCTCGCGGAGGTATGGAACCGTGAGTAAGAACACACACACACTTCGTATCAGCCGATACGTATAGTCTCAGACACACCTCATTCAGTCCTGGCTCATAGCAGCAAAATATCCTTACACTTTATCAATATAACAAAACAAAAGTTAAACAACAACACTTACCAAGCTTGGTCAAAAATAAATATACTCACGACGTTGTCGTCACAACAGTCGTCTTCCTAGGGAATCAGTCACTCACTTCTTCTCCTCCGGTCTCTACTACACACCGGGAACGTACCTCCCTCTTCTTTCTTGAGGGGAATCCAAATCTTTAAATTTGTATCTTGGTCATAAAGACACACCCGTACCCAATCCCGGGTTTCGGCACTAATTTGTGAGGCCCTGTTACTCACAAAAATGAACCACAACTAATTATTACTAGTTTCCTATAATGATCAGATCCGAAAGTCAGTACAGGTGCAATCAGAGTCTCTGTTTATTAGATAACTGATGACCAGTACAGGCAAGGGTGTGGGGAAGAGAGTTCTATCGAGCACTAGGCATCTCCAGAATGTCTCCTCCCACGAATATAAAAAGCTTATTACATATATACTTTTCTTTGCTTCCGTTTATGCATACAGTCCCAGATCTATCCCTCCTATGTCTCCTCCCCCCCTCCCTTCTTATTTCCTATTATTGCCTTTTTTGTTCCCCTTAGTTCCTGTTGCAAAAATCCCCCTTTGGCCCCCCTCTCTCTCTTATACTTACCAACTATCGTTCAGCCACCTGCTTTCTTCAGGGCAAAAGGCCTAGCATATATGTTGCCAGCTTCTGGTTTCCTGTGTACGTGCTCCTTTGCACATTGCCCCTGTAGGCCTATGTCTGGACTTTCCAGCTCAGACCTACACCTACTGGGCTCATGATATTTCCTTATATGGTTTTTCTTGTGCTGGGTTTCTTCTTGTACTGGCCCAAGTGTTGCCCACATGATATAGCAGCCTGGCTGTTGTTCTTTATTTTTAGAGATTCAGAGCAGCCATTGAGTGATTATGAACCAGGAACATTATAATCCCTTAACCCTTAAAATAATCTCTTGACACTTATCTAATACTTAACCTCGCACTTAACCCCTACACAAGGCAGTAGCCAAAGCCAGAAAGATGCTGGATTGCATAAAGAGAGGAATAACCAGCAGAAAGGAGAAAATATTAATCCCCTTGTACAAGTTGTTGGAGTATTGTGTTCCATTTTGGGGACCATATCTAACAGATATAAAAAGAGTTCAGAGGAAGGCGACCAAAATGATCTGGAGCCTGCATCAGAAGACATATGAGAAGAAATTTGAAGACCTAAATATTTATACTCTAGAGAAGGGGAGGGACAGGGGAGATATAATACAGTCCTTTAAAATACAAATCTTTTTTAAAGAAGGGGAAGCTGTAAAACTAGAGTGCATAAAATGGAGCTGGAAAGGAAGTAAACTTAAAAGCAACATCAGGAAATACCTTTTCACTGAAAGGGTGCTGGATGCTTGGAATGCCCTCCCACTGGAGGTGGTGGGGCAAAATCAGTAACATAATTCAAAATGGTATGGGACAGACACAGTGGATCCCTTTATAACAAGAGGATAATATCAAAATAAATGTAAAGATCTTTTATACTTCAGCAGAGGGGATGACCTGCACAGGGCAGCGGGTACAACCCTAAAAAAAGCATAGAGGGGGGTGACCTGCATGGAGTGGTGGGTACAAGCTTAACAAAGGCATAGAGGGAGGTAACCTGCACAGAGCGGTGGGCACAACTACTCTGGCCACCTTACTGGGCAGACTAGGTGGACCTAAATTATCTTTATCTGCCATTATATACTATGTTACTATGATGTCATAACAGGAATCAAGAAGGCTGACAATCTCATCCATCATGGTTAGGAGGGCTATCTTAGTGCTGCAGCCAATGCAAATGCCTGACTGACCTGGGCGAAGGGTATGTTTATTAAAATTTTGATATATCGCCTTAGACATGCATTTGTTAATGTCAAGAGTCTCGTTAGTTGGTCAGTTACTGCCACAAAGGTATATTAGAAAAAGGCCCAAAACTATCTGTAATCTGTGGATCAAGATTATGCTTCTTCAAAGAAGAATGTATACGAGTTCTTCCAGTCTTCTGGAACCATTGATCGAGGCTTGCATTAACCATTTCTAGGAGCAAAGCAGTAATCCTGAAGGTGGAATGTCATCTGCCAAAGAGGGCACAGAATTCAAGGAGTCCATTAAGTTACCCAAATAGAATTCTGTAATGGTTGAGATGTGAGAGAGAGAGAGGGTACTGTTGTGAATCTAGAGAAGTGGGGAAGTCCTTCCTAAAGAACATTGGACAAGTCTGCACCAGAAAACCTTTGGCTTGCCTTTCACTGTAGAATAATTTGCCATTGAAATTTGCTTTCACAAGACCATTAAGGCATACTTATTTTCAATTGCCTTTAAATAACTTTACTAAGACAGTAGTATGATTTTTACCTTAATGTTTAATATGTGCAACTTTATTAAAGGTTATTCTGCATTATTCTTGGTTAGTAACTATATACTGTATCAATTGTGGACTATGTAAGTTTTATTCTTATGTGATTGATTGGAAACATAGGCATGCTGGAGTCCCCCTCCTCCCCTTCCCCCAGAAGCCATGTGATCTGAATGCCCATGTTCCTTTTCTTGCTTCAAACCCCTTTAACAAATAATAAACATGGCCATGCTGGTGGATTTAAAAAAGACCACAGCTGTATTTGTGGTTACCAAAATATGCTGAGCCAGGTCATATCATTGGCATCCCTCAGAATTCAACCGCCCTCCCCCACCAATGCCCCTTCGCTGCGCCCAAGAAATGGCCAGCCACAAGCCAAGCCAAGTCCCTTAGGGACCACTAATACCAGGTTATCCACTTACCCCCCCCCCCCCCGAATATTCCTTCTCCAGACCTCGCTGCTTTTCAAATAGAGCCTGGGAGAAAGCCAGTTGGCTCAAGAGCACATGGTTCCGAGTTAAGTATCTTTGAAGGATATTATCTAACAGGGATGATAAAGCACCCCAGTAGAAAGGTTGCAATAAAGACAAAAGTGGTCTGGATGCCCTTAAGGAAAGAGCAACCAAATTTGAACGATTGCAAATTACACAGGTACACTACCAAAAAACTGCCTCCAGTTTTGCAACTGATTCCTATAGATTTTGGGGTGCTGAATCCAGGAAAAATAGCCAAAATGTTCCATCACGTCACGTTTTCTTGCAAAATTAGATTTCTTACCCATATAAGGAATGTTCACATAATTTCTTTTTAGCCGACTGCAGTTTATTTTCTTGGCCCAAAATAGAGGTTGTAATGGTTAACTAACTAGAAACACTCCCTCATGATATTTTAGAGTGTTTTGTATTCATTTTATACATTAACAGGACAATTGGGAGGCGGGGGGCTAAATCCAGTACTCGCGCTGGTGCATGTTCTTTCCTGTTCGCCTCGCCTCGTTCGCTCGCTCAAACACGGTGGTTGCGACATGAACGTTCCTGTCAAATTTCAGTTTCTTGCAAGTTCATTATTACCTTTTGTTTGCTCAGTCGTAATCCAGCTTTATTCCGAAGTGGTTCACTACAGTTGTAGTTTGCAGTGCTGTGTATTTGTGATGGCTCACAGAGCCAGAGGTTGCGTCAACTCTCCGGACAGTTTTTGTTTTATTTGTGGGGAATATACCATGAAAAAGCGGCAGAGGAACATTTCTGCATTTATTAAAAAAGTATATTTCACCTATTTCGGTTTGAAGTTAGGCGATCAAGACAAACCGTGGGCTCCTCACAAAGTGTGCAAGACATGTGAGGAAGATCTACGCTTATGGATGAAAGGTAAAAAACAAGCATTTCGTTTCGGAATACCTATGATGTGGCGTGAACAAAGAGACCATAGCAGTGACTGCTATTTTTGCTCTTGCATTGTGAAGGGATACAACTTAAAAAATAAGAACGTAATAAGTTACCCCAACCTTCCCTCAGCAATTAGGCCTATGCCTCATAGCAACGAAGTACCTGTGCCTGAACCACCAAAATCTTTGGATCATATTTGTGTGGACGGTTCTGATCATGATGAGACTCATCAGATGGCTTTTCCCGATGATTCCAGTACTTCCGAGTTTGAAACTGAACCAGATCCGAAACCTGAACTTTTCTCTCAAGCTGAATTGAATGATTTAGTCCGGGATTTAGGACTCCCAAAAGATGCTGCCCAACTGCTAGGTTCTCGGCTTAAACAGAAAAATCTATTGTCACCAGGAACAACTTTTTATTGGTACCGCAACCGCGAGACACAATTTTTGAAGTATTTCAGCAAAGAGGAAGATTTGGTATTTTGCAACGATATATACGGAGTGATGGAAAAGTTTAAACTCAAGTATGATCCTGCTGAATGGCGGCTGTTCATTGATTCGTCAAAAGACAGCATAAAAGGTGTTCTTCTTCATAATGGCAACACATTCGCTTCAGTTCCTATTGCTCACTCTGTTATTCTCCAAGAAAAATACGAGAATTGGGCCCTGATTCTTCAGAAGATTCGTTATGATGAGCATAAGTGGATGATTTGTGGAGACTTTAAAATTCTATCCATGCTATTAGGGCAGCAATCCGGTTTCACCAAATATCCCTGCTTCCTTTGCTTATGGGATAGCCGGGCCCGCGACCTACACTGGGAGAAAAAAGACTGGCCAATTCGGGAGTATTTGAGACCCGGTGAGAAAAATGTTCTTCATGAGAGCTTGGTACCTCGTGATAAAATTCTATTACCACCTCTCCACATTAAGTTGGGTCTCATTAAGCAATTCATCAAGTCCCTTCCAAAAGATGGTGAGTGCTTTCGGTACCTTTGCTCAAAGTTCCCCCGACTTTCTGAAGCAAAGCTAAAGGAAGGAGTGTTTGTTGGCCCTGATATAAGGAAACTCATTTCAGATGGAGCATTCGCTGAAACGATGTCTGAGAAGGAAAAAGAAGCCTGGGATTCCTTCAAGGATGTTGTTCTCAAATTCTTGGGGAACAGGCGGGATGAGAACTATAAGGATATTGTTGCCAGGATGCTCAATGCCTTCAAAGAACAAGGCTGTAACATGAGCTTGAAAGTCCATTTCTTGCACTCCCATGTGAACTACTTTCCCGAAAACTTGGGGGCGTACAGTGAAGAACAAGGTGAAAGGTTTCACCAGGACATCAAGGACGCAGAGAGAAGGTACCAAGGAAGATGGAACACCACTATGATGGCTGATTTCTGCTGGTTGCTGCTGCGGGAAACCCCAGATGAAAAATACGCCAAGCAGCGCACCAAGAGAAGCATTCGGGGGAAGAAGAAACGGGTCCACCAAGAGATTGATTGATTGACCCAAGAATGACTTTAAAATCTAAACTGTGTTGACAAATATCGTGTTTTTACTAAACTTTGAAATAAAAATTTGCTAGTTATTACCACAGTGTCGGATCTCATTTATTAGAATTTTATTTTCACACCATCGGGTGTTTGTCTTCATGTATTGCAATGGTGCGGTTTGCGTTTTCTATTCTTACATACATACCTGTACAACATTTTTTGCACATTTCTTTGCTTTGCTTTGTGTCTAACCTCGCTCTTATATGCTCAATGTTTGTGCACATGTATGTGGCTGTTTTAAGTGCAGACAATTTTGCTACCATCACAGTGTGTTTTGTTGACATTACTCTATTCTTATGTGCTGCCTTGTTACAATTTTCTTTATTCTTATTTGAATAACTACTAAACAATTAGTATAAAGAATTCATCCAAGAAACTTTTATCTCGATCGCACTCAATCTGAAACGTTCACCTCAAACTGCTAACCCAATGTAGCAAAAAATCTGTACGTGATGGAGCAAATTGGTTACCAGATTTGGATTCAGCGCACCAAAAAACGTAAAAATCAATCGAAACATTAGAGGCAGTTTAAAAAAAAATTTTTTTAGTGTACCTGTGTTATCTTTGTCAGCTGCTAAGACTATAAATGTAGACAAAAACTTACTTTGAAATATTTGTATACAAATGCTAGAAGCCTGAAAAATAAGACGGGAGGGGTAGAATATATAGCGCAGAATGAAAAGGTGGATATAATGGGCATCTCAGAGACCTGATGGAAAGAGAAACACAGAAACATGATAGCAGATAAAGACCATATGGCTGTCCAGTCTGCCTTTCCATAACAACTCCTACAGTCCCTTTTTTTCTTTTGGAGATTGTCTGTGTTTGTCTCATGCTTTCTTGAATTTAGATACAGTCTTTGTCTCTACCACCTCCACTGGGAAACTATTCCATGCATCTACTACTCTTTCTGTAAAGAAATATTTCTACATTTAACTCACCTTCATCCTATGCCCCCTTGATGCAGAGCTTCCTTTCAGCTGAAAGAGGGTCTCCTCCTGTGCATTAATGCCATGGAGGTATTTAAACATCTCTACCATGCATATTTCCCCTCCAGGGGTGGCTCTATAATGAGGCCAAGTGAGGTGGTGGCCTCAGGTGGCAACATTTTGGGGGCGGCGAAACTTGCCCCCAAAAAGACCGTATCACTCGGCCTTAAAAAAAAACCAAAAAAAAAACCCAACAAACAAACAAACAAAAAACAATCAGAGCAGCCGAATCCACTGCCGCCACGGCAGCAGCAGAATGAAGAGCCCTGCGGCCTCTTGCCTTCCCGGCAGAGCTCTCCTTTCAGCCTCAGATGCTTTTCAGAGCCGCAAAGGGAGATTTTCCCTTTCTCATGGCTCTGTTAAAGCTGAGCCCACTGGCGCCGATGGGAGACAGACATTTCCTGTTTCCCATCAGCACCGGCGGGCTCAACTAACAGAGCCGTGGGAAAGGGAAACTTTCCCTTCGTGGCTCTGAAAAGCAGCCGGTGCTGAAAAGAAAGACAAGGAGGGCTCTGCCGGGGAGGCGGGGGGCCGCGGGGCTCTTCATTCTGCTGCTACTGCAGCAACGGCAGCTCCAGCTCCTCTGATCATTCTTTTTTAAATTTCTCTTTGAAGGTCGGGCTGGGCTGCACTGGGGGGAGGGGGTAGCACTGTAATGGGTTGATGGGGGGAGGGCTAGGACTGGAAATGGGCTGATGGTGGGGCTAGGACTGGAAATGGGCTGATGGGGGGTTAGAACTGGAAATGGGCTGATCGGGAGGGGGCTAGGACTGGAAATGGGCTGATGGGGGGTTCAGATATGGAAATAGGCTGATTGGGAGGGGGCCTAGGCCTGGAAATGGGCTGATTAGGTGGGCTAGAACTGGAAATGGACTTATTGGGGGGTTAGGATGGTAATGGGCTGATGGGGGCTAGGACTGGAGTGAGCTGATAAGGGGATAGGACTGGAAATGGGCTGGGATTGGAAATGGGCTAATGGGGGAGGGGAGGAGTGTGCTGCTGGCCCTGGAAGAAAACTAGGGGCTAGGTTTCCAAAGGGCTGATGTAGGGGGATGGGAGAATAGGACTGGAAGAGAGCAGATACTGAGAGGGTCTGCCAGTGGAAGGAGGGGGCAGGAAGGGAGCTGACATGGGGGAAGGAGGGGGCTGGAAAGGAGCTGAGATGGCGGGGAAGGAGGGGTCTGGAATGGAGCTAACACCTGGGATGTACTGAAGGGGAATTGGAAGGGAGCTGACACTTGGGGATGGGAGTGGTAGGTGGCTGGGTAATGGGGAGGAGGCTGGAAGGGAGCCGACATGTGTGAATGGCACTGGAAGGGGGATGGGCAGAGGGTAGGGCAATTGAAAGGGAGCTGATGGGGGGGTGGCACTGAGAGTGGACATGAGCTGATACCTGGGATGGTATTTGGACTAGAAGGGGCTGGACAATGGGGAAGGAGGGGACTGGAAGGGAATGGACATCAGTGGCAGTCGTGGGAATGCAAAGCGGTTGACATTGGAAGGTACTGGAGGGGAGAACTGGAAAGGGGGTTGATACTGGGGAGGGTTACTGGAACTGGAAATGGGCTGATGGAAGAAAGCGAAGAAAACAAGAAGAGATATGAAATGGCAGATGGACCATAGACCACAGAAAGAGAGATAAGAGAAGACAGGAAAGCAGAAGCCTCAGATCGGGACCAGCATGATCAGAGAATAAAATGGTCAGACAACAAAGGTAGAAAAAATAATTTTATTCAATTTTAGTGATTGGACTTTGTGCTATCTTTTTATATTTTACACATTATGAGGTAACTGCATCACTTATTTGGCTGATGTTGCACTGCATGCGGAGTCTGGCTTCTTGGGGTTTCAGTTTAAATTTTGTCTACATTTTTTTTTTTACTTTAGATTGTGGTTACTTATTCTGTACTTGGTGAGGGTCTGTGTTCTGAGTGTGTGACTGAGCCCAGGTGTTCTGTTAACATGGAGTTGGTACATTAATACAGTACACTATAGATCTTTATTTGACTTGTTCAGCTTTTCAAATAGGTGTATGGATGTTCCAGGGCCCACTGAAGTATTTACAGTGTCTTTTTTTTACATGGGCTCCTTACGTGAGTTTTGGAAGTTGGTGTTGATATGGTATGGTATGTTACGGTATGGTAGATGTGCTCTTTGTTGTAGGGTTTTGTACAATTTGCATGGTACTGGAGAATGTTTGTTGTTAGTGAGATGATCAGAATCAGATTTTTTTTTTTTTTAAGATATTGAGTTCTGTGGATGAATGTCCTGGTTGTGCTGTGCACCCACTGTGGATGCAAAATATATGTTGAAAAAGAAAGAGAAAGAACCGTAACGCAGTTTATAACAACAAAATAAAAATTAGTTAGAATTTGGTTTTATAAACTGTGCTGTTGATTCTCGGCTCTCTTTTAGTTCCTTGGTGTGCAAACATCTTGCATTTCCTCCATATAATCTAATCGGCTTTTTGTTTTAGTTCAGTCCCTAATTGGAGCTCTGAAAAAGCCCCCTCCCATATCTACGGGGGGGGGGGGGGGGCACCATCTCATCCTTCGCCTCAGGCAGCAGATTGCCTTGAGCCACCCCTGCTCCCCTCTCCTGCCTTTCTTCCCGTGTATACATATTGAGATCTTTAAGTCTGTCCCCTATACCTTATGACAAAGGCTACCAGGGGGTGATATGAATCACTATGCAAACTGTGCGATATATCAAAACTTTTAATAAACAATAAACCATAAACTCAGGCAAGGGAGGGCAGCATAGTTGGCACAGTGAGTTGGCCAGGCCCAGCTGTAAGATGAATGGTTCCAGTTAGTGGTCTTCTTTCAGAGGGCCAATTTTATCTCTCAGAAAAATAATCACCACTCTATTATTACCTTTAAGATTGTGATTTAGCACTTATTCAAATCTTCATTCGATGCATTAGAATCAATCCTAAACTTCTTCCCATTTGTTATATTCTGAGTAACATTCTATATATTATGTCCAGATTAACGTTAAGCATTTAGGAAGATTAATCTTTAAAGAACTAGAGGTCTCAGACTCTATAAGGCACGTCCTTCCTGACTTAGGGGCTTGTTTACAAAGTCGCGGTAGTGGTTCGCGATCGCGATCGCAGCCGCAGCCCCATTGAAATCAATGGGGCCGCGGCTCCGATTACGATCGCAAACCGCTACCGCGGCTTTGTAAACAAGCCCCTTAGTCTTAGACTTGAACTTGTGTGCCGCTTTGCATCAATGACCTCCGTGTTCTATAGTTCCAGATGAATCTTCATAACTTACAATACGTTACGATACATTAATCCTTTCCTTCATAACTCTTACTACGTTATTCTTATATTGAGAAAACTTTTGAAAAGTGAAAATAAGTGCTTAACTTAACTTATTCATTTCTTTGTCTTTCCCCAACGCCTTTCTCTGGCGCCGTATTTGCGTTTCACTTCCGTAAGTTTCTTCAGGGGGTTCTTTATGTTAAAGCACTATCAATAAAACAAATTTCATTTAATCTTTCAAATCACATCTTTATCCAAAGTATTGATAAAACATCAAGCTATCTATGAAATACATCCCCAACATACCTTCAATATAATAGCATTTCGTGCTCTTGGCTTGTGCTTTCTTTCACGTTCCTTTGAGCCTGTTGGCTGCTAATGGTATCAACGTGACGTTTAAATAAGTTTGCTGAAGGAGTTTCTTTTCTTTCAGCTGTTACACTCTATCATTACGTTACCAATCTTCCACAATTGAAACCTATTGGATTTCATAAACCCACAATGATGGAAAGTTTTTATGCCTCAGACTAAATTATGTTTTATTTCTCGGTTATGTTAACACTGAATCTCCTTATCATGTTGTTTAACGCTCCAAAATTTTCTTTTTGTGGTTTCTTGAATGCACTAAAGATTCTATTTGTTTTATATATTCACACCGATATAGAGCTGGACCGATATTATTTCTTCTTTATTCTTTTATTTCTCAAATACATACCCCCAATCAATTGAAGCATTTAAACCTCCTGGAATAACTGATCATAGAGTATAAATCCATTTTTGCTCACAAATTAGTAAAGCTTGTTCCCTAGATTTTCCATTCCTCCCAGTTAAAAGTGTGTCTATACAAAAACAGTGCAGTTCTTCAAATTTATGATTAAATTCCAAGCAATGCGCCACTATTGGTGCCTCCCGTGTTTTGTATAGACACACTTTTAACTGGGAGGAATGGAAAATCTAGGGAACAAGCTTTACTAATTTGTGAGTAAAAATGGATTTGTACTCTATGATCAGTTATTCCAGGAGGTTTAAATGCTTCAAGTCTAAGACTAAGTCAGGAAGGACGTGCCTTATAGAGTCTGAGACCTCTAGTTCCTTAAAGATTAATCTTCCCAAATGCTTAACGTTAACCTGGACATAATATATAGAATGTTACTCAGAATATAACAAATGGGAAGAAGTTTAGGATTGATTCTAATGCATCGAATGAAGATTTGAATAAGTGCTAAAGCACAATCTTAAAGGTAATAATAGAGTGGCGATTATTTTTCTGTAAGATGAATGGTGGCAAACAACGAACATCAGAGAGGCAGAACAAAAAGCAGCTTTGGGGCTCTGGAACCCATGTGCATGCGGCATGTTTGATGCGCCCCTCAGTACAAGGCTGTTGCGTCAGAGGAGAAGGAAACACATCAGACCTGCAGCGTGTGCGCGGACTCCAAAGCCCCATGATGCTTTCTTCTTTTTCAGATTCATAGCAAGGCAGCAAGCCCCACTGCATTCTTCATGGGCCAAGGACAGCGCCGGACTTAGTCATCTGAGTTACTGAGGTTATCTGTCCCATTATACTGTATTATTTACTGCCTATTAATATACTGTGAGTGTGCCACCTTCGAAAACTTCCCTCAGAGCCTTGCCTTAATAGGACCCGCATCTTTTAATTTCTATTTCATTTCTCCTCACACGTGGTGGAATTTCTGTAGAGTGTCCTGTATGTTTTACTTCACAAAATAGAGATAAAGTGAGTTCAGTCAGCTCATGTCTTTCAGGTTTTTAGGAGGGAGGGGAAGCAGGTGTTCCGGGCAGGCTGTGAATAGGCCGTTTGGATGTGCGTGGGAGACATTTTTCTCAAGAAAATGTCTATTCTGAAACCCTGCGCCCGTGCATGCCTATGGCATTAGCACAGGGATCTCAGAACATGACTGGGAGGGGCAGAACAGGGCCGTGGTTTGCCACAGAGACATATAGAGTATTCAGAGGAGGCCTATGTATGTTTTCGGTGCCCCCCACAGACATGTTCACTATTCCTGCGGAAACGTGGAATAAGGCCAGTATGAAGAAATATTCCTGCTGTGCTTGTATAGAAGTTGTGACAAAAATGCTTCAAACTGGTGTGACTCCAGTCTGTAAAACACAGCTAGATGCATGTATAATGGACAGAAATCGGGGGTGAGAGAATCTTGTAAGCTAAGGGGTATGAATAACTACCCCTAAAGATATTTGAAAACCAACAATAGTCCATATGGCGACTATGCTGATAGTTGCTGTTTGTGCTACATGAGCTAATCTGGAGGACCCTGACAAGTCCTGTGTACTGTAAAATTGGACTGTTGATGTTAGAAGTGTGAGTCAGTCTGTCACAGGAGTTTATTTGAGTGAGAGAGGGGGATCAGATACGTGGCCCTGGCACTCTATGCTTTTATGGTATACCAGCTTTTATTTATAGGTGCTGAGCATCTGTTTCCCAGAATTATGTCTTTTGTGACAGCAAGTGAGAGTGGGGGGGGAGGGGGGTGTTTAAGGGTTGCACGGGAGGATCTGGTGTGCTGATCTGCATATCAGGGAGGAGGGCCAGGCACTGGGAGACATGACTGATATAGTGCCAACAGTCCCCAGATTGTGCCATGCAGCATGCCATACCCAGGGCATACATTTGTGGCTCATCAATTGTATGCATCCCTTGGGGAATTGTTACGTTAGTTTTGTTTTTTGTGCACATGAGGGTCCATCCTGAGCGTTTTTAAGGGTGTACATAGAGCTGGCCAATGCATGCCTCACTGAAATCTTTTTATGATGCCAAGTACCATTTGATACAAGATATGTTCTGTCATACACGTTCATATTTACCTTCTCTTATACTATCTCAGAGTGTGCTGGGATTACATAGCACTGTTCCAAAAATGTAAGAGACTAGGATATGGTCTAGTTTGCACCAGCATGCATTTATCATCAGTTTCTATGTCTTGCAAGCATCGGCAAACTACTAACAGTGAGTACAGCAGCTTAGGAGATGCACGTTTTTATAGTGGAGGCGTGGCCAGCTCAGAGACAGTCATGAATGGAGAAAGCTAACTTCATGGAATACGGTAAGGACGGACACGTCCAAAACCTGATCACCGTTTACCCATATCTCCCACTATTGTCAGAGACGTGTTTCTCTGCTTCACTCTATAGCCCATGCCTATATCTGTGCGCAGGATATCACGCTGGATACATGCACAGGCCTACTGAACAGCATGTTGGATGTGCCACAGCAGACACGTCTATGATCCCGATGCCAGAAACGCAGGCCCATCTAAACCTGGGTTTCCAGAATTGGGTGGGATTCGTGCCCATGCCCTATGTAAACATCTCCGCCGCAATGAGGCATCCTATACGGAATCAGCCTCTATGGGATTTCAGAGAAAGTATCTGAGTTGTGGAGTACCTGCATTGAAAGCAGGAATTAGGGAACCTGCAAATTGTGTATTTTGAGCACTTGCTGAGACTTATTTTTGGTCAATGATTGTACCCATAATTATTTTACAGAGAAAGTTTCATTTTTATTCTTGAGTGGAATTTTCTTGAACTCAGAAGGTGGTGTGCCTGCTCTTCTCTCTCTCCCTCTTTTCAAACCTCAGTTTCTCTAGGGGAAAAAAAACACACTAAAGGTAAACAGACACATAAGATGTTATCTTTTTATTGCACTGATATCATTCATTTACCTTTATTTCTGTGCATTCAAGTGGATTAACATTGCTGCCACACTATTTTATTTAAGAAAATGAATCATAAGGCCCAGAAGCAGACTTTGCATAGACACTTTCCAAACTAATTTTATCCATAATGGCTCTGGGACTTTTCCCAAGGAATGGAAGAACATCAAAGCTTAAATGATCTTCCCACTCAGTCACATTTCTTTTTTGTACCAACCAGATGTACTGTATAGGAAGGGACATATTTTATCAATAAAGTTAAGACAGATTCCAGAGTTATTGATGACATGCTGCATTTACAACCTCACTCATACATAAACCTTATAGACTAACCAATTTATTGAGGTATGAGCTTTCAAGGACAAGAAATGAGGACAACATGTTGGGACAAAAGAGAGTCTTGTGAACGACTCCAATGAAACTGCCGAGTGCGGACAGCAGTGACAGTGGGGACAGCACAGTAATCATTCGTACAAGGCAGCAAAAAAGGAAGCATTGGCCCTGAAGCCCACTGACCATTTTGGTAGCCACGCTCTGCAGAGACTCCATCTTGTTTATATCCATTTGAAGGTGTGGCCTCCAGCATTGCACACAATTCTCTAAATTAGATCTCACCAAAGACTTATACAGAGGCACTATCTCCTCCTCCTTTCTATTGGCCATTCCTCTCCTTATGCACCCCAGCATCCTGGCTTTTGCCATCACCTTTCTAACTGTTTAGTCACCTTAAGTTCATCAGAAACAATTACCCCTAGGTCCCGCTCTTCTTTTTTAGACAGAAGTACTTTACCCTCTATACTGTACTACTCCCTTGGATTTTTACAGCCCAGATGCATAACCCTGTATTTTTTAGTATTAAATCTCAGTTGCCAAATTCGCAACCATTCTTCAAGCTTCGATAGATCCCTCTCATGTTATCTATACCTTTCTGGATGTCTACTCTATTGCAGATTTTGGTATCATCTGCAAAGAGGCATACCTTACACAATTATCCTCTTTTTTTTTTTTTGTAGGAAGGACTATCAATGGGACACACTGATAGCAGTATACAAATTATATCACAATTATAAGGTAGATCAAATTGGTGCAGAGGTAGCACTATATGTTAAAGAGATCATTGAGTCAAATAGAATACGAGTTTGGCAGGAGAAAGAATGCACCATGGAATCTTTATGGATAGAAATTCCCTGTGTGAAGTGAAAGAGAAGAGCGATGGAGAAATATACAGGGCCACCTAGAGCGGCAGTCCTTGGTGAGCAGCACGACGGCTTTGTGCCACTGCTTTGGTGCCTGTGGCAAATCATGTGCTTCGACACACATGGCCTGTCACTTCTGACCCCCCTCCAATGCAACTTCCTGTCGTGGGGGTAGGGTCAGACACAGCAGACCACGTGTGACAAAGCACATGCACCAAAGCGGCAGCACAAAACTTGTGCTTTTAAACTGCCGCTAGGCCTCCAGAAGATGGAATCAGCGGCAGCGAGTGCAGCAGCTGGGGGGGGGGGGGGGGGAAGGTTCAGATGGGATTCTTGCCTAGGGCAGCAGAAACCCTTGGGCCGGACCTGGTGATATAGTACCATCCACCTGGCCAGAATGAATGGACAGATGATGAAAAGCTAACAAATTAGAGAAGCTAATAAATTTGACAACACAATAATATTGGGTGATTTCAATTAATCTCATATTGACTAGATAAATATCATGTCAGGACATCCTAGGTAGGCAAAGTTCTTAGATGAAATAAATGACTGCTTCATTGACCATCTAGTTGAGGAGCTGATAACAGGGGGTGCTAGTTTAGACCTAGACATTAGAGCAGTGATGGCTAACCTTTTTGAGCCCGAGTGCCCAAACTGCTGCACAAAACCAAAGAATTTCCTCAAAGTGCCAGCACGTCAATTAAACCTTAACAAGATTTTAGAGCCTTATAATGATGTCCCAGATCACCCTTTTTGGGCAAGGATACTGGGGCGTTACAAATTAGACAACACTTGTCTTTCACCATGATGAAGTAGTCCATTTCCCATTCATCATGAAAGTGGTAGGTTTTGCTCTTCTTTCGAACCCAGCTCCCGCGCGGGTCCTATAATCTCGCGAGAGGATGGCGCACGAGCCCTAGCGCGCAGCTTCTCAGCGAGAGGCGCGCAGAAGCTCCGACCAGAAGGGGAAGCGCGGGGCCAGGCTGGGGCCTTTCTCCTAGCACAGGGGTCTGCAACCTTTAAGACATAAAGAGCCACTTGGACCCGTTTCCGAAGGGAAAAAAAAACTGGGAGCCGCAAAACCATTGCGACATTTAAAACAAATCTAACACTGCATATATTGTTTCTTACAGTGTACCATCATAATCACAATCACAATCACAATCATGCAATGCAATGTGTGCCTTCTAGTCAGTCCTGACCCCTGGTGACCCAGAAGCTCCTGGGTTTTCTTAGCAGTGTCACCGGAAGTAGATTGCCAGGCCTTTCTTCCGAGGCAATGGAGGGTTAAGTGACTTGCCCAAGGCCACAAGGAGTGCTAGTGGGATTTGAACCCTGGTTGCTTGGTTACCAAGCCAGTGTTCTAACCACTAGGCTACTCCTCCACTCCAATCACAATCATAGCCTGAGGTAAATATGAGGGCCCAAATGTAATCCACATTATAAATATATTATTATATTATTGTCACTTTTCTTTTAATATTTTTTTGACCCCCCTCAGAACTACTTTTCATAGAAAACGTTAAATTAACTTACCGTATTTTCCGGCGTATAAGACGACCCCCTACTTTTCCTGTTAAAATATAGGTGTTTGGCCTATACTCGCCGTATAAGACTACCCCTCTTCCAGCGCACACCAAAAAAAATACGCCGGAAAATACAGTTAATTAATCACAACAAGTAACAATATTTGATTTCAAAATTATGATGATTTTGTAGTCAAATCACTAATATGAAATAAAATTATTTTTTCTACCTTTGTTGTCTGACCAATTTATTCTCTGATCATGCTGGTCCCGATCTGAGGCTTCTGCTTTCCTGTCTTCTCTTAGCTCTCTTTCTGTGGTCTATGGTCCATCTGCCATTTCTTATCTCTTCTTTCGTTTTCTTCACTTCTTTCCATCAGCCTATTTCCAGTCCCAGTAACCCTCCCCAGTATCAGCCCCTTTCCAGTCCTCACTCCCAGTACCTTCCAATGTCAACTTGCATTCCCATGATTGCCACTGGTGTCCATTCCCTTCCAGTCCCCCTCCTTCCCCACTGACCAGTCCCTTCTAGTACAAATACCATGGAGGCCCCTCTCAGATCCACTCCCTTCCAGTTCCATTCTCCCATCCCCTCGCATCAGCCCATTTGTAGCCTTAGCCCCCAGTTTTCTTCCAGGGCCAGCAACTCTATCCTCCCCTCCCCACAATCAGCCCATTCTCAGTCAAAGCCCCCCAATCAGCTCACTTCCAGTGCTAATCCCCCCTCAACCCCATTACCAGTGCTAGCCTCCCCTAATCAGCCCAATACCACCAGTCCTACCCCCCCCATCACCAGTCCTATCCCCCCATCAGCCCATTTCCAGTCCTAACCTCACCGATCAGCTCATTTCCAATGCTAGCCCCCATCAGTCCATTATCAGTCATACCCCCCTATCAGGCCCATTACCAGTCCCAACCCCCCCCTTGATCAGTCCATTCCCAGTCCTAGCCTTCAACCCATTACCAGTCCTAGTCCCCTCCCATCTGCCCATTACCAGTGCTAGCTCCCCCATCAGCCCATTATAATCCTAAGCCGCACTATCTCTCGCCTCTCTCCAGCATTTATCCCGTCTGTCCAGTATGTCCCTGTCTCTCCCCTTTGTGCATGCCAGCCCCCCTCCCTCCATGTCAGCCCCCGTCCTTCCATCTGTCCATGTCAGCCCCCTCCCTCCCTCCCTCCCTCCATGTCAGTCCCCCCTCTGTACATGTCAGCCCCCTCCCTCCATCTATCCCTCCCTCCATGTAAGCCCCCCTCCTTCCATCCATCCATATCAGCTCCCTCCCTCCATGTAAGCCTCCCTCCTTCCATCCATCCATATCAGCTCCCTCCTTCCATGTCAGCCCCCCTCCCCAATCCATCCATATCAGCCCCCCCATGTCGATGTCAGCCCCCTCTCCCCATGTCTGCCTCCCTTCGTCTGCAGCCGCGGCTCCCTGCCTCTTAGGGAACCGCGGCTGTGCTTGTAAAATCGTTGCAGAGCCCTTCCTGTCTTGACGGGCTCCGTGCAGCATTGTCCCGCCTCTAAAGGAAGTTGTCCTTTGGAGGCGGGACAATGCTGCATGGAGCCCGTCAAGACAGGAAGGGCTCCGCAACGATTTTACAAGCACAGCCGCGGTTCCCTAAGAGGCAGGGAGCCGCGGCTGCAGACGAAGGGAGGCAGACACCTGTCCTAGCAGCATAGTAAATGCTTCTGTTTGCAGGGGGGCTGAGTTCAGTTTCCCGTTCTTTGCGCTCAGGGTGACTATCTAGAGCAGTGATGGCACACTCACCTCCCGCCGCGCCGCATACTTAATTGCGGACCTTCCCGCGTGCCAGCTGCAAGGCCTTCGCGTGCCACAGCTGGCACGCGTGCCATAGGTTCGCCATCGCTGCCTTAGAGGATCATAGGTACATTTGAAGTAAGAAGCCTGTGACATGGTCAGTTAGGCCATTAGATGATGATGAAGTAAAAGGGGCACTCAGGGAGGACAAGGCCATAGCAGAGACTAAAGGGTAAAGTTACTAAGTTGTGGTAAAATTTTGCATTTTACCACAGCTTAATTTACCACGGGAGTCACTAACTTACAGCAACTCAGAACTGTAGGTTAGTGACTCCTGCGGTAAAGACATCATGCAGCTTGCAATGTCAACAGTAAGTAGGGCACTGGGGCTAGACACTGGAGGAGGGGGGACCGATGGTACTTGACAATGGGGATGGTAATGGGACTGGGAGTACACTAGACAGTGAGGGGGAGGACTGGGATTGATGGGAGCTGACACTGGGGATGGTAGAGGGACTTGAAGGGAGCAGACGGGGGGGACTAGGACTGATGAGCACTGACAATGGGAATGGTACTGGGACTGGAAGGGGCTAGACAGTGGGGGGAGGGGACTGGGACTGATGGGAGCTGATACTGGGGATGGTACTGGGACTGTAAGGGGCTAGACAGTGGGGGGGAGGGGACTGGGACTGATGGGAGATGACACTGGGGATGGTACTGGAAGGGGGCAGAGGGACTAAATCATAGAGATTTGAGGTGGCAAAAGAAGGGACTTGGGAGGGGAGTGCAGAGTGGTGGGTGAGAGCAGAGAAAGGATGGAATCAGGGGCGGTCCAAGGGGGGGTGGGGGCCATGTGCGGAGACTCTGTGCGGGGCCTCATTTGCATAAATATTTGCATAATATTAACATGCACTAACTTTTAGTAAACATGCCTCTTAATGAGTGTATGAATAAAGAAAGACTACCAGATTTCTATATTACTATATTCCAGTGCCAACCGCCAGGCACATTAGAAAGTACTACAAACAATACCCATTTAGAACCCATAGCAAACCCACCATATCATAACAGTACTAACCAGGACTCACAAAGTACCATACCCTACCTATCAAAAGGCAACAATGCAAATATTAAACCAATACATCTCCTACTGGGGAAAGGGAACAAGTGGCACTGTCAAATAGAAACTACATAAATAGAATACGTCAGCTTGGTTACACATGCAGAACATAGACCGTCACCAAACAAAGAACAAGGGCTCACAATTTAGAAATAGGAAGACAATTAAACTGCGAACCCCCAAAAGCCAAACTTGGAATATACAACACCACTACAGAAATAAAACTATAAATTAATTTCCTCTTGTACTAAACAAAATGCAGACATTAAAGATGCACATTTCCCAGAGTTGACAATTGAATGTCCCTTGTAAAATGAGAAAGAAGTTACAAGTCTGTATAACTTGTTAAAACATGAAGTTACCCTCCCTGTAGATAACCCCTTGTACGTAGATCATCCTGTAAATAGCACACCAAGAAATCATCCCCGTCACTCACACAAATACCCACACGTGTTAACACTGCTTGCCTACCCCTACTGACACTGATCATTGTTTAAAGTGTAAACCATTTTGATTTCAGGACAAAGCAGTATATAAATCCTTTTAAATAAAAATAAATAAATATTCCAGTTAATAAATTCAAAATAAAAGTATTTTTCTACCTTTTGTTTGTGCATTTTATTTTTCAGTTGCAATTGCTCCAGTCACTTTCTTTTGGTTTCTTCTCGCCTTCTGCTAACTCTCCATTGTCTGCTGTCCATTTGTCCTTTCTTCTAGTTTTTTTCCCATTCTCTCTCTACATCTCCATTAACATACTGATCTTTATCCTTTTGCTCTTTTGTCCATCTCTTTCTTTATTCCTTTTTCATCCACTCAAATTTTACCCCTCCATCCTCAATCCCCACTTACTCTCCTAATACCCGGTCAATCATAGATTTTTCTTCCCTCCCACACAAAATATTTTCCCCTCTCCATTTCACTCTCCCAGACTCATCCCATTCTAGTCCTCCCCCAACATCAGCTCCCTTCTAGTTCCAGCCCCATCCAGCATCTGCTCCCTTCCAGTCCTAGCCCCCCCCCCATCAGCCCATTTCCAGTCCTAGCTCACCCATCAGTCCTTTCCAGTCCTATCCTAGCCCTTCCATCAGTCCGTTTCCAATCCAATCCCCCCATCAGCTAATTTTGAATCCTAGCCCCTCCATCAGCCCATTTCCAGTCCTATCCTAGTCCCCATCAGTTCATTGCCAATCCAAGTCCACCATCAGCCCACTTCTAATCCTAGCCCCCTATCAGCCCACTTCTAGTCCTAGCCCACCCATCAGCCCATTTCCATTCCTATCCTAGTCCCTTCATCAGGCCATTTCTAGTCCTAGCTCCCTCCCTCCCACTCAGCCCATTTCCAATCCAAGCCCTCTATGAGCCCATTTCCAATCCAAGCCCCCCAACAGCCCATTTCCAATCCTAGACCCCATCAGCCCATTTCCCGTCCTAGCTCCCCCCCACTAAGCCCATTTCCAGTCCTAGCTCTCCCCCCAAGCCCATTTCCAATCCAAGCCCCCCCACTCAGCCCATTTCCAGTCCAAACCCCCCCACACTCAGCCCATTTCCAGTCCAAGCCCCCCCCCCCTCCCGAAGAGCCCCATGGCTGTCTAAGAAGCTTTAGAGCAGCAGTTCTCAACCTGTGGGTCACGACCCCCATGAGGGTTGCCACAGGATTTAGTGGGGATCGCCTCACTCCGCCTAAAAAAAAAAAGCACACAAGTTGCTGCTGCTGCCGAGTCTGCTTCTCGGCAATGGCAAACTCACCCCCTCCCTTCTGATGCAGCCGCGGCTCCCTGCCTCTTAGGGAACCGCGGCTGTGCCTGTAAAACTGTTGGAGGCCTTCCTGTCTCTCGACGGGCTCCGTGCAGCATTGTCCCGCCTCCAAAGGAAGTGGTAAACAACTTCCTTTGGAGGCAGAACAATGCTGCACGGAGCCCGTCGAGAGACAGGAAGGGCTACGCAACGGTTTTACACGCACAGCCACGGTTCCCTAAGAGGCAGGGAGCCGCGGCTGCATCAGAAGGAAGGGGGTGAGTTTGCCGCTGCCGAGAAGCAGACTCGGCAGCGGCAGCAACTTGTGCACTAGAAGGAGACAGACATGGGGAGAGGGGAGAGGGAACCTGCAACGGGGCTCACAAGGGGGAGGGGGGCTGATATTGATGGATGGATGGATGGATGGAGGGAGGGGGGCTGACATGGACAGGGGGGCTGACATGGATGGATGGAGGGAGGGGGCTGATATGGACAGAGGGGGGACTGACATGGAGGTATGGAGGGAGGGAGGGGGCTGACATGGACAGGGGGCTGACATGGATGGATGGAGGGAGGGGGCTGACATGGAGGGAGGGAGGGCTGACATGGAGGGATGGAGGGAGGGAGGGGGCTGACATGGACAGGGGGGCTGCCATGGAGGGAGAGAGGGAAGGAGGGGGCTGACATGGACAGAGGGGGGCTGACATGGACAAAGGGAAGAGACAGGGGGACATACTGGACAGACGGGGGATAAATGCTGAACAGAGGGGAGAGACAGTGCGGGTTAGAATTACAATGGGCAGATGGGGGGCTAAGACTGGTAATGGGTTGATTAGGGAAGGCTAGGACTGGGAATGGACTCATCAAAGGGGGGTTGGGACTGGTAATGGACTGATGGGGGACTAGCATTGGAAATGAGCTGATCGTGGAGATTAGGACTGGTAATGGGCTGATGGAGGGGTAGGACTGGTAATGGGCTGATTAGGGGAGCCTAGCTCTGGCAATGGGGTTGAGGAGAGACTAGCACTGGAAATGAGCTGATTAGGGGAGGCTAGCACTGGTAATGAGCTGATGGGGGGGGGGGGTAGGACTGGTATTGGGCTGATTAGGGGAGACTAGCACTGGTAATGGGGTTGAGGGGGGACTAGCACTAGAAGTGAGCTGATTGGGGGGCTTCGACTGGGAATGGGCTGATTGTGGGGAGGGGAGGACAGAGCTGCTAGCCCTGGAAGAAAACTGAGGGCTAAGGCTACAAATGGGCTGATACGAGGGGATGGGAGAATGGAACTGGAAGGGAGTGGATCTGAGAGGGGCAGACATGGTATTTGTACTAGAAGGGACTGGTCAGTGGGGAAGGAGGGGGACTGGAAGGGAATGGACACCAGTGGTAGTCATGGGAATGCAAGTTGACATTGGAAGGTACTGAGAGAGGACTGGAAAGGGGCTGATACTGGGGAGGGTTACTGGGACTGGAAATATGCTGAGGGAAAGAAGTGAAGAAAACAAAAGAAGAGATAAGAAATGGCAGATGGACCATAGACCACAGAAAGAGAGCTAAGAGAAGACAGGAAAGCAGAAGCCTCAGATCGGGACCAGCATGATCAGAGAATAAATTGTTCAGACAACAAAGGTAGAAAAAATAATTTTATTTCATATTAGTGATTTGACTACAAAATCATCATAATTTTGAAATCAAATATTGTCACTTGTTGTTGTGATTAATTATTGTGATTTAAATAAGTAAATTTATAAATAAAAACATATTGCAAAGACCTATAATATATTAATAATTCAACAAATGATTACAGCGACAATGCATTAACGGTAAAGGAAGAGAGACGCATTTGATTTTATCATTGGGGGTCACCACAAGTTGACCAATGGTAAAAGGGGTCACGGTACAAAAAAGGTTGAGAACCACTGCTTTAGAGGGAGCCGGAGAGACCCTGGCTCACCTCTAACAGCTGCCGAAATGAAGAGTGTCTTTTCTTCACTTCGGCAGCTGTACTGTAGTTTACGACACTGCCATGCTGAGGTCAAATGGGACTTCCTGTTTCCTGGCACTCAGTGAGGCAGCTTCCTAAACTACAGTATAGCTGCCAAAGTGAAGAAAAAAGACGCTCTTCACTTCGGCAAATGTTAGAGGTGAGCTGGGGCCTCTCCAGCTCCCTCTGAAGCCGCTCTGCCTCCCTCTGAAGCCGCTCTGCCTGCCGGTACTCAATACAGGATGTTGTTGGCACAGGGCCCTGTGAACAACATTCTCGTACAATGGACGGACCAGCCCTGGATGGAATCATTAGGGACAGTATTGCAGGACTCTAGCAGTAAGGAAGGTGGGGAGGGGGGGGGGGGAAGCAAGGGAAGAAAGAAATTAGGGATGAGGGAGGGGGCGTGCACAGGAAGAATTTGATAATTGCAGTAGAAAGTGCACAGTCAGAATGGGTGAAAGAGTGGAAATGTGAACAGAGTGGGAGGCAGAGCAAGGAGTCAGATGGGAGATGATGGGGACCTCAAGAGATTGAGTAAGAATTTGGAGAGGACATATATCTAATAACTGATAGAGATAAGGGAGAGTAGAGGATGGAGGTAAGAGAATAGGGAAGAAAGCTTTAGGAAGGCTGAAACCTGATGTGAATGATCTTGGAGGACTAGAGAGAGGGTGAGAGATGTGAAAAGGGTTGGATCTCTGCAGGAGAGGGAGAGTAGAAATGTGCCTGGGAACATTGTGAAAGACGGCAATAGGAGGTTGAGTAGGGGGCGAAGGTAGAGAAGGTATAGTAAGCAGAGGAAGGAGCGAGTAAGAGCAATGGGAGCACAAAAAAGGGGGGTAAGATAGGTGAGAGGTAAAAAAGTGTGAGACTAAGGAGTGGAGGATGAAAGAAAAGGAGAGTGACGAGTAGAGACATAGAAACATGATGACAGAAAAAGACCACATGGCCTATCTACTCTGTCCTTCCATATCAACTACTACAACAGTCCACTTTTTTCCTTTAGAGATCCTCTGTGTTTGTCCCAAGCTTCTTTGAATTCAGATACTGTCCTCATTTCTACCACCTCCACTAGGAGACTATTCCACGGATCCACCACTCTTTCTGTAAAGAAATATTTCCGCATATCACTCCTGAATCTATCTCCCTTCACCCTCATCCCATGTCCCCTTGTAGCAGAGTTTGCTTTTAATCGAAAGAGGCTCTCCTCCTGTGCATTTATGCCATGGAGGTATTTAAACATCTCAATCCAGCCTTTCTTCTAAGGTGTACATATTAAGATCCTTAAGTCTGTCCTCATATGCTTTATAATGAAGACCACTAACCATTTTAGTAGCCACCCTCTGTACTGACTCCAGCCTGTTTATATCCTTTTGAAGGTGCGGTCTCCAGAATTGCACACAATACTCGTACTCCAAATGAGGTCGCACCAAAGACTTATATAGAGTCACTATCACATCCTTTCTTCTGCTAGCCATTCCTCTATCTATGCACCCAAGCATCCTTTGAGCTTTCGCCGTCACCTTTTCTACCTATTTAGCTACTGTAAGATCAGACACGATAATGCCTAGGTCCCATTCTTCTTTTGTGAATAGAAGTATTTCATCCCCTATAATATATCACTTCCTTGGATTGCTGCAGCTCAAATGCATGACTTTACATTTTTTAACATTAAATCTCAGCTGCCAAATTCTAGACCATTCTTCAGGCTTAGCCCGCCTCATGTTATCTACACCTTCCTGGATGTCTACTCTATTGCAGATTTTGGTATCATCAGCAAAGAGGCAAACCTTACCCGACAGCCCTTCCACAATATTATTAACAAAAATGTTAAAAAGAATCAGACCAAGGACAGATTCCTGGGGCACACCACTGGTAACCTCCTTCTCGTCAGAGTGAGCTCCAATTACCTGAACCCTTTGTCGCCTCCCACTCAACCAATTTCTAACCCAAGCAGTAACTTTAGGGTCCATCCCTAGGGTGCTCAGTTTGTTTATAATTTGCCTGTGAGGAATGGTGTCAAAGGCTTTATGGAAATCTAAATACACCACATCTAGGGCTCTCCCTCGATCCAACTCTGTGGTCACCCAGTCAAAGAAATCAATCAGATTTGTCTGACAAGACCTGCCTCTGGTGAATCCATGCTGCCTCGGATCCTGTAATCTGCTGGACTCCAGAAACATCATTATTTTCTCTTTCAGCAGCACTTCCAATAATGTATTCACCAACAAAGTTAAACTAACTGGCCTGTATTTTTCAACCACATCCTTACTTCCGCTTTTGTGTAAAGGGACCACATGTGCCTCTCTCCAATCCTTTGGCACCACTCCAGACTCCAACAAGACATTGAAAAGGTCAGTCAGTGGAGCTGCTAGAATGTCCCCAAGTTCCCTCAGCATTCTGGGGTGTACTCCATCCGGTCCCATCGCTTTGTCTGCTTTACGTTTAGCTAATTTCTCATGAACACAATCTTCTGAAAATTGTTCAAGATGCCCCTCGCTTCTGGTCCTGTTTGTGGGTGTTTTCTGAGGTCCTGCTCCTGGTTCTTTATCTGTGAACACAGAACAGAAATATTTGTTAAGCAATTCCGCTTTATCCTCATCAGCTTCTACATATTTCTCCCCTTCACCCTTGAGTCTGACAATACCACTTTTTCCCTTCCTTTTCTCACTAACATCTGAAAAATGTCTTATGACCCCATTTTACTGCATTGGCTATTTCCTCCTCTTTTTAGAATCTTTGCTTTCCTAACTACTTTGCTAGCTTCTGTTTTTCCAAATATAGATGCCTGTTTTCCTTTCTCTGTGATCTCTTGTATTTCATGAAGGCCTCCCTCTTTCTTCACTTTTTCAGCTACTTTTGAGAACTATAGCGGTCTCCTTTTCCTTTTACCTTTATTTACCATTTTAACAAAAAGGTTGGTTGCCCTTCAAATATCCCCTTTCAGTTTTGCCCACTGTTTTTCTACTTCCCCCAGCTGTTCCCATCCTGCTAACGACTCCCTGAGGTATTGGCCCATCTTGGCAAAGTTAGTTTTCCTAAAGTCTAAGACGCTTGCTTTTGAATGGATTTTAACAGCCCTAGTCCTAATACTGAACCACATCATCTGGTGATCACTGGATGCAAAATGATCTCCCACTATAACATCAGAAACACTTTCACCATTGGTAAGCACCTAGTCCAGTATGGCCCCTTCATGTGTGGGTTCTGTTACCAGTTGCCTGAATAGTTCTCCCTGTAGAGTCCAGAATCTCCTTACTTGAGATGGTACTGCAGCAGGAATGTGCCAATCAACATCTGGCATATTGAAATCCCCTATCAGTAGCACTTTCCCTTTCCTAGCAATGCAGCGTATGTCTTCAATTAACTCTCCGTCCACCTCTTCCTCCTGTGAAGGAGGTCTGTATATCACACCACTGCAAATAGATTTCTCTTTCCCTCTTTCTAGTTTAACCCACAGTGCCTCCTTTCTCCCTTTTAAGCTCTGTAGTTCTAAAGCTTTAATATTATTATTTACATATGGTGTCACTCCTCCTCCCCTTCTTCCTACCCTGTCCTTTCTGAATAAAGTGTAGCCTGGTATAGTTACATCCCAGTCATGGTTTTCTGTGAACCATGTTTCTGTAACTGCCACTAAATCCAAGTCAGCCTCTCCCATTAAAGCTTCAACATCTGGGTTCTCATTTCCCATGCTACGGGCATCAATGCATACCGCTTTCCATATGTTGTTGCCATTTCCATAAAGGTATTTAATGTTTTACTTACCTGGGGGCTTTCTTCATCCATGCCCAATGAATCTAGTTTAAAGCCCTCTTCAGATTAGCCAGTCTGCTACTGAAAACATGTCGACCTTTCTTGGACAGATGGATGCCGTCTCTGCTCTGCAATCCTTGGAACAGCATTCCATTGTCCAGGAAACCAAAACACTCTTGATGACACCATCCACGCAGCCCTGCATTCATCTCCAGGATGCGAACCTCTCTGCCTTGGCCTTTACCCTCAACAGGGAGGATTGAAGAGACCACCACCTGCGCCCCTATCTGCTTCACCCTCTATCCCAGAACCATGAAGTCACTTTTGATACACTCAGAGGGATACCTGGCAGTAACATTTGTGCCGACATGGATTAGCAACATTGGGTAATAGTCAGTGGGCTTGATGAGTCTCAGCAAACTCTCCTTAACATCTTGGATTTTGGTACCTGGCAGACTGCATAACTCTCTGGACATCAAGTCTGGTCAGCAGATGGATGCCTCAGTACCCCTCAGAAAAGAGTCACCAACCACCACTACCCTTCACTTCCTTGTGGTCACTAATTCTGCAACTTTGGGGTGATCGCACTCTGGTTCTTCCCTTTCCAGGGATGCTTTCACCTCCTCCACTTCCAGGGCTGCATAATGGTTCTTCAATTCAAGGGCTGGAGAAGTTGGATTAGTGATTCTGCAGGCCCTGGTGACATGTGTTCAACCTTCGTCATTCTGTAGGCTCCCATCTTTTCCTCTGCTGGAGAGCTTGGATGTTGCAAGAAGCATCTCATCAATGTACTTCTCACTCTCTTGAATGCTCCTCAGCCTCCCCACCTCCTCTCTGAGTTCCTCCACTTGTTTCCTGAGAGCTTCTGCCTACACATGGAACTGGTCCTTCAACTGGCATTGGGACCTCTGTCTGGACCGATGCAGAAGCTTTAACGGGAGCAACAGCTTTGGCGATACGATTTTTCCCAGCCTTTGTTCACTCGGTGGAGCTTAGTTATCTTTGCTTGAAATATATAGCCCCTGTTAGGAATGTGTGGACAGAGTGGGCAGTCAGATGAGAAATTTTAAAAAAAGATAAAAAGGAAAGATTGTCAAAGAAGATTGTAGAGAAGGAAGAAAAAAAGACAAGAGAAAAGAGAAGAAATGGAAAGGAATCAATGAGACACAAGGAATGTGGAAAAGAGATTGGAACCATTTCAGTTAGAAAAATAAAGTGGCCAGACCATAAAGGTAGAAAAAAATAATTTAATTTTGAGTGTACTGTTTGGAATATGCCCGTTTTTTAATTAATGTGCTCATGTAATGTCTGGCTTCTTGGAGTTTCAGTTTAATCTTTGTCTACATATTTCTATTTTTAGTTAGTGGTCCATTTATAATGTGCTTGGTGAGAGTCTACAGATGTGGTCAACAATATTGGCACCCATGCATTTTAGGTATGGTGTACAATATCTTGAGAAATATTTGGAAATATTCCAACTCTATGTCATCATAATATTGCAAGAGTATATTCAAAGGTATACAAAACCAAAACAAAAACAATGTCTGTGCAACTTAGACATAGTAATTTCTGAGAAAAAAAATATGACCTGGACAGTGTCACTCACCTACTACCCCGGAGGCAGAAGGCCTGGGGCTTCAGTGAGGATCCTCTTATGTAGCAAGGACGGAGTAGTGCCCCCTGGGATTTTGAGTCCCAATAGCTATTCAAATAAGAAGGTAGCTGTGGTCGAGTAGCTATGCTTAAAGAGGTATTTATTTCCCTTCCCGGGAGAATTCTTGCAACAAGGGTCAAAAGAAATTAAACCATGATACTGGTACAACACAAGTGGGAACTACAAATTACAACAAAAATGCTTCTTGACAGCTTTAAACAAACAAAAAGGGAAAACAGGCTTTTTCTCTCACAAAAGCTTTCCAGTGAAATCTGTGTTCCTCCACAGATTTCTCTTAGGCAGGGTTTTACTCAGGCTTTAACAAAAAGAGGTCACTCTGTCTGAAAACACCATTGTACAGTCCATTTTACAAATATCTGAGCTCTCTTCACAGAAGTCACATTCCATGTCCTCGTGTGCTTCTTGGGAATTATATTTGTCAGGGCTGTAATGTGTATCAGTGTTTAAAAGTTCCCTCTCTTCTTGGCTAGAGCTTCTCTCCCCTCTCCCCCTGCAGAAAGGCTGGTTACCGTGCACTATGGATTCTCTCCTTAGAGGGCCATATCCTTCAGGACCATAGTAGTTAAAATCCAGTGCCCCTCTATTCAAGGTACTATGCCTTTCTTCAGGCTGAGCTCTGACTCTCCGTTTTGCAACCGGGATGTTGAAAGTTTTCTCCCTTTCACTTCCCCTCAAGGGACGTCTTTCTCTTGGGTAGGAACTCACTTCTGGATAATAGCTTTTGCTCCCCAGGTACCTGCTCTCGTGGGTATTCCCTCTCCCAGCTCCTCGTGGTTTGCAGCTTGGAATCTCTCTCTGTCCCCAACCGGACTTTGGCTTAGTGCAGCCCAACTTTCCAGCACTAACCTCTGAGAATTCCTACTGAGCAAACCCCTCTGAGGTACAGATGGAATCCACGTCAGAAGCTTGCAGGTATGACTCCTGGCTCTCCTGAGCTCTGCTCTTTCTTCTCCAGTGAATCCTCTCAGGGTCTCTTTCTCCCTCAGCATCAGAGAATGAGTCTGACTCCCTGCTCCCGTCTCTGTTCCTTTCTCGGTTCTCGAGACTGAGTCTGCTTCTCTCTGCTTTGCTCAAGACTGATTTTTTAAGTGCGTCATTCTTTGAGACTCTTGTTAGCTCAAACTGCCGCAGCTGTGTCTGCTTCCCTGATGAGCTATGACGTAATGTTCTATCTGGGCGTTTACCTACAGCCTGTGCTCTTGTTTTGCTTGGTTGCTCATAGCAACCCCTAGCCATGTGCTTTGCACTGCCGGTTTTAAAACTGCCCTGTGTGTTTTCTTCTGCTTTTATAGGCACTATCTGCCTTGCTCCATGACAACAGGAATAATGGCACCCTTCACTAATGTTTGTGAATACTGACAGCTCAGGCTGGTGATCACGATGCTGGATTGTTCTCCAAGCTGGATGGTTTGATTGCAGACATTTCATCACCATTCGAGGGGAAATCATCAGTGCAGGATTCCAGATGGTAATGTGCTTGAATGTTTGCATTTGTACTTATATTGGGGTTGGTGGTAACTCAGTTCTTTGGTTCACAGGGATTGATTAGTTGGTCTCCCTGAGGCTTGCTGGGATGTGGTTGTTGTTTCTGAGCCTTGTTGGTGATAACTCAACTGTTTGGTCAACAGGGATGTAACGCCAATTTTTAAAAAGGGTTCCAGGGGGGATCTGGGAAACTACAGACTGGTGAGCCTGACATCGGTACCAGGCAAAATGGTAGAAACCATTATAAAGAAAAAAATTACTGAACATGCAGATAGCCATGGTTTAATGGGAGTAAGCCAACATGGATTTAGCCAAGGAAAATCTTGTTTTACTAATATTTTGTTGAAGGTGTGAATAAACAGGTAGACAAAGGTGAACTAGTTGATTATAGTGTACATAGATTTTCAGAAAACCTTTGGACAAGGTCCCTCATGATAGACTCTTGGCAAAATTAAAAAGTCATGGGATTGGAGGCAGTGTAGTATTGTGTATCAAGAACTGTTTAAAAGATAGAAAAGCAGGGAATAGAGCTAAATGGCCAATTTTCCCAATGGAGAAAAGTAAATAGTGGAGTACCCCAGGTATCTGTGCTGGGCCTGCTGCTTTTTTTAACATCTTTATAAATGACCGGGAAATGAGAATAACAAGTGAGGTGATCAAATCTGCAGATGACACAAAATTATTCTAAGTTGTTAAAACACAAGAGGATTGTGAAACATTACAAGAGGATCTTGATAAACTGGAAGACTGGACAATGAAATGGCAGATGAAATGTAATGTGGACAAGTGCAAAGTTAGGCACCTAGGAAAGAACAACCCAAACTATGGTTACATGATGCAAGGTTCCACATTAGGAACCACCTCCCAGGAAAAAGATATAGGTGTCATCGTGGATAATATGTTAAAACCCTCTGTCCAGTGTGCAGCGGCGGCCAAGAAAGCAAATAGAATGCTAGATATCATAAGGAAAGAAATGGAGAATAAAACCAAGGATAATATAATGCCTCTGTATCATTCCATGGTGTGACCGCATCTTGAATATTGTGTGCAATTCTGGTCGCCATTTGTTAAAAAGGATATACCGGACTTAGAAAAGGTACAGAGAAGAGCCAACAAAATTGTAAAGAGAAGGATACCCCTATGAGGAAAGGCTTAAAAGGTTAGGGCTTTTCAACTTGGAAAAGAGGAGATGGCTGAGGGGAGATATGATTGAGGTCTATAAATTAATGAATTGAATGGAACGGGTAAATGTAGATCCTGGAAATTCACTGCTTGCTCTGGAACGAGCGCTGTGGAACCCATGTGCCTTCTGGGTACCTGTCAGGTACTTGTGACCTGGATTGGCCACTGTTGGAAACAGGATACTTGGCTTGATGGACCTTGGTCAGACCCAGTATGGCATTTCTTATATTCTTATGTTTGCCCTGTACAAACCCTGTCTGGTCAGCAGATACTATCTCTGGCATAGTTTACCACAGTCTATTCACTAAGATGTTAGGTAGTATTTTCACATCATTATTTAGCAAGGAAATGGGTTGATAAGACCCACAGCAAGCTGGATCTCTGCCCAGTTCAGGTATGAATGATATTCCCACCTGCTTCATTGAAAGCAAAAGCCCATTTCCATGCATAACAGAATTAAATAGACTTTTACTACTACTACTACTACTCATTTGCATAGCGCTGCAAGGCGTAAGCAGCACAGTATATAGAGATGTAAGACACAGTCCCTGCTCATCAAAGCTTACAGTTTAATCAAGACAAAACATAGAAATATAGAAATATGACGACAGAAAAAGACCACGTGGCCTATCTAGTCTGTCCTTCCATAACAACAATTACAACAGTCCCCTTTTTACCTTTAGAGATCCTCTGTGTTGGTCCCATGCTTTTTTAAATTCAGTTACTGTCCTCATCTCTACCACCTCCACTGGGAGACTATGCCACGCATCTACCACTCTTTCCATAAATAAATATTTCTGCATATTACTCCTGAGTCTATCCCCTTTCACCCTCATCCTATGTGCCCTCATGGCAGAGCTCATCTTCAATTGAAAGAGACCTTCCTGTGCATTTATGCCACAGAGGTATTTAAATGTCTCTATCATATCGCCCCATCCCACCTTTCCTCTAATGTATACATATTAAGATCTTTAAATCTGTCCTCATATGCTCTATAATGAAGACCACCGCCCATTTTAGTAGCCACCCTCTGCACTGACTCCATCCTGCTTATATCTTTTTGAAGGTGTGGTCTCCAGAATTACACACAATGCTCCAAATGAGGTCGCACCAGAGATTTATACAGAGGCACTATCACCTCTTTTTTTCTGTTGGCCATTCTTCTCCCTATACACCCAAGCATTCTTCTGGCTTTCACAGTCATCTTTTCTACCTGTTTAGCCACTTTAAGATCATCAGACACAATGCCCAGGTCCCGCACTTCTTTTGTGACAGAAGTACCTCATCCCCTACACTATACCGCTCTCCTTTGGATTTTTGCAGCCGAAATGCATAAACCTGCATTTTTTAGCATTAAATTTCAGCTGTCAAATTCTAATCTAGACCATTCTTCAAGCTTAGCTAGATCCCTCCTTATGTTATCTACTCCTTCCTGGGTGTCTACTCTATTGCAGATTTTGGTATCATCTGCAAACAAGCAAACCTTACCCAACAGCCCTTCCGCAATATCATTAACAAAGATGTTAAAAAGAATCAGACCAAGGACAGATCCCTGCAGCACACAACTAGTAACCCTCCTTTTCCTCAGAGTGAGCTCCATTTACCTGTACCCTTTGTCGCCTCCCACTCTACCAATATTTAACCCAATCGGTAACTTTAGGGTCCATCCCTAGGGTGCTCAGTTTGTTTATAAGTCAACTGTGCGGAACGGTGTGAAAGGCTTTACTGAAATCTAAATACACCACATCTAGGGCTCTCCCTCGGTCCAATTCCCTGATCACTCAGTCAAAGAAAAAAAATCAGATTTGTCTGACAAGACCTGCCTCTGGTGAATCCATGCTGCCTCGGATCCTGTAATCTGCTGGACTCCAGAAACATTAGTTTCTCTTTCAGTAGCGCTTCCAATAATTTATTCACCACCAAAGTCTTTGTATGCAACCCAGCATCCTTCTGGCTTTTGTCATCACCTTGTCACACTGTTTCGCCACCTTGAAATCCTCACAAATAATCACTGATGTCCTCCTGGTCCGTGCACACCCACCTCTCGCCCCCTATCACATACAATTCCCTTGGATTTCTGTTTCCTAACAGCATGACACTGCACTTCTTCATATTAAATCTTAATTGCCAAGCATTAGACCATTCTTCCAGCTTTTGTAGATCTTTCATGTTTCCACTTCCTTAGTGGAGTCCACTCTGTTGCAAATTTTCATGTCATCTGCAAAAAAACCAGACTTTTCCATTCAGTCCTTCAGCAATATCACTCACAAATACATTGAACATTATCGGTCCCAGGAGCAAACCCTAGGGCACACCGCTAATCCCTTCCTTTCATCCGAGTGAGTTCCATTTACCAGCACCTTCTGTCATCTGTCAGTCAATCAATCAATTTCTGATCTATTTCACCACCTTGGGACCCATCCACAAGCTGTTGAGTTTACTGATAAGTCTCCTATGAGGAACAGTATCAAAGGCTTTGCTGAAATCCAGGTAGATGACATCCATCGCATGCCCTTGATCTAGTTCTCTGATCACCCAGACAAAGAACTCAATCAGATTTGTTTGGTAAGATCATCCTTTGGTAAAACCATGTTGCTTCGGATCATGCAATCTGTTGGTTTCGAGAAAATCCACTATCCACTTTCAGGAGCGCCTCCATTACTTTTCTCGCCACTGAGGTAAGGCTCACCAGCCTGTAGTTTGTCACTTCTTCTCTGTGATCACTTTTGTGAAGAGGTACCACATTAGCCCTTCTCCAGTCCTGTGGAACTTCTCCTGTTTCCAAGGATCTATTAAAAACAACCTTTAACGGCCCTGCAAGAACCTCTCTGAGCTCTTACAATATTCTGGGATATATCCCATCCGGTGCCATGGTCTTGTCCACTTTCAGTTTTGCAAGTTGTTCTAACACATCATCTTCTGTGAATGGTGTGGTATCTACTCCATTCCCATTTGTATATTTGGGAATCACAGATAGTCCTTCTACAGGATTTTCTTTAGTAAAAACAGAGCAGAAGTATTTGTTTAGCATTTTCACTTTTTCAATGTCACTTTCCACGAATCCATTCCCAGCACTTTTAAGTCCTGCAATTCCACCTCTGATTTTGCTCCTCTCCCAAATATATCTAGAGAAAGTTTTGCCACCACATTTCACATCTTTAGCCATCTTTTCTTCTGCCTTGGATTTTGCTATCCTTATTTCTCTTTTTGTAACATAGTAACAGAGTATATGACAGCAGATAAAGACCAGTATGGTCCATCTAGTCTGCCTAGCAAGGCGGCAAGAGTAGGTACACTTGCCGCTCCTTGCAGGTCACCTCTACCAATGCCTTTGTTTAGGGGGGGGGTCTCTTTTAGTTTAATCCTGTATTCCTTTCTGTGTTCCTCTGTTTGCGAGCTTCTGAATTTTGTGAAAGCTGTGTTTTTTTGCCTTTATTAGAGCAGCCACTTCTTTGGAGAACCAAATAGGTTTCCTTCTCCTCTTGTTTTTATTTACTTTTCTTACATATGTATCTGTTGCCCTTTTTATTGTCACTTTTAGTTTAGCCTATTACAACTCCACTTCCCTTATCCCCTCCCACCCTGCCAACTCCTTCTTCAGGTACTTGGCCATTTTACTGAAGTCAGTGTTTTTGAAGTCTAGGACTTTGAGCTTGCTGTGATTGGATTGCAGCTTGGCTTTTATCTCAAACCACACCATGTGATGATCGCTGCTGCTCACATAGGCACTCACCTAGACATTCGACATGCTATCTCCGTTGGTGAGCACTAAATACAGCATTGAGCTTTCCCTGGTCGGTTCCATCACCATTTTTCTAAGTAACACATCTTGGAAGGCATCCACAATTTTTTTTACTTCTTTCCAGATTTGGAGTGCTCACTTTCCGCACTAATTACACCAACAATTTGGTTTGTATTCCTGCTGGCTGAAGAGCCTGGGAAGCATTTGACCATCTTCTCTCCTTTGAGCTGTGTTCCCAAGTTGATGCCTCTGATGATGGAATCTCCAAGTAGTAGTAGTAGTTATCTGTTTTGTGATTTTTTTCTTCATACTTGGTGCATTATCAGTTTCCACAGATTGGGCACCCTCATTATCCAAGCCAGAGAAGGCATTATGTGCATTACAGGTCGCAACTTACCAGAGCCCACTGTGATCCATTTGTTCCTGGGCCGTTTGATTCTTTGTGGGAGCGGTGGTGGATTTTGTTCTGTTTGTATCCTAGAAGAGGTGTGTTTAATTGCAGCTAGTTCTTCCCTTAGTAGAGTCAATTCTTAATGCATAGCAGCTAACTTGAGGCATATAGGGAAACCTCTTAGGTTCCAAATAATTCTTCTCAGAATGAAAGCACCACAGTTATTGAATTGAATACACAACATGCTAATTAAGCCGTCCTAGGAGAAGGAGAAGGAAAAAAGGTGGGTGTAACAATTAAAAGGACAGATGTCAATGTATATGATGACTATATAGGTAATGCAGCCCTGGGGTGGGCAGGGTGAGGGGTAGGGTGAACAGGAACCTAAGTGTCCCTGGCCAGTAGGCCTTACATGAACTTAGGGCACACTTAGATATCTGATTTAAAGGCTATGCAAGGAATGGAGACAGTCAGAACATTCCTAAAAACCTATATCAAACAGTTAAAATCTATATAATAAAGACTTCCGGTGACGTCACCGAGCTGAATGGCAGCGAAGTGACCGGGCTCCGCTGCCAGCGCCTGCAAAAACGGGTGTTAATACCCCAAATTAGAGGAAAGGCAAGGTGGAATGTAGGAGCGGCAAGAGACGCTGCTCCTAACAGTTGGCTGTGAAAGAAGAGCGTGAAGGGGCCTTACCCGAAGCCGCTGGTGCCGGTGGCGTGTAGCGCTGGGCGGAGGCGATCGACACGGTGCAGCATAACAGAGGCAGGAGCCTTGAAGTGAGGGCGGCAAGCAGGCGAACTGGAGAGAGTGCACGGCGCAACACCGGGCGGCCGGAGGAAGCAGAAATTGAGCGGAGGCAGCCCGGTAAGAGACGGCGGGAGGAGAGAGCGAGTTGAGACCCCGGGGCACTGAAGTACCACGTGGAGGAGGGAAGAGCAGGCCGACTGCAGCACCACGTGGTGGGGAAGTGAGGAGAGTGAGAGAGTGGCAAAAGGGCTGCAGAGTGCAAAATCCCCTCTTCTGAATTGAAGCTGCGGACTGAGGTGGCTGTTCTGAGCGGCGCAACAGTGTGAAGGAGAGCTCTACCCAAGGGCAGTCTGTGAAAGTTGAGTAGCCGCTGATTGGGTCTTTGAGCAGAGTCAGAGGGGGAACGTTGCAGAGCAGATAAAGGCCCCAGCGGGTGACGAGGAGTGAGCAGCAAGGGCAGAGCGCCGGACTGCTGGTACAGTAACCTCTGGGCCAGAGTGGGAGCTGGAGAGCGGGGTGTCCCGGGAGGAGCAGAGTGCCTGGGACCTTGGATATAACGGGCTGGCCTTGATAAAGAGCACAGCTACCTACTATATTACGCTACACAACATAAACAGCAAAAGACTCGCCCGGAGCTGGGGGATAGGGGGCAGCGAGAGGCAAGAAACTGTACGCCCTGATCTCCTGAGACAGCCGAGCTACCACGTCGGGAGGGCGGAAGAGAGAACATGGAGAAAAGTAAAAGTGGGCCGTCAGTCAAGAAGAAGCTAGCTGAATTTCGCTCCACCTATGCTACACCCAAAGGTGGAAACGAAGGGGATAAAGGCGGCAAATCGCCTCCCCAGGCTCTCAACGAATCTGAACAGAGGGTGGAGAATGAGAGCAACTCAGAGTTAAAGAGCATGTTAAAGGACTGGCTCATGGAGTTGAAAGAGGAGATTAAGTCGGAGCTCAGTGGGGTAAAGAAGGAACTAAAAGAGACAATTCAAGCACTGAGACAAGATTTAGTAGACTTGGGCAGTCGTGTGGAAGAAGCGGAAGTGCAGGTGGAACAACAAGGTGAAGCACTGGAAGAGTTACAAAAAGGATGGGAAGAACACACATGTGGACTAAGTGAGTTGCAAGTGAAACTGGAGGACCTCGAAGATAGATCTAGGAGGTGCAATATAAGGGTACGAGGCCTCCCAGAAGAGCCGAAATACAAGAACTCTGAAGAAGTGGTGGCTAAAATATTCAGCGACCTGCTAAAGTCGGCGGCAGCGGTGGAAGATGAGGCAGGAGCGACTGTACTGATAGAGAGAGCACATAGAAGCTTGGGCCCGGTGCGGGACAGCAAACCTCGAGATATAGTAGTATGTCTCAGCTTGTACAAGTGTAAGGAAAAACTACTTTGGGCTGCAAGGACAACGAAACAATATGTTTGGGAAGAACATAAGCTGGAATTCTTCCAGGACTTGTCTCCCGGAACGTTGCAACGTAGAAGAAACCTTAAAGAAGTGACAGAGTATCTGCGGCAAGAAGATTTGCGCTATAAATGGCTGTTTCCATTTGGACTGCTGATTACAGTAAAGGGAAGATCGAGGCGGGTGCAGTCATGCGAGGAAGCGTGGAAAGCATTAAGAGAGTTAGGCGCAACCCACCTGCCAGAGGGAGCACAGCCGTCCCATGGAAGTATAAAAGCCACGGAGACTTCAACTACAAAATGGAACGCCCAGCGCTGGCATAGGGCACCAGTTGGAGGGAGAAGACTGGCGAGGCTGAATCGAGGGAGTGCAGGAACGTCGGCTGAGAAAAATGGAGCGAGCTGAATATTAAGACTTTGCATGTTGTACTGACTACAGTTACGGTGTAAGGTATTGGGGGGGAGTGGTGAAATGGGGGTGCAGAGGCTGACGGGTGGGAGTAGGGATGGTAGGGGGGAAGGGAGTGGTGAGAAGGGGGAGGTGGGGGAAGGGAAGGGGCAGGCTTAGGCTCGATAGACAGTCACGAGTAAGGAAGTCGAGACTCCCCTTAGGGAGGTTGGTCAGGGGTGGGGGTTGGGGGGGACAGGGGGAGGGGAAGAGAGGGTGGGGGGAGGGGGGAGGGGGAAGGATAGGTCGGGCAAAGGGGGCGAACCAGGGGGAGGGAGCAGCACAGGCGATCTGAAAATACTTACCCTAAATGTGAAAGGCTTAAATTCACCCTTTAAAAGGCAGAAATTGTACAGGGAAATAACAAGACAAAAAGCCTCAGTGGTTCTATTGCAAGAAACTCATTTGTTACGCAGACACGAATCGTTAGTGAAACCCAAAGGATATACGGAGTTAGTGTTTGCTTCTAACCTGCGAGAGCGGAAGAAAGGGGGGGTGGCGGTGCTGGTCAGTGGGACACTCAAAGTGGAGATGCACACTGTAATTAGGGATAGAGGAGGTCGATACCTATTAGTACGAATGAAGATAGGGGATGAATGGTTCTGTGTGATTAATGTGTATGCACCCACAGGGGCCCAAAAGGATTTCTGGGAGGAAGTGGATGAGAAAATGAATGCATTGGGGGATGGAGCGAGGATATGTGGTGGAGATTTCAATATGACTTGGGAGGTGGGGAGAGATTCTACGGGGAAGGGGGAGGGGAGGCGGGCAGACAGGAGTAGGTACCAGCAATTTATAAAGGCTAATGATTTGATTGATGCATGGCGCTTACTCAACCCAAGCAGGCGCCAGTACTCTTTCTTTTCAGCAGTGCACGGTACGTACTCAAGGATAGACACTATATGGGTAGGGAAGGAGATCGCGGGTAGGATTACCGAAGGGGAGATGGAGCCAATTACATGGTCGGACCATGCCCTGGTGAGGGTGACACTGAGGGGACGGGGAGAAGATAGGGGGATCCGCTTCTGGAAATTGAACGAGGCTCTTTTGAGTGATGCCAGGGTAGTGCAAGATATACAAAGCCTGATACCAGACTATTTTACGTGTAATGATACGGGAGACGTTCGAAAGGGTGTGGTATGGGATGCCTTCAAGGCGGTGGTGAGAGGCACACTAGTCAAGTGGGGGGCGAGAATAAAGAGGGAAGGGAAGGGGAGGAGAAGGAGCTCCAACTGAGGCAGAAACTGGTGCAGTTAGAAGAGGCAGATGCGCATAGTGCTGGCAGGAACCTGAGGAGAGAGGTCTTAGAGACTAGGGCTAAGCTGAATGCGCTTGAAGCAGATAAAATCCATTATCGGTTACATTACGCCAGGAGTTCTTTGAGGGAGGGAATAGAGCGGGGAAGTATATGGCGAGGAGACTGAAGCAGAAGCGGAATATGTCTTTGATTGTGCAGATTAAAGGGAGGGGGGGTTACTAGCGATGAGCAGAAAATCCGGGAAGCATTTGTGGAGTACTATAGGGGCTTATATGAGGCTAAATTGGATAGACCAGAAGACGAGATGAGGGACTACCTGGCGACAGCCAGACTTCCCCATTTGGACGAGTGGGAAAAGGAGGCGCTTGAAGGAGAAATACAGGCTTCAGAGGTGGCGGTGGCGATTAAGGGTCTAAAAATTGGGAAAGCCCCCGGCTTAGACGGGCTGATGGCCAGCTTCTATAAAAAATTCAAGGGAGAGCTGGTGGGACCCCTGACCAATTTGTTCAATATCCCAAGGGCGGGGGAGCGATTAGCGGAAACAATGGGGTGGGCTGGAATAACACTGATTCCAAAAATGGGCAAGGACCCGTTGGAGTGTGCGTCGTACCGGCCGATCTCACTAATAAACATTGATGCAAAACTGCTGGCTAAAGTGTTAGCAGGACGCCTCAATAAAATACTTGGGAAGCTGGTGCATGAGGATCAAGCTGGGTTTATACCTGGGAGGCAGGTGGCGGACAACATTAGGAAAGCGCTAAATGTAATGTGGTCAGTGAAACGCAATCCAGAGCCTGCACTGCTTCTATCGTTGGATGCGGAAAAAGCCTTCGATCAAGTCTCGTGGAGATTTTTATTCTCCGTACTGGAACACATGGGGTTTGGGAATTGTTTCGTAGGCTGGATTAAGGCATTATATGAGAGACCTACTGCGTGTGTGCGCGTAAATGGAGGATATTCAGGATTCTTCCCGTTGGGGAGGGGGACGCAACAGGGGTGTCCACTCTCACCATTATTGTTTGCCTTATCGCTGGAGCCGCTCGCGGGGAGAATAAGGAAGAGTGCAGATATTATGGGGGTGACAGTTGGGCAGAGGGAATACAAATTGGCCATGTTTGCAGATGATATCCTGCTTATGGTCACTAGGCCAAAGGAAACGGTGCCAGGGATAATGAGGGAGGTACAGGAATATGGGGAAATGGCGGGCTTTAAGATCAATTGGAGTAAGTCGTAAATCTTGAATGTGTCGGTAGGGGAGGAGCAGCAAACGAGCCTACAACAAACATTTAAATTTAGGTGGGCAACAAGATCCATTCGGTATCTTGGAGTTTATCTAGGGCGGGACCTGGAGGACCTCTTTGAGCTGAATTATCTGAAGGTGTTTCGGCAAGTAGAGGCACAATTGGGGGCCTGGAATAGGGGGATTGTATCGTGGATGGGGAAAGTGGCAGTGGTGAAAATGATGTTGCTCCCCCAGTTCCTTTTTCTTTTTCAAGTGCTGCCAGTAGAGATACCCACAAAGATGCTAGTTAGGCTGCAAAAGCAAGTCAAGGGGTTCATATGGGGAAATAAAAGACCCAGGGTGGCAGCTAGAACATTGCAAGTGGCCAGGATAGAGGGAGGCATGGGGGTTCCCAATTTCAGGAAATACTACATGGTGGCACAGTTGAGGGCGGTGTACTCATGGCTGAGGGAGCAACATAAGCATTGGGTGATGATGGAGGAAGCGGGATTCCGGCCCGGTGAGCTGGAAAGACTCGTCTGGGGGGGGGGGAAGGGAAGCAAGGGGGACAATCCAATGGTGGGGCATACTTTGGGGGTGTGGCAGCTACATAGGAAACGGTTGATAGGGGAGAAGAAGTGGGCGCGCGGGATGTCATTGCTGGCCTGCTATGAAGAGGGCATAGGCCCTGATGTGCCGGTAGTGAAAAGATGGGCACAGCAGGGGCTGCAAAGTGTGTCACAGATAGTCTTTGGGCAGGGTATAAGAGATTTTGAGGGCGTCCGAGACCTGTACCAGTTGAAAGAAACTGACCGGTACCACTATCTGCAGTTGGGTTCCCTCATTAGGCAGAGAAGGCGCTGGCAGGACATTATGCAGGAACCAGGATGGTTTGAGGGTAGCTGTCTGGGTTCGCTGGGGAGGAAGGGGGTCATTTCTAGAATATATAAAGGACTAACAGAGAGAGGGAGAGAGAAATTAAGTTATATGAAGGCTTGGGAGAAGGAATTGGAGGTAGAGTGGGAGGGGGAGGAGTGGGAGCGAATAGCTCAAGGCATAGCGAGGGCGTCTATCGCCATGTCCCTGCGTGAGAATGGATGGAAAGTATTGTCTGGTGGTATTTGATGCCGGAGCGATTGTACAAAGCGGGGGCTCGAGGGACGGATGACTGCTGGAGGATGTGTGGAGAGAAGGGAACATGGCTGCATATGTGGTGGACATGCCCAGTAGTACGACAGTATTGGGCAAAAATTGGGGACATTATTGAGGGCATAATAGGCGCCAGAATTACTTTGACACCAGAGTATTGTCTCCTACTAAAGAAGAATGAAGTGGAAGAAGGGAATTGGAGTATTGTAGGGCAATGTATAATTGTGGCCCGATGTGAAATAGCACAACATTGGAAGCAGGGGGTCATGCTGCCTATAGGAAAATATGCTGGGCGCCTGGCAGAATTGTATCAAATGCATAAATTAACAGGGCTACAGAAGGGGGAAGGGGAGAAGGTGGGAAGGCAGTGGGAGGAGGTGTGGCGATGGTTACGCAGGGGTGGGGAGGCGAGGATAGGGGTAGTATAGGAGGGAGTATGAAGGTCAATACAGGTGGTACTATAAGTAGGATAGGGACGTGGGGGGAGGGGTATTTACAGTCAGCGGAGTAAAGAACGAGGGGCGGAGTAAGGGACGGGGGTTTAGAGGGCTAAGTTAGGGACAGCAGAAGAGCTGTTAGATATGGGTTTCATGTTGATTGAAACAAAAAATGTGTTACAGAAGTTGTGCATTGGGTATGGTGGTGGTGTTTTTGCTGAATAAACTTTAAGTAATAACAAAAGAGAATAGGAAAAATATTCAATACAAATGTAAGAGATGTTCAATGTTGGTTTCTTATAGAATGTTTGTACAGTGGCGGTATCTATAATAGAAGCTAGTTGGTAAGAGTGTAAACCAGGTTTAGTTAATGGTACAGATATATCTGTTATGCACAGCTGGTGTTTTGTATAACAAAAGTATTGAATAAAAACTTAAAGTTTAAAAAAAAAATCTATATAATAAAAAAAAGACAATAGTAAAGTCTGAAAGCTTAGCTGTGTGGAGTCTCTTGAAGCTGTGAAACCCATTTTTTGTTTGTCGAGCCCCCATATAATCCTGTCCATGAGTGCTGAGGGGTGTTTCCACACCGTGTCCATATCGAAACCCATGTTGCTGAGGGTCAAGTGGCACATGTTTGTTGATGTTTCTCCTGTCACTCTATTTTTGCTAAAAATGGTAGGCTGGAAATTAGTCTATATGAACTTGGGTCCGATTTATTCAGTGATGATTTTTTTTAGTATAGGGCATATTGAAGCAGTTTTGAACTCCTTGGGCATGTGTCCTTGTATTAGTGATGAATGTAACAGCTTGAGTATTATGGGGGAGAGTTCCTAGTGTGATGTCTTTACCCAGCTTATTAGGCAGGGGTCAATGGCCGAAGTAGTTGTATTCAGGTTTGATATAATCCTCTCAAGTTGGTTTGAGGAGATTAGTGAGATGTTTGACCAGGAAGTGTTTGTAGCTTTGTTGATGATTTGAGGCTTGTTATTCGGTGTATACATTTATCTATTTTTTCCATGCAATAGGTGGTCATTGATTGTGGTTTCAGTATAAGGAGTGGCCCATCATTTTTTTGGAGATATGATTAGTGATTTAACAATCCCAAAAAGCTCTCTGGGCTTGTTTAGAGAGGTCATTATGAGTTTTGAGTGATACTCTCTTTTATTTCTATTGATACAGAGAGGGTATTCATAAAGCTTTTTTATGTAGTCTGTTTGGGTGACCGGTTGTTTTGTCTGTCTCCAATTCCTTTCATAGTTGCTTTTTTGTTTCTAAGTTCTTGTGTATACCAGATGGCATTCTTTTTATGTCTCATAGGTACATGACTGTTGTGTGGTTCTGTTGCTGCTTGTCTTATAATTAAATTCCAGTTTTTTATGAAGGCATCTAGGTCTGAAGTGTCTGAGGCGAGATGTGGTGTGGTGTGATCTCATCCAGGAATGATTTTTTTGCCAAACTTGCAGCATCGTTGAGGTGCGGCAGTAGTTGGTTTTGTATTGTTTACGGCTCTTAGGTTTTATATGGAGAAGTTAATTGCAACGTGGTCAGTCCATGGCACAAGCTGGATTTGAATAGGTGGAAGGTACTGCCAGATTAACATATTACTAGGTATGATTATAAGGTCCAATGTGTTACCTTTTTCATATGTGGGGTCTTGCATGATTGTATGCTGGTATCTTAGTGCCTCCAGTGCATCTAAGAACATTTGGGCAGAGCCTGAGGGAGTTGTGGTAAGACTGAAGTCAACTAACAGCAGGATGTGTTTATTAAGTGGATTTTTTTGAGCAGAGTAGTTTGAGCATGATTCATAGGTCTTTTGTGTTTGATGAGGGGGGGTCTGTATAATAGGCAAAATAAGATGTGTCTGTTTTCTAGCACAAGTATATCTGTGCCTTCAGCTGCCACTCTTGAGTATCGTAGTTCCTTTCGAGTTGAGATGCAGACCCTCCTCCTCTCCTGTCAATTCTTTGGCAATTAAAGATGCCATAGTCATCTGGTTTTAGTTGGTTTATTAGAACTGTATCATTAGTTGTGAGCAAGGATTCTGTTATGAACATAATATCACTTGGTTTGCAGCTTGTTATACTGTGAGGGCTTGCGTGCATCAGTGATGCTGAGAGCTAAACTATCGGTAGTTTAACTACTGGCAGGGTCTCCCAAGATGGACAGGTCTCAGCTGAGGTGCCAGACCAAGACAAACCACCCATCTGGGCAGCAGCAGAATGGGATAGTGTTGATGGTGAAGGATCACATTTCTGTGACAATGGCAACAACACCAAACTTAAACTGCGCGGAAGAAAGGCCTGGCAATCTACTTCTGTATCTTGCCATGAAAACCCAATGGATAGTTACAACAAAACAAATTGTGCTATGTGCTGTAAGATGAGACCCCCAGGTCAGAAAGCACTCAACTAGCTACTGGGGATGAGCTGAAGGCTTTTCAGAGTAAAGCCAGCATTGATGATGTGGTTGGATCAAAGCCCTCGGGAAGTCTGACTGCTGATGTAGCTGCCCATGAAATGAGAGTCAGAAGCTGTAAAGATGTCTTACACATTGGAACATGGAACATACGAAGCATGAACCAAGGGAAGTTGGAGGTGGTCAAGAATGAAATGGAAAGTGTACAACTTGATCTGTTGGGTGTCAGCTAACTGAAATGGACTGGCATCGGGCACTTTGCATCAGATGATCACATGGTCTACTATGCTGGAAATGAAAGACAAAGAAGAAATGGTATTGCATTTATAGTAAAAAAGAAACTTGCAAGAACTGTAATGAAATACAATGCAGTCAGCGAACGCTTAATCTCTATTCGTCTACGAGGATTGCCTATCAACACAACTATAATTCAAGTATATGCCCTAACAACAGCTGCAGAAGAGAATGAAATTGAAGAGTTCTATGAACAAGTAGAACAGGTTTAGAAACTGCTAACACCTAATCAGGAGTTAGTGGGCCTGTTTCCTGAGTGCAGTTGAAGCCAGCATAAAAGGCTCCAGTGCCCTGCCCCCTTTTGAGGCTTTCCTAACCAGGGCTCCACAGATCAAACAAACAGTAAGGATTTGAGGGTTTGTTTGTTTGTTTTATTATATTACATTGCTAGCTCTCTGACTGGGAGCTCTTAAAAGGGTTTTTTGTATATTTTTTTAAAGCAAGGTTACTTTCTTTTTGCTGCTTTAGGGGAACTTTCCTTGAGCACAGTAGGTTGCTGAACTCCAGTAACCTCCTCAGGTTTAGAAACTGCTAACACCTAATCAGGTGTTAGTTCCCTCCCTACCCACCCCGACTCCCACCCACCCCTAGTGAGCAGTCTTGCTTTATAGGGCACCTCCCCCTTTAACAAATCACAGAGAATTGGACCAGCACATTTTGAATATAATTAAAGAGATTTAACTGCTTTTTCTCTGAAAGGACAGCTGCGAAACCGGCTGGTACTTGGTAGATCTCTCTCTTTTGCTTTAACAGATACCTAAGCTCCACGAACGGAACAATGGCTGGGAAAAATCGTATTGCTAAAGCTGTTGCCCCCGTTACAGCTTCTGCCTCAGTCCAGACAGAGGTCCTAATGCCAGTTGAAGGACCGGTTCCATGTGCAGGGTGCCTGTATGCTGAAGCTCTGAGGAAACAAGTGGAGGAACTCAGAGAGGAGGTGGCGAGGCTGAGGAGCATTCAAGACAGTGAGAAGTACATTGATGAGATGCTTCTTGCAGCAACCAAGCTCTCCAGCACAGGAGAAGTTGGGTGCCAACAGAATGTTGATGGTTGGACACAAGTCACCAGGGCCTGCAAAATCACCAATCCAACTTCTCCAGCCCTTGAATTGAAGAACCATTATGCAGCCCTGGAAGTGGAGGAGGTGAAAGCATCCCTGGAAAGGGAAGAACCAGAGCTCAAGTACCCCAAAGTTGCAGAATCAGTGACCAGAAGGAAACGAAGGGTAGTGGTGGTTGGAGACTCTCTTCTGAGGGGTACTGAGGCATCCATCTGCCGACCAGACTTGATGTCCAGAGAGGTATGCTGTCTGCCTGTTGCCAAAATCCAAGATGTTACGGAGAGTTTGCCGAGACTCATCAAGCCCACTGACTATTACCCAATGTTGCTAATCCATGTTGGAACAAATGATACTGCCAGGTATACCTCGGAACGTATCAAAAGTGACTTCATGGCTCTGGGACAGAGGGTGAAGCAGTTAGGTGCACAGGTGGTGTTCTTTTCAATCCTCCCTGTTGAGGGTAAAGGCCAAGGCAGAGAGGCTCGCATCCTGGAGATGAATGCATGGCTGCGTGGATGGTGTCATCGAGAGCGTTTTGGTTTCCTAGACCATGGGATGCTGTTCCAAGGGTTGCAGAGCAGAGATGGCATCCATCTGTCCAAGAAAGGTCAACGCGTCTTCGGTAGTAGACTGGCTAATCTACTGAAGAGGGCTTTAAACTAGAGTCGTTGGGGATGGGTGAAGAAAGCCCCCAGGTAGGTGATACCCATTTCCATAAAGGTATTTAATGTAACAGGGGTAACATATGGAAAGCAGTGTGTATTAATGCCCGTAGCATAGGAAATAAGATCCCTGAAGTTGAAGCTTTGGTGGGAGTGGCTGACTTGGATTTAGTGGCAGTTACAGAAACATGGTTCACAGAAAACCATGACTGGGATGTAACTATACCTGGCTATACTTTATTCAGAAAGGACAGGGTAGGAAGAAGGGGAGGAGGAGTGGCACTATATGTAAAAACTACTATTAAAGCTTTGGAATTACAGAGCTTAAAAGAGAGAGAGGAGGCATTGTGGGTTAAACTAGAAAGAGGGAAAGAGAAATCTATTTGCATTGGTGTGATATACAGACCTCCCTCACAAGAGGAAGAGGTGTACAGAGAGTTAATTGAAGACATACGCAGCATTGCTAGGAAAGGGGAAGTGCTACTGATAGGAGATTTCAATATGCCAGATGTTGATTGGCACATTCCTGCTGCAGTATCATCTAGAAGTAAGGAGATCCTGGATTCTCTACAGGGAGAACTATTCAGGCAATTGGTAACAGACCCCACACGTGAAGGGGCCATACTGGACATGGTGCTTACCAATGGTGAAAGTGTTTCTGATGTTATAGTGGGAGATCATTTCGCATCCAGTGATCACCAGATGGTGTGGTTCAGTATTAGGACTAGGGCTGTTAGAATCCATTCCAAGGTGAGGATCTTAGACTTTAGGAAGACTAACTTTGCGAAGATGGGCCAATACCTCAGGGAGTCGTTAGTGGGATGGGAACAGCTGGGGGTTGTAGAAAAACAGTGGGCAAAACTGAAAGGGGGTATTTTAAGGGCAACCAACCTTTTTGTTAAAATGGTAAATAAAGGCAAAAGTAACAGGAGACCGCTATGGTTTTCGAAGGAAGTAGCTGAAAAAGTGAAGAAAAAGAGGGAGGCCTTCATGAAATACAAGAGATCACAGAGAGAGGAAGACAGGCATCTGTATTTAGAAAAACTTAGAGAAGCTAGCAAAGTAGTCAAGAAGGCAAAGATTCAAAAGGAGGAGGAAATAGCCAATGCAATAAAATGGGGGGATAAGACATTTTTCAGATATATTAGTGAGAAGAGGAAGGGCAAAAGTGGTATTGTCAGACTCAAGGGTGCAGGGGGGGAATGTGTAAAAGCTGATAAGGATAAAGCGGAATTGCTTAACAAATATTTTTGTTCTGTGTTCACAGATGAAGAACCAGGAGCAGGACCTCAGAAAACACCCACAAATAGGAACAGAAGCGAGGGGCATCTTGAACAATTTTCAGAAGACTGTGTTCATGAGAAACTAGCTCAACTTAAAGTAGACAAAGCGATGGGACCGGATGGGATACACCCTAGAATACTGAGGGAACTTGGGGACATTCTAGCAACTCCACTGACTGACCTTTTCAATGCCTCGTTGGAGTCGGGAGTGGTGCCAAAGGACTGGAGAGAGGCTCATGTGGTGCCTTTACACAAAAGCGGAAGTAAGGATGTGGTTGAAAACTACAGGCCGGTTAGTTTAACTTCGGTGGTGAGTAAATTATTGGAAACGCTGCTGAAAGAGAAAATAGTGAGGTTTCTGGAGTCCAGCGGATTACAGGATCCGAGGCAGCATGGATTCACCAGAGGCAGGTCTTGTCAGACAAATCTGATTGATTTCTTTGACTGGGTGACCAGGGAGTTGGACCGAGGGAGAGCTCTAGATGTGGTGTATTTAGATTTCAGTAAAGCCTTTGACACTGTTCCTCACAGGCGACTTATAAACAAACTCAGCACCCTAGGGATGGACCCTAAAGTTACTGCTTGGGTTAGAAATTGGTTGGGTGGGAGGCAACAAAGAAGCACGACCCAGGGACCTCTTCGAGCTGACTGAAAACCAACTACCATTCTAAACAACTACAGGAACCTTGACCCAGCTAGAGCTCCCATTGCAGGTTGAGCTCGCGAGAAACCGATCTGAACTCACCGCAGCAAAACCAGGTACCACTCCACCTTCAATCCTGTATCGCTACAACATCCACCAAAGCAACTTTGATAACTGTGACCCCGCGTTTAGAACTATCATTACAAATCCATGTCACGCAATGCATTTCCACCTGTAACAAAATAACAACTGTAGTCTCAATCTGCCTAAAACTGTAAAACTTACTCTGTAAAACATTAGCACTGTACTGAGTAGCAAGCTAATTAGGGCAAAGGGAAACAATTTGTTCACTGTTTGTAGTACCGCATAGGATCTTTGTGTCCAAACTTAGCTGCTATTCCCCGACTTAGCTTTAATTAGCACACTGGGGTTTTTGCATGACTTGGTAAACAAGGTTTTAGATTGAGAGCCTTACCTCTGAATAACCCAGCATCAAAATCCTATCAAAATTGTGCCATATCTGTGTACGTAAAGGGCCAGTAATGGCTCCCCCCAGTTATACTCTTCTGTTGTGCCTTTGTCTCATGTTATCCACATGTGCCACCAACCCAATCTTGCATTATCACCCGCTTTTCTTTTGGCATCCGATATATGCTTATTACCCTGTGTATAAGCCTGGCATAGTGCCTGTCGTAGCACCACCCAACCTCCTTCCTGTACCTATAAAATTGAATCTACAACTAAATCAAGACCCAATCACAGTCCCCTCCAGGAGTTCACAACCTCAGCACAAGGCAAAGCCAAAAAAGCAACAACAGATAAGCAAACCTGCAACAACCAAGCAAAGCGAGAACTTCTATCCACACTACTCTCCACAGGCTCCAGTCTCCTTCACACTACTCAACGCCAGATCACTCAGAAACAAGACCCACATCATACATGATATCATCACAGATGCAAAACCCGACATCCTATGCATCATTGAAACATGGATCACCGATACGGATCCAGTAATCATCAACCAAATTAGCAAACCTGGCTACAAAATCTATAATTGTCCCCGTTCAAACAAAAGAGGAGGAGGAGTCCTCATCATCGCTAAAGCTTCCTTTCTCCTAACAAACACATCTCAAAGCTTAAATGACAGCATTGACTTTCTCAGAGTGGAAAACAAGACTATATCCATCTGTCTGATCTACAGACCCCCCACATCACCACACAAAAGCCTAGCCACTGTCCTGGAAGTTATCAACACCACCTCAATCAAAAAACAGATCATTCTAGGAGACCTAAACCTTGCATCAGTCTCTACAGTACAAGCAAGAATCTTCCTTGAAGCCATGGAGCAACTTGGTTACGAACAAATAATCCACGACGCCACACATATCAAAGGCAACACTCTGGATATGGTATTTGTGCCCTCCAAACATCTGGAACCAAAGCAAACCAAGCTGCAAATAACCCAGGTACCATGGTCTGACCATTACCAAATAGAATTCGCATTACACCTCCCTGCCGCTCCGGAACGTCCTCAACCCAACCCAACTGCAAACCTACAAAGGAGATTCCAAAAATTCGATAAAGAATCCCTAACAGCATCCATAACATCTCACATCACCCTGGAACACTCGGACCTCGAGAAATTAGTGAGACAATGGAATGAAGGAATCGAAGCAATTGAACAACCAGCCTTGATACCCCCAACCAACTCATCCAAACCCAAAACTGAACCGTGGTACACCTCTACCCTAAGAGGACTGAAGATAGACCTGTGTAAACAAGAAAGAAGGTGGAGAAAATCCAAAGCCGAAGAACATAGAAGGGAATACCTTAAACTTCTCACAACATATAAGCATGAAATCAATCAGGCAAAAAAACCACTCAGTAAAGCCCTTAACAGACCCAGAGAACTTTTTGAACTTGTCAAATCACTCACCAAGACGTCCCAAGCTACGAATCAAAACGGAACAATGACGGCCCAAACTCTAGCAGATCATTATGCCAGCAAGCTTAACCCTCAAGATAGCAAGCTAAACCTACAAACACTCACAGACCCCGCTCAAGAGATGGATGCAGTCATCACCCAACAAAAAACCCACACGTCTGAGAGTGCAAACCAGTACCAAGAATGGGATACCTTCCGAAACGTGGATGACAGGCAAATCCTGAACATAATTGCCAACTTAAACACCACAACCTCTCCCCTCGATCCATGCCCAGCAGCCTGGATCAAGGCTGTGAAGCAAGAAGCTGCCAAGTATATCGCCCATATAGTAAACCAATCTCTACTGCAAGGGATCATGCCAGCACAGCTCAAGCAATCCCTCATATGACCCATCCTGAAAAACAAAACTCTTAACGAGAACGACCCAACCTCCTACCGCCCGATATCGAGCATACCCTTCCTAGCCAAGATCATCGAAAAGGCTGTCCAGCAACAATTGCAAGACCACATTGATGTCATCAATGCCCTTGATGATCACCAATACGGCTTCCGCCAACATCATGGTGTGGAAACTCTCCTACTAGCCCTAATGGACAAACTACTCAAAGGTCTTGAAAACAGAAACAAAATGTACATGCTCATTTTCATAGACATATCAGCCGCCTTTGATTCAGTGCATCATGCCACACTCCTGGACAGACTTGCTTCCATAGGCATATCAGGGACCCCACTGAAATGGTTCTCATCTTACATAAACAACAGAATGCAGCAGGTCCAATTCAACAACGCTAAGGCCTCCGCCTTCCCTCAAACCCAAGGCATACCGCAAGGCTCTGCCCTATCCTCACTCCTGTTCAACCTATACCTACGACCTATTTGTGACATCCTACAGGACCACAAGATCAGTTAACACATCTATGCGGATGACCTGATGCTTTACACTCATCTCGACATAAACAACCCCAACCTCAACCAACTTGAAAAATGCCTAAACGAACTACAAAATTGGCTGCAATGGAATAATATGTCAATAAACCATTAAAAAAACGAAGTGATGTGTATTTCCAGAAAACCTAACTTCAACCTACCACCAACGGTCACCATGAACAATAACATTTATACCACAAAGCCCGAAATAAAATACCTAGTTGTAATGCTGGACAGCAACCTAAATATGGACAAGCACCTCCGAATTACCAATCGGGCCATTTTCCACAAATTAAAAATCCTGCAACCGCTACGGAATATTATTGATCACACCGACTTCAGGACAGTGGCACAAGCCCTCATCATTCCCCACCTGGACTACTGCAATGCCATATTACAAGGTCTGCCTAAAAAAAACCTTAACATACTTCAACTGGCACAAAACGTAGCAGCCAGAATCATCATGAAGAAACGTCTAACTGAGCACATCACTCCCGCACTAATTGAGCTACATTGGCTCCCCATCACGGCCCGCATCCAATATAAGATCTTAGTAACCACATTCAAGCTCGTTCATAATGTAGCACCCTCATACCTCAACACCTTAATCTCCGCACAACCAATCAACAGAAGCAGAAGAACAGTAAATAGCAACACCCTTCATGTCCCAAGTAGCCTGAGAAATTGCAATGCAAACACCACCAACAGAGCGTTCTCCTTTATTGCTCCACTACTCTGGAACCAACTGCCCTATGAACTGAGAGCAAACAAAGACTTGAAGGACTTCAGGAAAAAGCTTAAGACTCACCTCTTTCAGACTCATTACAACCTAACCTAGGCAGAGCGACGTAATGCTTTTCTAGCAACATACCCATTGAAAATAATCATATCAACAAGAAATGTGTCCTGTAATTATGTAATTTATGTATATATGTAAACCCTCCTCAAGAAATCAAATGTAAATCTGTAACCGTTTGATGTGACTATTACCCATCCCTACAATCATACTGTATGTTCTAATTCTGGCTTGTACAGCCTCACCCTTAAGTATAGAAAACCGCTGCTGATCGCTGGAAGTAGCGGGATACAAGTGTACACTAAATAAATAAATAAATAAATAAATGGAGCTCACTCTGAGGAGAAGGATGTTACCAGTGGTGTGCCCCAGGGATCTGTCCTTGGTCCGATTTCTTTTTAACATCTTTGTTAGTGATATAGCGGAAGGGCTGTCGGGTAAGGTTTGCCTCTTTGCAGATGATACCAAAATCTGCAATTGAGTAGACACCCAGGAAGGTGTAGATAACATGAGGAGGGATCTAGCTAAGCTTGAAGAATGGTCTAGAATTTGGCAGCTGGGATTTAATGTTAAAAAATGTAAGGTCATGCATTTGGGCTGCAGCAATCCAAGGGAGCAATACAGTATAGGAGGTGAAGTACTTTTGTCCACTAAAGAAGAGCGGGACCTAGGCGTGGTTGTGTCTGATGATCTTAAAGTAGCTAAACAGGTAGAAAAGGCGACGGCAAAAGCTAGAAGGATGCTTGGATGCATACGGAGAGGAATGGCTAGCAGAAAAAAGGAGGTGATAATGCCTCTGTATAAGTCTTTGGTGCGACCTCATTTGGAGTATGGTGTGCAATTCTGGAGACCGCACCTTCAAAAGGATGTGAACAGGATGGAGTCGGTGCAGAGGGTTGCTACTAAAATGATTAATGGGCTTCATTATAAAGCATATGAGGACGGACTTAAGGATCTTAATATGTACACCTTAGAGGAAAGGCGGGATAGAGGTGATATGATTGAGATGTTTAAATACCTCCGTGGCATAAATGTTCAGGGAGAGAGCCTCTTTCAATTGAAAGCAAGTTCTGCTACGAGGGGACATGGGATGAGGGTGAAGGGAGATAGATTCAGCAGTGATATGCGGAAATATTTCTTTACAGAAAGAGTAGTGGATCCATGGAATAGTCTCCCAGTGGAGGTGGTAGAGATGAGGACAGTAACTGAATTCAAAAAAGCATGGGACCAACACAGAGGATCTCTAAAGGTAAAAAGTGGACTATTGTAGTTGTTGTTATGGAAGGACAGACTAGATAGGCCATGTGGTCTTTTTCTGTCATCATGTTTCTATGTTTCTAAGTACAAGCTGAAATTGACAGAACATGCAAACAGGATATCCTGATAGTCATGGGTGACTGGAACGCAAAAGTTGGCAACAAAGAAGAAGGCAAAGTAGTTGGAAAATATGGACTTGGCAAAAGAAATGAAGCTGGAGAAAGACTGACAGAATTCTGCAAGACCAATGATCTATTCATCTCAAACACCTTCTTCCAGCAACACAAGTGGCGACTGTACACATGGACTTCACCCAATGGATTGTATAAAAATCCAATTGACTACATCTGTGGAAGTCAACGATGGAAAAGCTCTGTAACATCAACAAAGACAAAACCTGGAGCTGACTGTGGTACAGATCAACTACTAGTATGCAAACTCAAGCTAAAGTTGAAAAAGAGCAAACCACTCATGAATGCAGCAAAATATGACCTTGAGAATATACCACTGGAATTTAAAGACTGCCTGCAAAATCGATTTGCTGCTTTAGATACAAATGACAGAGCTCCAGAAGAGTTATGGAATGACATCAAGAAGGTTGTGTTGGAAGAAAGCGAGAAGTCTCTACAAAAGGTGAAAAAGCAAAAACGGCCAAAATGGATGATGGAAGAAACTCTGAAAATTGCCCAGAAACGCAGAGAAGCTAAAGCCAGAGGAGAAAGACAATCGCAGAACTCAACAGAGATTTCCAACGTACAGCAAGACAAGACAAGGAAAAGTACTACAATGACATTTACAAGGAAATAGAAGCAGAAACTATTAGAGGAAGAACAAGATTGGCTTTCCTAAAGCAACAAGAGTTAAAGAAAAAGTTCCAGCCTCAAATTGGAATGTTACAAGATGCTCAAGGTTCTATGTTGAATGATGCTGAGAAGATCAAGAAAAGGTGGAAGGAATATAGAGAGTTTTTATATGATAAAGATCAAGTGGACCAACAGCCGTTTCAACCTGTACCTTATGACTGGGAACCATTGGTGATGAAAGAAGAAGTTGAAGCAGCATTGAAAGCCTTATCAAAGAACAAAGCACCAGGCATTGATAGTATTCCCAAAGAAGTATTGCAGCAATCTGATGCAGCTGTTACCATACTTACAAGGCTCTGCCAAGAAATATGGAAGACAACATCATGGCCAACTGACTGGAAAAGGTGTGTGTTTATACCAATACTAAGAAAGGTGATCCAACTGACTGTGGAAATTATCGCACAATCGCTCTGATCCCACATACCAGCAAGATTCTACTGAAGATTATTCAAAAGAGACTACAACCATACCAGAACACCTGATCGTTCTCTTGCGTAGTCTGTACATTGATCAAGAAGCAACAGTTCGAACGGAACAAGGAGGAACAGAATGGTTTAAAATAAGCAAAGGTGTAAGACAAGGCTGCATACTTTCCCCCTACCTGTTTAATTTATATGCAGAACAAATCATCAGAGAAGCAGGATTGTATGAAGACAACAGAGTGTGAAGATTGTTGGAAGACTCATCAATAACCTTTGCTATGCTGATGATACTATATTACTGGCTGAAAGTGAAGATGATCTGAAACATCTGCTTCTCACAATCAAAGAACATAGTCTCAAAATGGGCCTGCACCTTAATGTAAAGAAGACAAAGATCATGACAACTGGCATAAGCAACAGGTTCATCGTTGAAGGAGAAGAAATTGAAATTGTGAACAATTTTAACCTACTTGGATCAACTGTCAATAAAGAAGCAACAAGCAGTCAAGAAATCAGACGACGCATTGCTCTTGGCAGAATGGCTATGAAAGACCTAGATAAGATTCTTTTTTTTTTTAAACCTTTATTTATGAACCATCAAAAACATAAATTTCGATACAATTCAAACAGTAAGCCGCATCAGAGTGGAATCTTATCTCCGCTGCGGCAGGTACAGCATACAGTTATGTAACTACGTCAGAGCACAAAGCACATTTATTTTTTAGTTTTTAACAATCATGATTAAACTATTTTTTCCCCTTATGTTAACCCAACCTCCCCACCCCACCCCCCTTCCAGCCCCACTCGTCGTCGCAACCCCTAACTCCATCCGGATAGCAACAAGGAACACCTCTCGGGCCCTCCCTCTCCCCATACCCTTAAACCCTAATATCCCATATTTACTACTTCATTCCGGCAGCGCGACCCCAAACTCTGAATGTAGGGTTCCCATATCAACATAAAAATGGACCACCGCTTCACTGAACCCCGAGCCCTCCAGCGCTCTGCTAGCATCAGCTGATGGAAGTTATTGCGCCATTCCGAGAACGTGGGCGGGTGCCGATCTCTCCACCTATGTAAAATCGGCCCCTTCCCCACCAGACATGCTTTACGCACCAATAACCGCTCCCATCTCCCAATGGGTAGGGTGCTGTGCAGTTGATCAAGTATAACTAAGGCTCCAGTCCATGGAAACCTCTGCTGTAACAACCGCATAAGGTATCTACGAATATGGGACCAGTAGGGAAGGATACGCCTGCACTGCCACCACATATGGGTTAGGGAGGCCAATGGTAGAGAACATCTAGGGCAAGACCCATCTTGCGTAATGTGACTCCTCAACGCTCGACGTGGTGAAAAATATACTCGAGTCAGGGCTTTATATTGGATTTCCCTCCATCGCGCTCCTTCCACCAATTCCACTATCCGTCCCACCGCCTTGCAAATAGTGCCTGGCGGCACTGCCCGCCACAATTCATCCGCCCAGGCCGTCTCAGCCCTCCCATAGTCCGGCTGCACCCCAAAGCACTCCAGACGAGTCTTCAACCCAGCGATCGTCGGGGGGGTGTCGCCCCCCAAGTCAAAAAATTTGAGGATCTGCACCGATCTGTTCACCCCCAGGTCCTCTCTGGGCAATGTTGCTACATAGTGAGAGAGGTGGATATATGCAAAGTATTGGGTGGGAGACAACTGGAACTCCTCACGAAGTTCGAAAAATGACTTACATTTACCAGTGAGGTCCACTACATGCCCTAAATGTCTCAGTCCTTGCCTGTGCCATGACTGAAAACGCCTTGGAATCAGAACCCGGCATGAAATGTACATTTCCGCGAATAGGCAGCCAACTGGACACCTGCCAGTTCCGTTGCCAGAAGCTATTCAACTGTCGCCAAGTGCGTCGCATCGCATTTAACATGATATTACGCGTAAGTCGTGTTGGTAGATGCGTATTGTCCACATGCAAAACCCCCACCAGCGAGAAAGGAGCCACGAATGCCGCCTCTAGGACCCATGGCGTATATGTGTCTGTACCCCCCAGGCAGTCCCCAACATGTCGTGCTTGACGTGCCAAAGCATAGAGTCGTAAGTCAGGTAGCCCCAGGCCCCCTCTGCGCCATTTCCCCATCATACGGGACATCGGGATACGCGCTCTGGCCCCCCTCCACAGAAAACGTTGAAACTCCCTTTCCAACCTAAGCAAATCCCGCCGGAGTAACCACACGGGTAAGGTTTGCAACCAATAAAGTATGCCTGGCAAAACCACCATTTTGATTGCTGCAATTCTCCCCATTAGTGACAAGGGTAGCGGGTTCCAAGCTCTCAACTGACTCCGCACCCCCGACAAGACTTTCTCAAAATTGGTATAATATAAATCTTGCGGTACCCTCGTCAGGACAACACCCAAATATTTGAATGTCTGGTCCGACCATTTCAGGGGAAACCCCCCCCCCCCCCAGCCTCCCCGCAACCGCCCCAAGACATCCAAGGCCTCAGATTTATCTGCATTTATCCTAAGGCCCACAAAACTACCAAACATCCGAAACTCCGCTAACAATCTAGGCAAAGATTCTCTCGGGGCCAGCAAGTGTACCAGCATGTCGTCGGCGAAGGCCGACATCTTAAACCCTTGTTTTCCCACCTCAATCCCACAAATCAATCGGTCCAGTTCTATATGCCGTATTAAGGGATCCAAAGACAAAACAAACAATAAAGGGGATAATGGGCATCCCTGCCTAGTACCCCTATACAAGGTGAAGGGAGCCGATAAAACCCCATTACAAAGCACTCTAGCTGTCGGAGTATCATAGAGACTCTTAACCATATCACAAAAAGACTGTCCCAAGCCGTACAGAGGTAACAAGTAGTGCAAATATGTCCAATTAACCCTATCAAACGCTTTTTCCGCGTCAAAGCTCACTAAAAGGGACTGCAGCTGATGGCCATGCACCCACTCTAAAGATGTTAATATTCTGCATATGTTACGGACCGCATAACGGCCACGTACAAACCCCACCTGCGATTCATGGACAATGTCACCTAATATTCCCGCTAATCTCTCCGCCAAAATTTTCGCCATCAACTTCATGTCAAAATTCAGCAGGGAGATCGGCCTATAAGAAGCCGCGTGCAGCGGATCTTTGCCCGGCTTAGGGATCAGCGTGATGTAGGCCTGGTTCTCCTAGATAAGATTCTTAAGAGCAGAGATGTCTCTCTCCATACAAAGATTCAACTTGTTCAAGCCATGGTATTTTCAATAACATCATATGGATGTGAAAGCTGGACAGTGAAAAAGACAGACAGGAAGAAAACTGATGCCTTTGGATTATGGTGCTGGCGGCGAATACTGTGTATACCATGGACTGCCCGAAGAACAAACCAGTCAGTACTAGAGGAGATCAAACCTAAGCTTTCTTTAGAAGCTCAGATGACAAGACTTTGACTTTCATACTTTGGACACTTCATGCGAAAAGAGAGATCATTAGAGAAGGACATCATGCTTGGCAAGATAGAAGGTCAATGCAAAAGAGGAAGGCCAGCAATGAGATGGATCGATACAATAACAGCAGCTACGGGTACCAGTCTGTCAACAATGAGCCGCCTGACTGAAGACCAAACACAATTTAGGATAGCTATCCAGAGGGTCGCCATGAGTCGACTGCGACTCGACGGCACTTAAGAACAACATCATTAGTTGTGAGCAAGGATTCTGTTATGAACATAATATCCAGATTGTCATTGATGTAATCAGTTATGATAGCGATTTTGCTTCTGACAGAGTTTAGGTTGCTTGGACTATATGACATTGTAATGATGTGTTGTCCTATGCTGTTTAGTGTGACAAGTATAAATCTGTGTTTGTTAAATATATTTCAGTTCCATGGTCTGCAATTTGCCATTTCTATCTCTGGTGGTGGACTGAATGTATAACCAGAATAAGTTGGAAGAAAGGGGTGAATGAGCGGGTTAGGATTGCCAGTGAGAGAATTCCTAGGATGCTTAGGATCATTCTATGCTGTTTGAGGTCCATTGCTGGGGGTTCAAAATTGTAAGTTATTAATTGACATTCAGATTATAGTCCAAGGACTTTTAGGTTGACCTAGTCTTTCTTAGGTACTGACTTAATGTAGGGGAAAGGATCTTGATATTGTGGTTGTCTGGAGTTCTGACTGTGATTGATGTTGGTGGGGAGCTTAATGGGTTTCAGTCTGATATGTGCTGGAAGTGGTGTTCAGAGTAAATGTAGTTACTCACCTGTAGCAGGTGTTCTCCAGGGACAGCAGGAATCAGTCCTCACATATGGGTGATGTCGGCACCGACGGAGCCCTCATGCAGAGCAAATCCTCAGCTTTCTAAGAAAGCCTTTGGGAATTGCATCACGCATGCGCGGTCCCCTTCCCACCCAAGGGTGGCATCTTGCTCAGTCAAATGACATAGCTAAAAAGATGGCAAAAGAACAAAATATAATAATAGGACTGCAACTCCAAGGGGAGGAGGGAGGGTTGTGAGGACTTATTCCTGCTGTCCTTGTTGCTACAGGTGAGTAACTACGTTTTCTCCAGGAACAAGCAGGAAGTCAGTCCTCACGCATGGGACTCCCCAGCTATAGGCTACCGAGAACCCATGGCTGAAAAATAGGCTCCCTCTACGAGAGCCACAAGCAGCCATAATAGGAATCTAACTGAGAGAGTAACACTCCAGTAGCCTGACACCAAAGGGTTGGAGGGTAGATGTTGCCTAGACCTCAAAAAGGTTACAGAGTACAGCCTGGCCGAAAGCATTATCCCATTGGGACTCCCTATCCAGGCAGTAATGGGTTGCGAAAGTCTGATCCGAAGACCAGGTGGCGGCCCGGCAGATGTCTGCCAGCAGAACAGAGCAGAAATGAGCCACTGATGCCGCCATAGCCCTGACCCGGTGGGCCGTAACACAACCCTGCAATGGAAACTCGGCCGCCCTGTATGCCCAGGCAATACAGTCTGCTACCCAGGTGGACAGCACACGCTTGGAGATGACCATCCCCAGCTTACTGGGGTCATAGGATACAAAAAGCTGAGAAGCTCTTCTATGGCAATGCATACGCTCAATGTAGAAGGCCAACGCCCTCTTACAGTCCAGGGTATGCAGAACTATCTCTGACCGACTGGCATGCGGCCTGGGAAAGAAGGTAGGTAGTACTACCTCCTGGTTGAGGTGGAATGAAGAGACCACTTTTGGAAGGAACTTAGGGTGTGTGCGGAGCACCACCCAGTTCCTATAGAACCTTGTATAAGGCTTGTCGAACACCAGGACTTGAAGCTCACTCACTCGTCAAGCCGATGTGAGTGCCACCAAGAAAACTACCTTCCAAGAAAGGTAGCCTAGATGGCAGATTGCCATTGGCTCAAATGGTGGACGAGTAAGCTGCCCTAAGACCACATTCAAATCCCACTCGGTTTCCGGAGGGCGAACCGGGGGCTTCAGCAGAAGTAGGCCTCTCAGAAACCTGGATACCAAAGGATGTGCAGAAAGAGGCTTTCCTTCCACTGGGAAGTGGCGTGCAGCCAAGGCACTAAGGTGAACTCTGACAGAGTTGAACTTAAGGCCCAAATCTGAAAGATGAAGAGGATATTGAAGTACCATTGCAACCTGGCAGGAGAAAGGGTTTTCTTTCTGCTTTTTGCACCACACCTCAAACCTATGCCACTTGAAAGCATAGGTCTGTCTAGTTGAGTGCCTCCTTGAGGCTAGTAACACCTCTTCCACATTTTTGGGGAGGAGGAGAGGTGCGACGACTATCCTTTCAGGAGCCATGCCATCAGATTGAGGGACCTGAGGATGGGGTGCAGGAGAGTGCCCCCTCCTGAGACAGGAGGTTGGGATAGGATCCCAGAGGGATTGGGGCCTCCACCGCTAGTTGAAGCAGAAGCAGAAACCAGGGTTGCCTCGGCCATCTGGGTGCTACCAGAATGACCGAGGCCTTGTCCTGGAGGATCTTGAATAGAGTCTTGGCCACCAGAGACGTGGGAGGAAACGCATACAGGAGGCCCACAGACCATGAGATGAGAAAAGCATTGGCAGTCACCCTGTTTGGGTGTGGCTACTTGGAGAAAAACTGGGACAACTGGTGATTGTGCGGGCTCGCAAACAGATCTATTGTCGGTTGTTCCCAGGTCTGAAATAGCCATTGGGCCATATTCATATCCAGCTGCCATTCATGGGGCTGGAGAATCGTGCTTAGCTTGTCGGCTAAGTAATTTTCCTGGCCTGGCAGATAAACTGCCTTGAGATGCATGCCTTGCCAGACTGCAGAGGAACACAGGTCCAAGGTTTCCTGACACAGAATGCAGGACCCCATGCCTCCCTGATTGTTAACATAGAACATCGCCACTTGGTTGTCTGTTTGTATTAAGACAGGTTGATGAGCCAAAGTTTGACAGAAGGCTCGTAGAGCTAGGCGAATGGCACGAAGTTCCAGGAAATTGATCTGCTGTGTGCTCTCTTGCGGAGACCACATGCCTTGAGTGCAAAATCCCTGGCAATGGGCTCCCCATTCCAGCAAGGATGCATCTGTAGTCAGGATCTTCGTGTGTAGAAGAGCCTGAAAATCCACTCCCGCCTCCAAGTTGTTTGGTTGAAGCCACCAGGCCAAGGACTGCACCAATCTTTTGGACACCTTGACTTTGTCTTGGAGTCTGCCTGTGGCCTGTGTCCACTGGTCTCTGAGACACCATTTAGCTGTTCGCATGTGGAGGCGAGTATTCGGTGTCACATGTACCGTGGAGGCCATGTGCCCGAGGAGTCGCAGGAAGTGTCTTGCTGATATTTGGGACCTGCGACTCACTTGACGTGCCAGGGCCAGGATTCTCTGTGCCCTGTCTACTGGCAGGTAAGCCCTTGCCCGAAGGGTATCTAGTCTTGCCCTAACGAACTCTAGTCTTTGAGTGGGGACTAGAGTAGACTTGGGGTAATTGATCACAAATCCTAGATGTTGAAGCACCTGAACTGTGCAAGATGTGGCCTGTTGGACCTCCAGGGCTGATGTGGCTCTGATGAGCCAGTCGTCCAGGTAGGGGAAGACAAATACTCCTTGGATTCTGAGGAAGGCGGCCACCACCACCAGGCACTTTGTGAATACCCTGGGGGCGGAGGCCAGGCCAAAGGGAAGCACCCTGTACTGATAGTGGTTTCCTCCCACCAGAAAGCGTAGATATTGTCTGTGGTCTGGATGAATTAGGATGTGTATGTATGCATCCTTTAGGTCTAAGGAGCATAGCCAGTCTCCCTGCCAGAGGTAAGGCAGCAATATTCCAAGGGAGAGCATCTTGAACTTCTCCCTCACCATGAATTTGTTTAAGTTGCGCAGGTCGAGGATGGGTCTTAGGCCTCCTGTTCTTTTTGGTATGAGGAAGTACCTGGAGTAAAAGCCCTTGCCCTGCAGGTGGTGGGGCACTGGTTCTACCGCCTGATCCTCAAGAAGACCTGATAACTCCTTCAAAAAAAGGTCCCTGTGAAGAGGAGGCCTGAGAGGCTCCCCTGGAAAGTAAGGAGTAGGTAACTGGGTCAAATGTAGCAGATGGCCTTGCTGGATTATCTGAAGAACCCAGGTGTCTGTAGTGATGGCCGGCCACCTGTGGGCATACAGGGCAAGCCTTCCCCTTGTGCACTGCCTTACTCCTTTGGTGATAGGAGCTATGCCTTGAGAGTCAAAAGCCACTCCCAGGCTGAGCCGGAGCCTGAGGTTTGGGGGCTTTCTGTTTATGCGGGCCATGCCCCTGTCCCTTGGCCTGCTGCCCCTATTGGGGAGCTGGGGAGGCCTGAAATGGGGGATAGTTGCGGTAAGCAGTACTCTTCCTTGGGAAAAAGGGCTTCTTACCTGAGGCCTTCTTTTTGGAAGGGGCAGAAGTCTTCTTCGAAAGCCGTGTCCTGGTCATGTACTTGGAGTCGATCTTAGCAGCCTTCTCGGTCATGGGTTTGCTGAAGAGGTTTTCACCATGGCAGGGGACATCGACCAACTTGTCCTGTACCCATTGCTCAAGGTCAGACGACTGTAGCCATGCCTGGCAGCATGCACCGATGCCCGTCACAGCTACCCGGGCCGGTGCCTTGAAATCATCATAGGCTGCTTGAGTTATGAACTTCGAGCACTCATGGACTCCAGTAGACAGGGTCTTGAAGCGCTGCAAAGGTCCCTCGGAGAACCCAGCAATCTCCTTTGCCAGGTCTCGCAGGTACATGCTCATGTACAGCTGGTATGCCTGGATCCGGCATGTCAGCATAGAACCCTGGTAGCACTTTCTGTCGAGGGCGTCCAAGTTGCGGGCCTCCCTACTGAGGCACAGAGGAGTGCGTCTTCTGGCTCTTAAGCCGGCGCATGGCTGATTCCACAACCATGGAGTTGTGCAGCAGTTGTACTTTCTGGAATCCAGGACTCTTGCAGACTCAATATATCAAGTCGATCCACCTGCTGAGTACCGGCATTGATGCCAGTGTCTCCCACATGCAGAGCATCAGCCGTTCCAGGATCAGAGGCACCAGTACAGTAAGGACTTCCCGAGGGGGAAAGTCATACTGGAGGATCTCGAGCTCCTTGGCTCGAGGTGGCTCCTCAGCCTCCACAGGGAATGCCAAAGCCTTTGACATATCCCTTACAAAGTCCAAGAACCGAGTGTCCTCCGGGGGGGACCTTCTCTGAGGTTCAGACACCGGGGAATCAGATGGGATGTCCCTGGTCCGGCAGGTGTCCAGGTACTCCTCCTCCTCCGTCTCCCAGCCTGATGCCTCTGAAGAGGAATCGAGTAGCTCCGGCCTCGAGGGCTTCAGCTTCAACCGCCCCGACCTCGGTCCCGAACGGGAGGTCGAGGGAGACCTCTGCCGAGGATCGACTCGAGTACCCATGGTCTCGAGGATCGGCTCGGCCTTTGGGGTCGACTTAGATGTCGGTGGCCTGGTGGTCAGTGCGGAATGACCAGTGAGACCGGCTATCAGCACCCACTGCTGCTCCATGAAGGCAGACATGCTTCACTCCAAGGCCACCATTCTGAGTTCAGAAGGCTCCGCAGTCCCTGGGTCGGGTCCCGACGCCATCGGGCCAGACACCGGTTCTCCCAGAGGAGAGTCCTCAATGAGGACAGTGGTTACCTGCCTCAGCTGCTCCGAGCCCTTTTGAGGAAGTTTTGCTGGACGCTCCAACTCCAAGGATCTGGGCCGGCGGTCAGGGCTCCGTGACCGGTCCCACGAGGAACTAGGCCGTTCGGAACCATCCAATGATGCTGCCTTCAGGGATTATTTCTTCCTCGGATGTTCACGTGAGGGAGACCTCCTTTCTGAGGAGACCTGACGCTGCTCAGGCTCAGACAGTTCCCGAGACGCCGAGGCTTCAGACGAGGTCCGGGCCCGGGAGGGTACAAACTCAGGAAAAAAATCCTATCATGCTGCTGCTGGTGACATCTCAGGGCCTTCGAGGACATTTTCCTACACGGGCCACAGACCTTCGGGTCGTGGTCGGGGCCGAAGCACCGGAGACAGCAGTTATGTGTATCGGTGAGGGACATTAACTTTGTACACCGATCATTTTTTAAACCCGCTGGCAACCATCAGGGGAAAAAGGGCCGGGCTGCCAGTGGAAAAGAAAAAGAATGTGAACGCTAGTCACAAAGGACAAAACCTGAAAACTTTTAGCCGAACTCGATACCGGTGTACCGAGCCGAAGCCGGGAAGGGGAACCAATGTCGAACCGGTAGAAAAGAAAAAAGTTAATTTCTAACTTTAAACACTTTTTTCTCAGGGACTATAGGACAACGTCCATTGGGCTCCATGGAAAAATGGAGACTGAGCAAGATGTCACCCTTGGGCAGGAAGGGGACCGCACATGCGTGATGCAATTCCCAAAGGCTTTCTTAGAAAGCTGGGGATTTGCTCCGCACGAGGGCTCTGTTGGCACCAACATCACCCATATATGAGGACTGACTTCCTGCTTGTTCCTGGAGAATCACTGTTCCAGTTGAGTCAGCTTGTAAAGGAGGACAGGCTGAGGTTTTATTCGGCAGAGGATCATCTCAGCGTTGACCCTTTAGCAAGGCCCTTAAGCATGGACCTGCAGAGTGTGGACAGACCTTCAGCATGCACAATTTAAATTGTTCTGGCCAGCGCGTTTTATATGACTTGAGAGCTTAGGTGGAGCTTACCACTGCACTGATTGATGCCATCAGGAGATCGCTGTCGGACCATCCAAGTAGGGTAAGGGAATTTTTCCTCTTCCCACCATGTCCTGGGAGGTTCTTGACAGTTCTGTTAGCATAAAACTTCTTAATAACATTGCAAATTGTAGACACAGGTATCCCAGTCTTTGGAGATGGCCTTGTATCCCTTTGAAGTATGATGTTTGGTGATAATGGCTTTTCTGATAGTTTCAGGCAGCTCTCTTGTCTTCACCATTGTGAAAATGGAACAGGAATGTGACCATTTTAAACATTAGAGCCTTCATTCATTGGTTGATTTAAGTCATGTGAGTACCGATCACAGGTGTGTCTAATTTTACTGCAATGGGAATGTGGTTCTGTTCAAACTGATTTGAATTGTTTATAAGGGTGCCAATAATCATATCCTGGCAATGTCCCAGTTTTTATACTATTTCCTTTTTTTAATTGGTTTTGTTTTATTTGATTCTTTTGTGTGTCAAATGTGTGTGCATATATAGTTCAAAGTCATTTGACTGGCCACTTTTTTCTTTAGAAGATATTGGGCATTAAGGGGTTGAACTGCAAGGGTGCCAATAATGTTGACCACAACTGTACATCAATCTAATCAAACATTCTAAACTTAATCCCTATGCATAGATATTTATCAGAGAGTTAAGCCTCAGTAATCGTCCAGCAAATCGCCCCCTTGTCGGATCAGCCTTCTCTTTCAGGTCCCTTTGTCTGAAGTGTCAGATATTTTATCAGAGACTCCAGTGGTGCCCTTCGAAAGCCGATGTAATCTCTGGCCTCACACAGGCACCCTTTGCTGATGAGACTACCCCAATGTAAGCATGGGCTCCACCACTACCATAGTTGCTTTCGGCAGCAAGTTAGGGACTCCTCCTTTTTTCAGTTGTGCCTAAGCCTTACCCACAGTACGGACCCTCTTAGGCTCTCAAATTTCAAACCGAAGAGCAAAACGGACGAGTCATCTGTATCTAAAATGTGCTCCCTGATGAAATATGCCATGATGTCCTCCATTGCACACCAACGCTGCAGTGTCACCAGAACCAGGTCTTGAAATATTTCAACAGCATAATTGTCCCTTTTAAAACACCCTTTTTGCTGGCTGCTCTCAGTAATAGGGCATTTCTCCTTGGTTGTAGCTAGCTGCACACACATCAGTTTATGTGGAAGTCCATATCTGTCCATATCAGTGTTCTGGTCTTTTTTTCTCCATTTGTCCTGAAGGGGGTTTTATTAGCTGTTATGTATGGGGGGGGGGGGGGAGTGTGCTGTTGTAACTTGCAAGAGAAGAGTAAATTAGACTTACCTGCTAATTGTTGTTCCTTGCGGAACTCTAGTCCAGTCCCGGAACCATAGAGTTGTGAACCTCCACCAGCAGCTTTGGAGACTGAACATCTTCATCTCTTTGATCATCCAGCTATATGCAGCCCCAAGGACCGCCCACACATCAGTACCTATTGACAAAGCATACTAAGCAGAGCAACAAATAAGTAGATGTAACAACACAGTGGAAAAAAGGATCCTGACCCTAAAGTTCCCACTACTAGCAAAAAATTTTTTTTTCTTTTTCCAATTGCGTAAGAACAACCTCCCGCCTACGGGAAGGCGGACCAGAACAGCCGTGGCGACCCCTGCGCAAAACACAAGCAACAAGAGGCGCCACCGCTCACCCTCCAAATTGGCCCCGAAAGGGAACTAAGGCGTGCTGCAAGCAGAGGAGCTCTGACCGAAAGCATAGAGAACAGAAACCCTGGCAGACTCCTATAATAAATGTACCTTCTTGGCTGGCAGCGAGAACCGAGAGACAGGGAGGGATCCGGGACTGGACTAGAGTTCCGCAAGGAACAACAATTAGCAGGTAAGTCTAATTTACTCTTCCTTAGCGTCTCTCTAGTCCAGTCCCGGAACCATAGAGGATGTAACAGAGCAGTATATCTCAACGGGAGGGCCTCGCTAGTCCAGCCTGAAGCACCCGAGAGCCAAACCGTGCATCCGACGCCGCCTGCACATCCAGACGATAGTGCTTAGCAAAGGTGTGCAAGGACGACCACGTCGCTGCCCGACAAATATCCATCGCCGGCACCAAGCTAACTTCTGCCCAAGACGCCGCCTGCGCCCTAGTCAAGTGAGCCCAAAGCCCGGCAGGAACCACCTTGCCGTGTAAAAGGTATGCCGACGAAATCGCCTCTTTCAACCAGCGGGAAATGGAAGACTTAGACGCCGCTTCCCCCTTGCGCGGACCGCCAAAGGAGACAAATAAACGATCGGACTTACGGAAGGACGCCGTTTCCCGCAAATACCGGCGAAGCACTCGACGGACATCCAACGCGTGCAAGGAGTTATCCGCGTGCTTACCGCATTCCTTGGCAAACACCGGGAGAGACTCCACTTGATTCATGTGAAATGCCGAAACTACCTTAGGCAAAAATGCGGGAACCGGTCGCAATACCACCTTGTCGGCCGAGAAAGACAGATAGGGTTCCCTACATGAAAGAGCCTGCAACTCCGAAATCCTGCTAGCTGACGAGATCGCCACCAGAAACACCGTCTTCAACGTCAAGTCCTTCAACGAAGCTTGCGCCAAGGGTTCAAACGGCGAAGCCACCAGAGACCTCAACACCAAATTCAAGTCCCACGAGGGAACTAAAGCCCTGCACGGAGGACGCATAAGCAACACCGCTCGCAAGAAGCGCTTCACATCAGCATGGGACCCCAATAGCTGGCCCTGAACCTTGCCTCGAAAACACGCAAGAGCTGCAAGTTGTACCCTCAAGGAACTGGCCGCCAGGCCCTTGTCCACCCCTGCTTGCAAGAAGGAGAGGATCTGAGGAACGGAGGTCCGCAAAGGCCGCAATTCACGATCCGCACACCAGCTCTCAAAAATACGCCAGACCCGGACATACGCTAGCGACCTGGACCGACGCTGTGCCCGCAACAAGGTAGCAATGACCTACGGAGAATAACCTTTGGCTCTCATTCACGCCCTCTCAATAGCCATGCCGTAAGCGAGAATCGAGCCACCTGAGGCATCTGCAGCGGCCCCTGCCGAAGGAGATCCAGCCGAGGAGGAAGCAGCCACGGATCGGCCACACTCAACTGCACCAGATCCGCATACCAAGGCCGACGAGGCCAGTCCGGGGCAATCAGAACCACGGGACCCGGATGCCGCTCGATCCGCTGCACCAGGCGACCCACCAGAGCCCACGGAGGAAAGACATAGAGCAGCCCGTACCTTGGCCACCTTTGTGCCAATGCATCGAGGCCTTCCGACATGCGTTCCCGACGCCTGCTGAAGAACCGTTCGACCTGCGCGGACTCGAAGGTCGCCATGAGGTCCATTATCGGCAGACCCCAACGACGGACCAGCAACGCAAATACCTCGGGATGTAGAGACCACTCTCCGGGGTCTACTCTGCGATGACTCAGAAAGTCCGCCTCCACATTGTGAACCCCCGCGACATGCTGGGCCGACAGACATTGAAGATGCCGCTCTGCCCATTCTAGAAGCAGATCCGCCTCCGCTTCCAACGCCGCGCTGCCTGTGCCTCCCTGGCGATTTATGTAGGCTACCGTGGAGGCATTGTCGGACAGCACCCTGACCGCCGCTCCCTGCAGCCAAGGCTGAAACGCAGTCAGAGCCAACCACACGGCTCTCATTTCCAGACGGTTGAGGAACCACTGGCTCTCCCGCGAGGACCACTGGCCCTGAGCAATCTGACCCTCGCAATGAGCCCCCCAGCCGCTCAAACTGGCATCCGTCATCAGCAGAAGCCAGACGGGAGACTCCAAGGGCATACCGTTCGCCAGAGAGCGCCGACGCAACCACCAGCGAAGGCTGCGCCGAACCCCCAAGGGGCAAACTAACTGACGAGCTAGCGAGTCAGACTGATGACACCATTAACGCAGCAGCGCTCGCTGCAGGGGCCGCATGTGCGCCCTTGCCCACGGAACTACCTCGATGGTCGCCGCCATCATGCTGAGAAGCTGAAGGTATTGCCAAGCCGAGGATGACCGTCTCGCTAGAAACTGCTCCACCAGCCGCCTCAGGGCCCGCGCTCTGTGCACTGGGAGAAAAACCTTCCCGTTGCCGGTCTCGAAACGTGCCAACAAATACTCCAAGGTCTGCGAGGGAAGAAGGCTGCTCTTCGCCCGATTGACCACCCAGCCTAACGACTGCAAAATCTGTACGACCCGCGCCGTCGCTCGGAGACTCTCCTCCCTCGACTTCGCCCGGATCAACCAGTTGTCGAGATAGGGATGCACGAGGACACCCTCCTTCCGCAGGAACACCGCTACCACCACCATGATCTTCGTGAAGACCCGTGGCGCCGTCGCGAGGCCGAAGGGCATGGCTTGAAACTGAAAATGGCCCATCGGCAGTGCAAACCGCAGAAATCTTTGATGTTCCCGACGAATGGGAATGTGCAAATAGGCCTCCGTAAGGTCTAGGGACGTTAGGAATTCCCCCTCGCGGACCGCCGCTATGACCGAGCGCAGCGATTCCATGCGAAAATGCAACACCCGGAGGCACCGATTCACTCTCTTTAAATCCAGGATTGGTCGAAAGGTGCCCTCCTTTTTCGGCACCACGAAGTAGATGGAGTATCGACCGGACCCTAACTGCCCCTCCGGCACGGGGGCGACTGCCCGGAGCCGAAGCAGCCGGGAAAGTGTATCTGATACGGCTCTTCGTTTCCAGGGAGCGCTGCACGGGGACATAACGAAGGAATCTAGCACCGGTCGATGCAGCTCGAGCGCATATCCCTCTCGTATCACTTCTAACACCCACTGATCGGATGTGATAGCGGCCCAGGCAGGGTAGAAATCCCGTAGTCTGCCCCCTAAAGGGATCACCGCCACCGGAGCCGGCCTCGCTTCATTGTGACTTTTTGGGGACCTGCGCCTGGAAGGAGCCAAAACCTCTACCTGCCCCCCGAAATCCGCGGAAACTCTGTCCGCGCCCCGGGTATCTGGAACGCTGGGACTGACCAAAGCTGGAGGCACGAAATCTCCGAAAGGACTGCTGAGACCCCCGGAAGGTGAAGGTCGGCTTCCCCTGCTTGGGCTTATCCTCCGGAAGCCGACCCCCCTTAGAATCCCCGAGATCTTTTATCAACCTATCCAAGTCCTCTCCAAATAACTGCCTGCCCTTAAACGGCAGCTTACCAAGGCGAGCTTTAGAAGAACCATCAGCCGCCCAATTGCGTAACCAAAGAGAACGACGCGCCGCTACCACCGACGCCATGCCGTTAGCCAACCCCCTAATGAGGTCATAGTGGATATCCGCCAAATAAGCGGCACCAGACTCCAATCTGGACACCGCGGCCTCCTGTTCCGCCGACTGGGGCCCCTGCAACTGCTGAGACCAGCGGAGGCAGCCGCGCGCCACCCAGGCCCCGGCCACCGCCGCCTGCATTGACAGGGCAGAAACATCAAACGCCTGTCTCAACAAGCTCTCGACCTTTCTATCCTGTGCGTCCTTCAACGCCGCAGCACCTTCTACCGGGATAGTAGTCCGTTTAGTAACCGCGGAAACTGCCGCGTCCACCTTCAGCGAACGAAAAAGCTCTCTATCAGCCTCCGATAGAGGATACAACTTAGGCAACAGTCTAGCCCCGCGCAAGGCGGATTCTGGACTGTTCCACTCCTCCTGGATCATAGCCTTAAAAACCCTATGGAGCGGAAAGACTCTGTGGGAAGTGCGCACCGCCTGCATCAAGGGATCCTCCAACTGGTCCTCCGCAGCGGAATCTTCCACGGGTATGTTCAATACTTTGAGGGTTTCGGCAATCAGTGCCGGAAGTTCCTCTTTACAAAATACACGCACTATTCTACTACTCTGCTCGTCGTCAAACAACTCACGTCTTCTAAATCTTCCGCAGACTCTAGCCCGAGAGCCTCCCCCAGCCCCTCGTGGGACTCATCCCCAGGAGGCGCAGAATCCGCAACACTCAGGGGCCAGCTCTTCTTTTGTGGACCGGTGTCTCCCTCTACTGAAAGTGGGCGCTTTAGCCCACGGCAGGGCGGGACCGAACCTCCACCCGCCGGCTGCAAGAGAGCCAGAGCCTCCTGCATGAGAGAGAAAAAGGCGGGTGGAATTCCCAGGGATCCCTCCTGGACGCCCCCCGCCAACAGGCGCTCTGGCACCTCAGAAATCCCCGGATCAAGGACCGTCTCTACCTGCCTTGATGTCCCTTCTGTAGAGACAGGAGGGAGATCCGCACTGGAGCCCTCCAGAGGATCCTCCATGACAGCACCCACAGCAGAACAAGTGGCACAGACTCTGGCTTCCAAATTACTACTTCTACGAATGCCACAAACCCGACACTGAGGACTAGGAGGCATGCCTATGCACACAGCCCTCTACCAGCAAAGCAGAGACACCTTGCTGAAGCAAACAGAGCAGAAAAAAAAAATCGCGATTTTAAAAGTGCTCAAAAACGCTCCAAATCGCAGGAGTAGATAGAGCTGGGGTCAATTAGCTGATATCTGACAAAAAAATTCAAAAACGAAGCTCCTATCCCTAAAAAAAAAACACGAAGAAAAAATGATGTTGAAAATCCAAAATGGCCGCCGGACCCGATCCCACCAAAAAAAGGACTATAAAAAGTACCCAAAAGGTCTAAACAAACTCCCCAGAGCTGATTCCAGGCTACCCCAAGGCCTCTATCACTGCCTTTAGAAATAAAAAGCCCCAAACTCTACTCACCCACACACAGGAGAGGAGGGGGGGCAAAACCCTGTGAGTGCTGTCCAGCGTGCCTGCCACAAGCTCTGAGTAGCAGTTATCAGAGCCAACATCAGAGTTAATAACCGCTCAGGGCAGCTCGGGGAACCCCTAAATCAGTTAGGGGACCCTCAGAGCCTACTGCTGTATTTAATTGCTGCAGTTAATTGCCTTCAACCTTCTCCTCACCCACCAAGGGGGTTCGGTAGAAAGGAGACCTGTGTCCTTTGCAGCTCCCCTGCTTGTTTGACCTATGGGGAGACTGACAGAGAGAGAAAGAGAAAAAAACAGATCAGATAAAGGCAGAAGGGACACAGCCAAAGAATTCCTCCACAGCAGCAGCCCAGCACCTAAACCTAGAAAATAATAAAACACTAAAGCTCTGCTTATTTGTTCCTAAGGAGCCCAGTTCTGGGCTCTGACTTCCAAGCTGCTTGGAGACTGAGATACTGATGTGTGGGCGGTCCTTGGGGCTGCATATAGCTGGATGATCAAAGAGATGAAGATGTTCAGTCTCCAAAGCTGCTGGTGGAGGTTCACAACTCTATGGTTCCGGGACTGGACTAGAGAGACGCTAAGGAACAGGGCACCATAGAGATTGAAATGGCAGAAAGGCAAAAGATATGTTCCCTGGTACAAATTTCAGGAGATGAGGACACAGTGACCAGTAGCCAGAAGCAGAAGCGCACTTGTGCAGCGTGCTTTAAGGAGGAGGACCTGTTGGATCTAACATGTGTGCATGGACTATGACAAATTAAATTGGAAAAACACATTGCAATGTCAAAAGAAAACATAGAAACACAAGAAGACATCGTAACCAAGGTGAGTTCGTTGGGGATAAAGAAGTGCATCAGCGACCAGGTACAGTATAACACGTCTGGCCATAAAGAAAAAGGCAGCGGAAATAGCTAAATCAAAACAGCAGACAGGAAAGAGGATCTGGATGTGCTGTCGAGCTGATACCCTTCAACATCTGGTGACATTTCTGGCATCTTTGACAGAGGCAAGAGGTTTCTGCCCCTGAAGCTGGTGAGTACCTCTGAAGCATTACTATGATTACTGTGGCCATGTAAGGATTTGGAGGAATTCATAAATCTCTCTCTCCTTTTCTTTTCCTTTCAGCCACAGCTGAGAAGTCTACCACCCCTGAACCAGGCAAGAATACCTCAAACATAATACTGTGTGCTTATGCCTATGAGAGTATTGGGGAGGAATTCATAAGGGTAGGGGAGCCAACAATATATAAATATCTCCATTAATTTTTTCTAGCATCCACATCTGAGAGGTCTGCTGCCCTTATACTTGGCTACCACCACCATGAGTGTTGCCTTTTGTGCTTATGGTCCTGTGAGGACTGGGGAGGAAGCTGCAGGATGGGAGCAATACATTTATTCTTGTTTTGTAGTTGGATTGCATCCAGTGGAGGCTGAAGCACATACCATGGATGGTCTGGTGGATCTGGCCATCAACATCACAGGCAGGATGCAGTTCTTAAGTTCTTATCCTTTTTCAGGTTTGGGAACCGTTCTTCAGTGCAGGCTGCCACTGGCATCAATGGTCTCTCCATGACCCTTGTTCCTCCCAAACCTGTTCTTTTTCCTGTGACTACCTCAAGTAACTGTCACAGACAAGGTCCACAGTGTGGTCATGGCCCCCAGCAAATAATGCATAGCTCACTCCTTCTTCCTCCCCTTTCTTTTACAGCTCCAGCATACTTTCCAGGGTTTCCTAAATTTTGTTGTTAACAAATCCACACCCATGTCTGACAGATGGATCCCATTGGGCCTGTACAGAACCTTCAGTGTTCCTTCTATCCATTCATGCCTGAATTGCAACTTTGCTCCTGTCCATTCACCTTCTTAAGTGATCCAGTAAAAAGACTGCATTACCCACATCACTTTCTTAGCTGACTTGACCTTCTTTATTTCCCTGCTCAATTTGTCCACTCTAACTGCTGGTAACCACAAGCACACCATGGCCGAGTCTAACCTGATCCCCAGGAGATATAGCCTGGTGGTCGATTCCTCTGTTTTCTTCTTCACAATTGGCACACCCAACATCCCTCACTATCTTGAGGAAGATGCCTTTCCAAAGTAAAGAAAGTCATCGAGGTAGTGACAATATTGTCACAGAGGTGGCTTCAGCTGCAACCCAATGTAGGAAGATCCTGAATCTTTTGAAACAAGCACATGATGTGGAACACCCCATAGACATGCACATACTGAAATAAAACTGTTTTTTTTTTTAAAACTGGAACCCCAAAAGCATAATGCTTTCAGAATGCACTGGGGGCAGTCAGAAGGCGGATTTGATGTCTGCCTTCGCCATTAAAGCCCCAGGCCCCGCCCTCCTCACTAAACTGACCGCCATAGCCTTCAGCATACTATCATTGACTGATGCACCCTCCAGAAAGGGCAAATACAGAATTAGTCAATACTAGCCACTCTCCTTAGGGATAATGGCCAATGGCAAGAGTCACATCTCATCAAAATGAGGATTAGAAAACGAGCCCATGACCTTGTCCAACAACTGCTTGATCTCTGTTTTTCTAATGATGAGTTTAGACCCCAGGGGCAGCCAGGAATGTGGAAACCGTCCGAGAATCCCTCGAGTATATGCCACACATTCTCCTGGCAGGGATAAGATATGAGTCATCTCCATAATACCTCTAACCTGACCAGCGATGGCACTATCCTGAAAATCTCATTTGTCTCTGCCCATTGATGGGGCGAGACTCTGCTTATGACATTTAATTGCTGACTGTTTAGCTCCGCATTTGCATTCGGAGTACATGTGCCTGAACCTATAGTCGGGGAAGTGACAAGCCTTTTTATTAAATCTCCAGCAGACACCTAAGCTGCTGGTCCTGTTTCTAACCCCACCCACAGCTTTACCTCCCCTTCCAGAACCTCCCCCACTCAGCATCACCTGTTCTGCTATGTCCCCTAGCTGCTCTCTCAAAAGGAATCACTTCCTTCTGCCAGTGCAGCCATGCAAACTTAGTTGGTCATCGCTGTGGACCGTAAGTGGCTGTCTTGAGGACATAAAATTATTTCCAGCTATTTTATCCCCAGACCTCTTGGCATAGTTAAGGCAATTCAACCTTTGTAATCCTTCTGAGCCCCCAAAATCATACCAGCAGAAGCAAGCAAAGAGCCATACTGGGACGATCATGATGCTTGCCCATGCTCACCAACCAAAGACGTTCTGATTCAAGTGGTAATTGCCTTAGGAATTCTCTCATGCTTGTGACCCTCTAGCAATTTAAATATATCAGTATATTTATCTTCAATATTCACTTGTGCAAGGACCTGGGTACCCCTTCCCACACTTCAGTCATCAATACTAGTGCTGGGGCAAACCATTTCCTGCTTCTCCTCTCCACCCAGATGCTCTAGGGATAAAATGGCTGGAAACTGCCAGTCTCCATCCATGGAGCCCCCCCGATGGGAAACATCAAGCAATGGAAGGTCTGCCACTCCTAGCTTGGCAGAAGGCTCCCACATAGTACTTTCCTTCATGGAGCCCCGTGGCCTGCAGTAATTTGCCCCAAGTTCTCAATACTACTGCCCTGCTAGACTCAACTATCCCACCACTGTCTTGCTGATTCTGAATTCCCCACAGCCCAAGATAAGGCCAATCTATCCTTTATCTTCCCCTTTAAGGCTCCTCCCCATCCAGACACAGCCTTTATTCCTGCACTTGTCTGCTGCACAACCTGTTGGCTTCTTCCCCTTTGCAGACCTGACTTTTCTTCCAACAGCCAACATCTCCACCTTTTTTCCTTTACCTCCTCACCCACTGCAGTGATCCTCTCACTACTCCCAAGACATTATGCAACCCCTCTGGGATTCCTGCAGCTGACCCCTACTGATGCTTCCTCCATACTTCCTAAGCTCTCTGTCATTATCACTCCTGCCTATGCCTGCCTCTTCTGCACAGCCCGGATCTCTCCGTCACTGAAGGAAGCCTCTGCCTCACTGGACCTCTATAGAACAGTTAATGCCACCGATACCCAGTGTGCTGACAGCCTAAGAAAAATCTCATCCGACTCTAGTCTCAGGCCCCCCTACTAACCCCTCCTCCAATCCCCAAGCCAATGCTCTGAGTAACATTGTCCTATCGGACTGGCTCCACACCCCCACCCATCCCTCACTTTTTCTCATCTTGTCCTTGCCAACCTTAAATGCCCTTCCCTCCCATGGGATAGAGGGGTGCAAAGGTTCAGGGTCCCACGCAGTCATGTTAGCTGCTCACTGCCCAGGACTAGCCTGTCAGCCTCTATCTTATATATTTACTTCTGTTTTACATGTGTATAGCACGCACCTTTTCATTGGTAGCTCAGGGCATGTTACATTCAATCACAGCAGTATTTCTCAGTGGCAAAGTGACTTGCCCAAGGCCATAGGAAACATTGATAGATGAAGCACTAGGCTTCTCCTCCAGTTCATTTTTATAGACAGACATACTGTACCTAGACATCTATATGTATTAAGAGCATGATATTCAGCAGCAGCTACTAACCATCACTAAACCCACATATCCAGTGCTGGGGCTATATCCGGCCACTGCCATTGAAGATCGAGGCCAGCCACTGAAGCAGGAAGGTAACTGCGATATTTCAGACACTGCCTGGTTATCTTTGGAGCCAGCGCCTGAATATCACTGCTGACCCGTTATCCCAGGGTACCGCCCCTGGAACTTCCTGATGCTAACCAGTTAGCAGCGGTACATGCAGATATATTCAGCAGCACTAACCGGATTCATGGCATTGTTGCTTAGCACTGGTCATGTCCTCCATAATCCAACAAACTGAACAACATGCCATGGGCTGTTTTGCTGGCAGCTTCATTTCGGCATGCTGCCTTTTGATCTATTAACTTCTCTTTGAAGGTGATGGACCTGCCTGGGGAGAAATGGTCATCCTAGAAGCCCTGAAGCGTTCATACAAAGAGGAATCTTAACTTCTAACCCTCAGATAGCAAAGGGGGGGGGGGGGGGTGGAGGAGAGGATTCCTAGATAGTGCTGGTTTCTAGCAGGAGAATGTAGGAGAAGCCAACAATCTATTCCTTAAACACGCATTATAACATACCATTTGATCACACCATAACTGCAATTTTGATTGTTTCAGTCATATGGAAGCATCCAAGTTTATATTTATTGAGGGATTTCCCCCTTCTATCTCTACTGTGACTTTTTTTTTGTTTAAGATCAGACTTGGGAATATGCAGAGAGAAGGAAACACTGTGCTAGATATTATACACAGGTGAAACTCTCCTGGGCCTAGATCACATCAGTTCAGTAGTCAAAGCCAGTTCCATTTGCGCACACAAGTTATTTCCCTGTCCCCCATGACTTAAATCTAAGTTTGTACCTGAGGCAATAGAGGGTGACGTGACCTGCTTGAGGCTTCAAAGAGTGGCAGTGGGATTTGAACCCTGGTTCTCAGGCCACGTCTCAAACCACTGGCCTACCACCTCTCACCCCCTTGTTTGGAATAAAAGGGTCTCAAGTCACAAGGCGATAGATGCAAGCCATTAAATGTTTATCACAGTCTCTAAAGCATTGGTAGATAGGTGGGTGGATGAGCAAGGTGCTGAAAAATAGCCTAGTAACCATAAACTCATCATAGACATAGCTCCCTCCCCTCCTTCCATCATTTTGGTCTGCAATAAATGGAAAGTATTTCTTTTTAGATCAAATTGGGAGTTTGAGATGTCCCTCATCGCTATTTAAGGTTTTGTGAATACTTTCAGCTATTTTAAGTACTACTCTGCCCCTCATACAAGCCACAAATGAATGCACATATGTTAGGCGGATTATATATAATCTTCTGTATAGGCAAAATTATAAATAGGAACCTAGACATTGCACCAGCTGGATTCTGCTGTTGAGTATTTAACTGATCAGCCCTGGCTCATTCCCTTACATTCCGTTTAATGGGTACATGCAGTTACTTTCTGGGCCCCAAAACAGTTTCCAGTCATAAATGTATTTGGACATATTCTGGATATTCTTCATTTGATAAGAATGAAAACTGAAAGAATGCTGGCACAGCTGTTATCCAGCCCAAGAGGTGCAACATAGCCATTGCTCCCCTCTTCCCCCATGTCCATATCATTCTACTTTTAAAACCACCCACAGTTCCTGTAACTGTTCCAGTGGCATGCAGGCCTTGTCCACTTAACAGCATCTGTTGTTGGGGGTCTTATCCTTCTGTGAACAGTTTGTTCTGAAGTGGAAGGTCTGAAAACTATCAGCAGAGCCTTTCTTGTCCAGATCAGGGTAACAGTACTACTGTCAGGAAATGGAATAGGGCCTATAATTTCAGGACACTCCCTCATAGTAATATATTTGCTCTCTTTCTGTTATACAGAAATCCAGCAATTACATTAGCACGAGGGGCAAATACCAGATTTGTTATATGCCCTGAATCTGATACGTTTTATTCAAGCCACACAAGAATGCTGCAGCAATGATGGGCTTTCTAGACCACACAGGTGTCTTCTTTGCATGTAAGCTACCAATGAGGTCATTCTGACCCTGCAAAATCTACTTGAGAGCTTTGGCAAAACTGGAGACACTAATGAAAGTCAAATCATTTCAGATTCACATGGCCAGTGTTGGCAGTCTAAGGAATTGGCCCCTGTTCTCACTCTTACATGTCTACTATAGCCTTGCTGAAGTTTTGTCATGATTTTGGTGCCAGTCAGTCAGCCATCCATCCATCCATCTCTTAGTGGAGCAGTGACTTAGGACAGCCCTGAACTGCTTCTGAACTGTTCAGATCTTAATCCAAGCCTAAAAGAGCAGAGTTGCTCATTGTATACAGTATTTCTTTAAGTTCTCCAGAACTCTGGGTTCTTGCCTCAGTTACCACCAATGACTGGTCCACTGATACAAAGACAGATGTGAATCACATAATACTAAGGAACCAATGGATTCCATATGGGCAGGGAACTAGAGATTTCTTCCCATATGTAACTCAGCTGAAAGCACCAAGGCAACTATCACACATCATTCAATTTCTTGACTCACTTTATCAAGTCAACATACACTCGATTACAAACAGTGCAAATCCTACACCCAAAGTACAATAAAATTCTCTGCATTCAGGCATACAAAAATTATATATACAACCAACACAAATCCATATAATATAACCTTACATAGCCAAATCCCAGGGAGCCTAATATACAGCAGAGAAAAGGCCCAAAGCAGCTAATAACCATACGTACTGTGAAACCAATATGTTTTCAACCTATCCAGAAAGTAAGGTAATCCCTGATGACAGGCATCACAAAATATCCATAGAATATTAAATATTATAGGAGGAAGTCAGCAGGGTTGTCAGCCGCTGGCTCTATATTGATGCTGAGATGATGTTTGATAGAGTTAGGGCTGGCACTATCATTAGGCAAACTAGGCAGTTGCCTACAGCACCAATGGTGCACATACAGCCCATTGCCACCACTACCACACCTCTCGGACTAGCAAAGCCCTTATGCAAAAGGAAGTTTGCATCGGAAAGGACAGAAGCAGGAACAGTAAGCTTTGCAATGCCGGTTCAAGTTATTGCCAGTGCTGCTGGTCCCATGGAGGGGGGCAGAAGCAGAGAAGTACCTGGAATGAAGTTCACCTAAGGATTACTTCTATCCTTACATCAACCCTGGAGAGAGTCCTTTGGCCTTTTATGTTGCAAGTGCTGGAAAATGTAGGGAAAGAACTTAGATTTGTGAACTTGATAAAAGTGATATACAATAAGCCCATTGCATGTTTGGAAAATTAATGGGGTTAGAGTATTGGATATGAAGTAGGGCACAAGATATTGATGCCACTCTCTCTTTTCTTATTTGTCTTGGTCTCTGAACCCTGGGCCCAGAGAATTCAGGACAATGTGCCGGTGAGGGGGCTTAGGGTAGGGGATACTGAACACCAGTTGCAACCGCTTGCAGATGATATTAATTGTAGTTGGAAACCCAGGGAATTTCTTAGGGGAGATTAGGAAGGAATTAGAGCACTACGGGATAGTCTTTGAATTTAAGGCAAATATGTCTGCCTAAATCCAAGATTTTGAATGTCAATATCTCAGAGGTTAGAGAGGAGGAGCTGAAAACAATTGTTTCCTTTTAGATGGGTGTCAGGGGCAATGAGATTATGTATATTTAAAACTTTATATATTGCCCTAGACTAGAAGGTATCAAAACAGTGTACACAGGTTTTAAAAAAAAAAATAAAATATATATATATATATATAATTAAAAACCCACCAATTAAAAACAGGAAAATAAAAGAGCTAAAACATAAAAACTCAAGAATGCAGAGTAAGACAGTCAGAAGCCACCTCGATCCTAACCAGAGTACCCCAGGAAAGCTTTGTCGTAGCAATAGGTTTTCAAAAGAACTTCTTATATGAAGATTCAATGCAAACATTCGTGTGTATATATATTTATCTGGAGCAGCAGAAGAATGAATGCACAATATGGAAACAGAAGGGAAGCCAATGAAGTGATCTGAGAAAAGGGGTTTATTTATTTGCATATATTTTTATACCACCCCTTCCAAAGGCCCCTTACCACCGTCATGGGCCTTTTTATACCACCCCTTCCAAAGGGGCAGTTTACATCATAACAGGTTAATTAAAACACTTACATGGAACAGTGGTAAGAACTTTATACAGCGTACAAAAACAGGGTAATTGACTATTTACAAACTATTTACATAGAGTGGCACTTAGAATGGCCACATTTAACTATTTACAGAACATATTTACAGGGGTATGGTGCTGTTATACTCCTCAAGGGTAACAGGTCCAGTAATACATCTTAAGGTTTCAATGCAGTGGGGGGAGGGAGGTGTAGGAAGTGGCATGCGCAAGGGAGTTCTATGAGTTGGCGTCATGATCTCTGAATAGCTGCGTATGCTATGAGTTGGTATAGTGTTCTCTAAATAGGTGTGTTTTTAAATCTTTGCAGAATGATTGGAGGTTCTTGTTTCCTCTTAACGTGTCAGGGAGGGTATTCCAATAATGTGGTGCTGTGAGTGAACGCTCTTGTTGCTAGTAAATTGCTTGGTAGTGCATATTGAATGTGGTACTATTAGTGTGTTTTGGTTGGTAGTTCTTTGGTTGGTCGTTCTTTGGTTCTATGCGAGGGTTGTACTTTGATGAGTGTGGAAAGGTGGGAGGGGGCTATGTTATATATTAATTTGAAAGTTGTCATTATTTTGTAACGCACTCTGGATGAGACTGGGAGTCAATGGAGCTTGAATAGGATGGGTGTTATATGGTCATAGAGACATGCTTTTGTTATGATTCTTGCCATAACATTTCGGGCCAATTGAATTATGTTTAGGGTTTTTTTTAACAATATTCCCTGCAGTAGGCCGTTGTAGTAGTCCAAGTGGGGTGTTATGAGCACTTGCACTACTGTTCTGAAGTCAGACAGGTCAATGATGTTTCGCAGGGGTTGTAAAATTCTTAGTTTGCAGAATATGGTTCTATTTAATAGCCTTAGGTGGGGCTCCATGCACAGAGTTTTATCAAGGGTGACCTCTAGATATTTTATTTCCTGTTTGACTTGAATTGCTTGTTGTTCAGGGTAATTGTTGGGGGAAGGTTGAATTCAGGGTTTTTTTGATATGAACATTATCTCTGTTTTCTTGAGATTGATGCTCATATGGTTTTCATGAAGCCAGGTTTGGTTTTCCTTTAGGCAAGCTGCTAGTGTGTCGTAAATCGGGTTACATATGTCTAGGTGGGCATACAACATAATGTCATTAGCATATATGTGATAGTTTATTTTATGCTTTTTGAATATTGCACAGATTGGCTTTATATATAGATTAAACAGGAGGGCGGATAAGGCTGACCCTTGGGTATTCCTTGCGTTTGTGGGAAAGTGGTTGATGTTTTTTGGTCGATTTGGACATGTTGTACTCAGTTATGTATGATGAGAACCATTTAAGGGTAAGTCCTTTTATGCCTAGGGTATCGAGTCTTGCTATGAGGGTCTCGTGATTTACGCTGTCAAACGCTGTGGTATTATCCAGGAAGATGAGGACAAATGCTTTCTTCATGTTTTCTAGGCCCTTCATGGAGTTGAAACACTCCTATTAATTTGTCAAGCAAAACTAATAGGAGTGTTTCAACTCCATGAAAAGGGTGAAATCCGTATTGTTCGTCTAGGGCATCTGTTGAGTCAATGAAGTCTTGGAGCTGACGGACAGCTTTCTCAATGGTTTTTGCTACAAAAGGTATGCTAGAGATTGGTCTATATGCAGAAGGGTCATCTTTGTTTAGGCTGTTTTTTAGTATAGGGCAGATTACCAATCTTTTGAGGTTGCTCGGCATGGTTCCTTGTTGGAGTGATTGATTTACTATGTTTAGTAGGAAAGGGGCCATTTCTGATTTTAGCGCTTTGATCCATGCGACTGGGCATAGCTCTAAGGGGGGGGGGGGAGGAGGAGTTGTCTTTAATTTTGAGATTATACCTACGATTTGTCTTGTATCTATGGTGTGAAATGTCTGCCAGTATTTTGATGTGGCCTCAGTTGCAGGTCTTAGGGAGGGGCTAGGACTGACTTTGGTATTTAGTTTGCTAGCATAGAAATCTGCTAGAGTCTGGGGTTAGATTGGAATTTTTGAATTGCTATCTTGTGGGGGCTTAGTTATTGATTCTACCAGTTCAAATAACTCCCTTGGGCGATTTATTGTGTTTAATATGTTAGAATGATAGTTCTTTTTTGCTGTGTTTATTGCCTCTTTGTAGAGTGTGAGTATAGACAAGTATTTTGCTCTATTATCTGTGGACTTTTTGGATCTCCATTTGTGTTCAGTTTTTCTGAGCTCTTTTTTTTTTTTTTATCTTAGCTAGGTCTGAGGTATACCATCCCTCAGATTGTTTGTAAGCACAGTTTTGCTGTTTAGGTGTTGGCTTTACAGCAGCTGCTATTCCTGAGTTCCATTGCTTTATAAGTTCGTCAAGGTCAGTTTGTGGTGTTTTGAAGTGAGTGGTGATCACTTTTAGTAGTGTGTCTTTATCAAAGGGTTTAAATCTATTTATTCTTTGGGTGTTTGTTGTGTTCAATAGAGCTGCTTGGGTAATGTAGTGAGCTGGGGTGTTAAATGCGAATTGGATCAGAAAGTTAAATGAATAAATCAAGGCTGGTGAAAAATAAGTCATACAGCAGAGGTCTGAAGAGATTTAAGGGGAGAGAGGTGGTTCAGAGGGAGGTTAGCAAGGAGGTTGCAATAGTAAAGATAGGAAGTAATTAGAGAATGGAAAAGTGTCTTAGTAGTGTGTTCAGAAAGGAAGGGGCAACTTTTGTTAATGTTAGTTATAGCTAAAACCTTTTTTTTTTCTCTATAGGATATGTGAGGAGAAGCAGGAGTCAAAGATGACCCCCAAGGTTACGGACGAGATGATAAGTAGAAGAGTTATCTACAGAGACAGAGAAAGGAGGAAGGTTTAGGGGGAGATATAAGATGTTCAGTCTTAGCCATGTTTAACTTCAAACAGCAGTGAGATATCCAGGTGGCGATGTCAGACAGGCAGGGATGCGGGCCTGGAGTTTTGGAGATATCAGGTGTAGAAAGATAGATCTGAGAATCATCAGCATAAAAATGATACTGAAAACCATGGGAGGAGATGAGAGCACCAGGAGAGGGGGGGGGGGGGGGAAAGGAGGGCACAGAACAGATCCCTGGGGTACACCAACTGAGTGGGGATAGCAGTAGAGGAGGATCCACCAGAAAAGACACTGAAAGTGATGGGAGAGATAAGAAGAGAACCAGGACAGCACAGAATCCCTAAAACCAAGTGAGAACAGTCTATTGAGGAGAAGATTATGATCAACATTGTCAAAAGCAGCAGAAAGGTCAAGAAGGATGAGGATAGAGAGAAGGTGCTTGGATTTTGCCAGGAACAAGTCACTGGAGACTTTAGCAAGTGCCATCTCAGTAGAATGTAAGGGACGAAAGTCAGATTGAAGTGGATCCAGCAGGGCTTGAGAGGAAAGTCAAGACAATGACAGGACTGCATGCTCAAGAAGTTTGGAAATGAAGGGAAGGGAGATAGGTTGCTAATTAGAAGGACAACTAAGGTCAAGGGAAGGTTTCTTAAAGGAGAGTTGTGACCACAGCATGCTTTAAGGCTGCAGGGGCAGCAGCAGTGGAGAGCAATAGGTTGAGAAAATATGAGATGGAAGAAATGAGAGGAGGAAATGGAGTTAAGGAGATGGATGGGGATAGGATCAGAAGAGCAAGTAGTAAGTTTAGATGAGGAAAAGATAAGAGGTTTCCATATCAGAGATCTTAGAAAAGGATGAAAGGGTAGCAGAGATTGAGGGGAAAATTTGGTGTTGGGGTGGGGGGAGAAGGGATAAAGCTTATCTAGTGGGGAATTGGATTGTAATCTTGTGGACTCTGTCATGGAAGTAGCTGGCTAGGGTTTGTGCAGAAAGAGAGGAAGGGGTCGGAGGGGGAGGCATCTTGAGGAGAGAACTGAATGGAGAAGAGATGGTGGGGGTCAGTGGCAAGAGTTAGGTATAGTAGTTTTGCTTGATGAGTGCTAAGGCTGATTTGAAAGTAGTAAGCATGAATATGAAATGAAGAAAGCCAGAAAGGGAGCAGCATTTCAGCCAAATATGTTCAGCTGAGCAGGCACAGGAGCATAGATAGCAGGTAGTTGAAGACAACCAGGGCTGAGGTATAGTGTGTCTTATAGTACATGGGATAGATGGAGCCAGAGAATCAAGAGCAGAGCAGAGGGCAGTATTATAGGAAACTAATGCCTCAAACAGATTTAGAAGACAAGGTGAAAGAGAAATGTTGAGACAATAGTGGAGAGAGCAAAGGTATCAGCATGAAGATTCCTAAAAGGGTAGGAAGAGGCTGGATGAGATTGAGGTGGAGAGTAATGAAAAGTGAAGGTTAGGAGATGACCAGATAAGGGAAGAACTGAGGTACAGAAATTTGAGGGCAAACAGAGAAGAAAACCAGGTCAAGGCAGTGACCGCACTGATGAGTAGGAGCAGAAGAGCAAAGCTGGAGGTTGAATGAGGAGGTAAGGGAAAGGAGTTTAAAAGCATAGGGGTCAGAAGGGTTAACATGAATATTAACATCACAATAATAAGGGGAAGAATTAAGAAATAGGGAAAGCCAGGAGTCAAAGTCAGTGAGAAAGGTAGAAGTTGATTTATCAAGGGGTCAATAGATAGAAGCTATACGGAGAGGTAAGGAATTAAAAAGGCAGATGGAATGGACTTCAAAAGGAGAAAAAGGAGCGAGATGGAGGTAGGAAGGGTTGGAATTGACAGGAAGGAGAATATTCCCACCACAGTGGCCAGTGGCACAAAGCATGGGAATATTGATAGCTACCAATGCCACGAGGGCAGCAACAGAAGCAGTGTCATCAGGAGACGCCAGAAAAGCTAGAAGATGGAAAGAGTTAGAAATGGAGATCATAAGTAATGGGAAGTGTATTAGATAATGAATGAGTATTCCATAAGGCAAAAGGGAGAAAAGAAGGGGAAAGGAGAGGAATATGGATGAGATTAGAGTGGTTGAGAGAGTGGGAATGAGAGAATAGTCTGTGAAGGCTATGGTTAGGATTAATATCACCAGATGAAAGGAGGAGGAGAAGAAGAGTGCAAGGCAGAGAGGAGACAAAATGGCAGAAACGAGGATGAGGTTTTTAAGAGAAGGGAGAGGGATGAATGAGAGGGAAAAAAGGTGAAGTTCAAGAGCTGAGGAAAGGGAGGAAGACAACATGGGAGAGGAAATGGGAAAGGTAGAGAGAGGGTGATAAGGAGGGGGAGGTAGTTAGGGAAGAAAAAATTATGCAGAGCCATAGGAAGAGAAGAAATAGAAGAAAAGCTGAAGAGTTAGCAGGAGCGATCTTAACAGAATTATTAATGCTATTAGCGCTAACAATGATTAATCATACAGCACAAAGTCCAAAGTAGCACTGCATAGATACATGTAAGAAACTGTCCCTGCTCACAAATAGTCAATGAGCATTTTAAGCTAATTATGAGATGGGATGGAACGCTGGGTAACCATAGATATATAATTCACGAGAAATCATTTCCCATTTTCTGACAATGAAGCAGGCACTTCCAGTCACTCTCAAGTCATAAGATATGCCATACTGGGTCAGACCAAGGTCCATCAAGCCCAGTATCCTGTTTCCAACAGTGGCCAATCTAGGTCGTACGTACCTAGCAGTTTCCCCAAGGGACACAGGTTCCACAATGCTTGTATTGGTTCAAGTATTGATATCCTGGGTCCCTTCTTAATAATGGTTTATGGACCTTTCCTCCAGGAACTTGTCCAAACCTTTTTTAAACCCAGCTATACTAACAGCCTTTACTACATCCTCCGGTAACAAATTCCAGAGTTTGATTACACGTTGAGTGAAAAAATATTTTCTTTTATTAGTCTTAAATAGTTTACCCTGTAGCTTCATTGCATGTCCCCTAGTCTTTCTATATTCTGATAAGGTAAACAATCGATCTATGTTTACCCGTTCCACTCCGTTCATTAATTTATAGACTTCTATCATATCTCCCCTCAGCCGTCTCTTTTCCAGGTTAAAGAGCCCCAACCTTTTTAGCCTTTCTTCATAGGAGTATCCTTCCATCCCCTTTACCATTTTGGTGGCTCTTCTCTGAACCTTTTCTAAAATCGCTATATCCTTTTTAAGATACGGCGACCAGAATTGCACACAATATTCAAGGTGCGGTCTCACCATGGAACGATATAGAGGCATTATAATATCTTTTGTTTTATTTTCCATTCCTTTCCTTATCATACCTAGCATTCTATTTGCTCTCTTGGCCACCGCTGCACACTGGGCCGAGGGTTTTAAAACGTTATCCACAATGACGCCTAAATCTTTTTCCTGGGTGGTGGTTCCTAATGTGGAACCTTGCATCGTGTAACCATAGTTTGGGTTGTTCTTCCCTAGGTGCATAACCTTGCACTTCTGCACATTAAATTTCATCTGCCATTTTGATGCCCAGTCTTCCAATTTATCAAGATCCTCTTGCAATTTTCCACAATCCTCCTGGGTTTTAACAACTTTAAACAGTTTTGTGTCATCTGCAAATTTGATAACCTCACTCGTTATTCCACTTTCCAGGTCATTTATGAATATGTCAAAAAGCAGCGGACCCAGCACAGATCCCTGGGGTACACCACTATTCACCTTTCTCCATTGGGAAAATTGGCCATTTAGCCCTACCCTCTGCTTTCTATCTTTTAACCAGTTCCTGATCCACAATAGTACACTGCCTCCTATCCCATGACTCTTTAGTTTTGCCAAAAGTCTCTCATGAGGGACCTTGTCAAAGGCTTTCTGAAAGTCCAGATACACAATATCAACTGACTCACCTTTGTCCACCTGTTTATTCACTCCTTCAAAAAAACATAACAGATTAGTAAGACAAGATCTTCCTTGTCTAAAGCCATGTTGGCTGTCTCCCATTAGGTCGTGACTATCTACATGCTGAGTAATTTTATTCTTTATGATGGTTTTTACCATTTTTCCCGGTACTGATGTCAGGCTCACCGGTCTGTAGTTTCCCGGATCACCCCTCGAACCCTTTTTAAAAATTGGTGTTACATTGGCGATCCTCCAATCCTCAGGTATTAGAGATGATTTTAATGATAGTTCACAGATTACTGATAGCAGGTCTGCAATCTCAAATTTCAGTTCTTTCAACACCCTTGGATGTATACCATGCGGCCCAGGTGATTTGCTACTCTTCAGTTTATCTAATAGTTGTAAGACATCTTCCCGATGTATCGATATTTCCTTCAATTCTTCCACACCTTTAAATACCACTTCAGTCATGGGTAACATCCCTACATCTTCCTCAGTAAAGACCAAAGCAAAGAATTCATTCAGTCTCTCCGCTATCGCCTTGTCGCCTCTTAGTGCTCCTTTAACCCCTTTATCATCTAATGGACCAACTGACTCTCTCACAGGTTTTTTGCTACGAATGTACTTGAAAAGGTCTTTATTTCGCGTTTTTGCTTCCGCAGCAAGCTTCTTCTCAAATTCTCTCTTTGCCTGCCTTATCAATGCCTTGCATTTGACTTGCCAGTGCTTGTGCTGTTTCCAGGTTTCATCGTTTGGCTCTTTTTTCCATTTCCTGAAAGATGCTTTTTTGGCAACAGCCTCTCTGACCTCACCTTTAAACCATGCTGGCAGTTTTTTGGACTTCCTTCCACTTTTCTTAAAGCGTGGAATACAGCTGGTCTAGGCTTCCAAGATAGTATTTTTCAACAACACCCAAGCTTGATGTACGTCTTTAACCTTTGCAACTGCTCCTTTTAGTTTTTTCTTAACTGTTTCCCTCATTTTATCATAGTCTCCCTTTCGAAAGTTAAAGGGTAATACTGTGGATTTCCTTACTATCCCTCCTCCACTAATTAAATCAAAGGTGATCATGCTATGATCACTATTGCCAAGTGGCCCCAACACCCTTATCTCTTGCACTACATCTGGTGTTCCACTAAGGACTAGATCTAATATTGCTTCCCCTCTGGTCGGTTCATGAACCAGCTGCTCCAAGAAGCAGTCATTTATTTCATCTAGGAACTTTATCTCCCTAGCATGTCCTGTTGTGACACTGACCCAGTCGATGCCGGGGTAATTGAAATCACCCATTATTACTGCACTGTAACTTTTGCTAGCTTCCTTGATTTCTTTGAGCATTTCATCATCCATTTGTTCATTCTGGCCAGGCGGACGATAGTACACCCCCACTGCCATCGCCTTCCCCTTTTTACATGGAATTTCAATCCATAGAGATTCTACAGCAAATTTTGTTTCTTGCAAAACTTTAATCCTTTCTGACTCAATGCCCTCTCTAACATAGAGCGCAACCCCTCCACCAATTTGATCATCTCTATCATTACGATATTGTTTGTACCCAGGTATCAGTGTGTCCCACTGGTTGTCCTCCTTCCACCATGTCTCTGATATTCCAATCATATCTAACCTCTCGTTTAGTGCTATATATTCTAACTCTCCCATCTTGTTTTGTAGACTTCTAGCATTGCATACAAGCATTTTAGAGACTGTATTTTATTCATATTAATTTGGCTATTGGTAGACATGGGTAATTTGGGATCTTTAAGCTCTGTCTGCTCCATACTCGAGGGCATTTGGGCTACTTTACTCTTTTTTGGAACCTCTCTGCTTTTTGTAGTATCTTTCAAGGATACATTCTTCCGAACCATGCGCTCTTGGGCGACTGTCGGCTTTCCCCTATTATCTAGTTTAAAAGCTGCTCTATCTCCTTTTTAAAGGTTAATGCCAGCAGCCTGGTTCCATCCCGGTTAAGGTGAAGCCCATCCCTTCGGAAGAGCCCCTCCTTCCCCAGAATGTTCCCCAGTTCCTAACAAATCCAAACCCCTCATCTCTGCACCATTGTCTCATCCACGCATTGAGACTCCGGAGCTCTGCCTGCCTTTTGGGTCCTGCGCGTGGAACGGGAAGCATTTCTGAGAACGCTACCCTGGAAGTTCTGGATTTCAACTTCCTACCTAAAAGCCTAAATTTAGCTTCCTGAAAGATGGGTGCTCAAGTATATAAGGGGTGGAGTAGCCTACTACCCAGGAGATCTGGGTTCAAGTCCCACTGGCTTGAAGAAACTTAGTCCTCTTTCTTAGAATGGTTGAAAACATGATGGGAGGGAGGGGGGATATTATGTGAGAGAAAGCTGTATACCCAAGTGGGTTTGATGTCTATATTGTGGGTCTACTCGTAAACGTGGAATATAAAGAAATAAAAAATAGGTAAACTCCGAATATTTAACTCTGATGAACAAGCTAAAAGACAAACACAGAGGTCCATACAGGGCCAAGCCCAGAGTTCATTCAAGGTGTTGGCACCCTAGACAAACCTTAAGCCTTATGCTCCATGCCCCCCCCCCCCCCGTCAGAATCTATTGTCCTACTCTTTGCCTCTCCCTAAAAGCTACCACTCTAGGCATCTGCCTAGTTTGCCTGATGGTTGGGCCCGCCCTGCATCCATCATCCCCCTTGCATAAGCCCAATAAAAATCTTGTCAATATAGTCTAGTAGGAGCAAAACCAATGAACTGAAAGAGGCCTTGGACCTTGCTGGCTGTTTCCCTGCTTCTCTTAGTGGCAGGAATACGATGCCAACCTCTTTCATTGTGCCATGAAAGATGGTCTAAAAAGGGTAGAAGGGATAGATGCCAGCTATCTGGAGTGCAAGAGTAGCCTAATAAGAGCACTGGCTTGCAAACTAGAGACCAGTGTTTGATTCCTACTAGTACTCCTTGTGGCCTTGGGAATGCCACTTAACCCTTCATTGCCTCAGAAAAAGCCAAGTTATCAATGCTCCTGTTAAATGTAATTACCAAGTTTAAATCACTGAGTGAAATGCTAAACTAAACAAACCTATAAAATGAAATCTCATCTGAAAACATGACCTGGGCTAGAGACAAGGCTTCAATCAGGCCCACATGAATTCTGAATGCTCTCTTCTCCAGTCCTACTTAGCGTACATTTGCTTGGGAACCTGTTGGTTTACCTTCTCCTTCCTCATAAATATTGTACAGGACACACTGTATGGAGGGTGAAGGAAGGGCATCTATCAGCACATATTCTGCAGTACTGTAGGCCCATTTCACCTCACAGCCAGCTGCAATACACAGATAACAGCACTCCATCCTACACAGTGGCAAACAGGAAGTTTTCTTTTGCAGACAGGAAAGAAAGGTGCATTCTACAGCTCTTCATCTACATCCTGGTAACGTGGCAGAAGACCAGAGCATAGTGGAGACCCCAAGGCTGGTGGAACAACATGCAGATTTGTTTTCTGGGGTGGTATGGAATTTAAGAAGGAAAAAAATACAGAGAGAACACAAGGATTAATTGCTATCATCAGTGGCACAATTCTTTAAAGGGGGCCTCTGGTAAAAGATATTACCCTGAAAATAAGAGTTGCAGATGGCTCTGTATCAGAGAAAGCGTAGTTACTCACCTGTAATAGGTGTTCTCCAGGGACAGCAGGAATCAGTCCTCACATATGGGTGACGTCGGCACCGACAGAGCACTCATGCAGAGCAATTCCCCAGCTTTCAAAGAAAGCCTTTGGGATTGCATCGCACATGCACGGTCCCCTTCCCACCCAAGGGTGCCATCTTGCTCAGTCAAATGACATAGCTAAAAAGAGAGCAAAATGAATAAAAACCAATAAGACTGCAACTCCAGGGGAGGAGGGAGGGTCATGAGGACTGATTCCTGCTGTCCCTGGAGAACACCTGTTACAGGTGGGTAACTACACTTTCTCCAGGAACAAGCAGGAAGTTAGTCTTTACATATGGGACTCCCTAGCTATAGGCTACCAAGAACCCATAGCTGAAAAATGGCTCCCTCTAGAAGAGCCGCAGCAGCTGCAATAGGAATTCAGCCAAGAAAGCAACATCCCCCGGTAGCCTGACACCAAAGGGTCAGAGGGTTGGAGTTGCCTAAACCTCAAATAGGTTATGGAGAACTACCTGGCCAAAAGCATTGTCCTGTCGGGACTCCCTATCCAGGCAGTAATGGGCTGCACAAGTCTGGCTTGAAGACCAAGTTACAGCCCGGCAGATATCTGCCAGCAGAACAGAGCGGAAGTGAGCCATTGATGCAGCCTTAGTCCTGACACGGTGGGCCATGACTCAACCCTGTAACAGGAGGTCGTCCGCCCAGGCAATGCAGTCTGCCACCCAGGTGGGCAGCATACGCTTGGAAACGGGTAACCCCAGCTTACTGGGATCATACGAGACAAAGAGCTGAGTAGCCCTTCGATGTCCCTTCGTACGCTCCAGGTAGAAGGACAATGCCCTCTTACAATCCAGGGTATGCAGGACTGCCTCTGCCCACTGGAATGCAGCCTGGGAAAGAAGGTCGGAAGAATCACCTCCTAGTTGAGATGGAAAGAAGAGACCACCTTTGGAAGGAACTTTGGGTGAGTGCAGAGGACCACCCTATTCCTATAAAACCTTGTGTATGGTTTATCAGTTACGAGAGCTTGCAGCTCACTCACACGTCTGGCTGATGTGAGTGCCACTAGGAAGCGCACCTTCCAGGAGAGGAAGCACAGATGGCAAGAGGACATCGGCTCAAAAGGTGGGCGAGTAAGCTGCTGTAAGACCACCTTCAAATCCCACTCAGTTGCCAGAGGACGAACGGGGGGTTTCAGCAGAAGCAGACCTCTGAGGAATCTGGACACCAGGGGGTGAGCCGAAAGAGGTTGCCCCTCCACTGGCGAGTGGTTTGCTGACAAAGCACTCAGGTGGACCCTGATAAAGTTAAACTTGAGACCTAATTCTGAGAGGTGAAGCAGGTACTGCATCACCACTGGTACAAGGCAAGAGAAAGGGTTTTGATTGTGCTGGTTACACCACACCTCAAATCTACGCCACTTGAAAGCATAGGATTTCCTAGTGGACTGCCTTCCTGGAGGCCAGTAACACTTCTACATTCCAAGGTAGGAAGAGAGGAGCCAGCACTACCCTTTCAGCAGCCATGCCATTAGGTTGAGGGCCCTAAGGTTAGGGTGCAAGAGCCCTGCTCCTGTGAAAGGAGGTCGGGCTGTGTCCCAGTGGAAGTGGGGTTTCCACTGCTTGCTGAAGAAGTGGAAACCAAGGCTGTCTTGGCCATCTGGGGGCTACCAGAATGACAGAGGCCTTGTCCCGAAGGATTTTGAACAGAGTCCGGGCCACCAGAGGCATGGGAGAACACACATACATGAGGCCCCCTGACCAGGAGATCAGGAAAGAATCTGCAGCCACCCTCAGGTGATGTGGCTGGAGCAAAATCTGGGCAGCTGGTGATTTTGCGGACTGGCAAATAGATCTATGGACAGATGTCCCCAGCGGTGGAAAATCCGCTGGGCCACCACCGGATCCAGTTGCCATTCGTGAGGTTGGAGAATCCTGCTTAGTTTGTCTGCTAGGCAGTTCTCCTGACCAGGCAGGTACACTGCTTTGAGAGAGACACCCTGCCTGATGGCAAAGGAGCAGAGGTCCAGTGTCTCCTGACATAGGATACGAGACCCTGTACCTCCCTGCTTGTTCACGTAGAACAATGCTACCTGGTTGTCCGTCTGTATCAACACAGACTGATGTGAGAGGACATGACAAAAGGCTTGAAGAGCTAGGCGACTCGCTCGCAGCTCTAAGAGGTTGATTTGGTGTGCAGACTTCTGAGGAGACCATAACCCCTGAGTGCATGATCCTTGGCAATGGGCTCCCCAGCCCAGCAAGGAGGCATCTGTCGTTAGCACTCTTGTGTGCGATGGAATCTGAAAAGACACTCCTTCGAGCAGGTTGGGTGGCTGACTCCACCACTGCAATGACTTCACCAGTCGCCTGGATACTGTTATCCTGTCTCCGAGGCTGCCGGTGGCTTGTATCCACTGATCTCTGAGGCACCACTGAGCTGTTCTCATGTGGAGATGGGCATTTGGAGTCACATGCACCGTGGAGGCCATGTGGCCCAGGAGGCATAAGAGGTGTCTCGCTGAGACCTGCGCCTGAACTGTTGTGTCAGTGCTAGTAGCCTATGTGCCCTGTCCTCCGGCAGGTAAGCCTTCGCCTGAAGGGTATCCAATCTTGCTCCTATGAACTCTAAGTTTAGAGTGCGGAGCAAAATAGACTTTGCATGGTTTATGACAAAGCCTAGACGTTGCAACAGGTTGATAGTGCGAGAAGTGGCCTGTTGGGTCTCCTGAGGCGACTGGTCCCTGATGAGCCCGTCATCCAGGTAAGGGAAGACAAAAATTCCTTGACTTCTGAGGAAGGCTGCCACTACAGCCAGGCATTTTGTAAACACGCTGGGAGCAGAGGCTAGGCCAAAGGGTAGAACTCTGTATTGGAAAGTATTCCTCCCACTACAAATCTCAGATATTTTCTGTGGTCTGGATGTATGAGGATGTGTGTATAGGCATCCTTCGGGTCTAAGGAGCATGGCCGATCTCCCTGGTGGAGGCAATATTCCAAGGGAAAGCATCTTGAACTTTTCCCTCACCAGGAACTTGTTTCTTAGATCGAGGATGGGTGGGATGCCTCCTGCTCTCTTTGGTATGAGAAAATACCTGGAGTAGAAGTCCTTGCCCTACAGGTGGTGGGGCACCGGTTCCACCGCCTGATCCTCTAGAAGACCTGCCAACTCCTGCAAGAGGAGGTCCCTGTGAAGAGGGGGTCTGAGAGGCTCTCCTGGAAAGAAGGATGGTGGTATCTGGCTGAAGTGAAGCAAATAGCCCTTTTGGACTATTTGCAGGACCCAAATATCCGAGGTGAGGGCTGGCCACCTGTGAGCGTACAGGGTTAGCCTGCCTCCTGTGCATGGCCTTAGCACTGGCGGAAGAGAAACTATGCATTGGGAGTCAAAAACCCCATCCCGGCTGGGAAGGAGCCGGGGCTTGGGGGTCTTCTGCTTATGTGGGCCATGCCCGTCCCTTGGCCTGCAGCCCCTGTTGGGGAGCTGGGGTGGCCTGGTAAGTGGGGTAATTGCAGTAAGCAGTACCCTTCCTCGAGAAAAAGGGCTTTTTACCCGAGCCCTTCTTAGAAGAGGCAGAAGTCTTCTTTAAGAGTCTTGTCCAGGTCAAGTACTCTGACTCGAGCGCAGCAGCCTTCTCAGTCATGGGTTTGCTAAAGAGGTTGTCACCTCGGCAAGGGACATCGACCAACTTTGTCCTGAACCCATGGCTCCAGATCCGATGACATTAGCCAGGCCTGGCGGCGTGCACCGTTGCCGGCTGCAGCTACTCGGGTCGAAGCCTCGAAGCCATCATAGGCCGCTCGAGATATGAACTTCAAGCACTCCTGAATCCCGGTGGACAAGGCATTGAGGCGCTTCAAGGGTGCCTCTGAGAGGCCAGCTGAGAACCCGGCAATCTCCTTTGCCAGGTCCCTCAAGTACATGCCCATGTACAGCTGGTAGGTTTGGACACTGCATGACAGCATCGAGCCCTGGAAGCTTTTTCTGCCGAGGGCATCCAGGTTCCGGGCCTCCCGGCCAGGAGGCACCAAGGAGTGCGTTTTTTGGCTCTTGAGCCTATGCATGGCCGATTCCACAACCATGGAGTTGTGCGGCAGCTGTGCCTTTTGGAACCCAGGGCTCTTGCAGACTCGATAGATGGAATCGACCTGCTTGCTGAGAACTGGCATCGAGGCCAGTGACTCCCACATGCGGAGCATCAGCCGTTCCAGCATCGGAGGAACTGGCACAGTATGGGCTTCCCTTGGGGGAAAGTCATACTGGAGGGCCTCGAGCTCTTCAGCTCGAGGCTCCTCCTTGGTATCCACCAGGAACGCCAAAGCCTTGGTCATGTCCCTGACGAAGTCCAAGAACCGGGTATCCTCCGGAGGGGACCTTCTCCGAGGCCACGAATCTGGTGAGTCTGATGGGACATACCGCATCCGATGGGTGTCCGGGGACTCATCATCTTCCGTCTCCCATGCCAATCCCTCCGAGGAGGAAATCGAGGGGCTCCGGCCCCAACGCCGAGAGCACCAGTGTTGACGACCTTGGTCCCGAGCGGGAGGTCGAGGGAGACCATGGCTGAGGATTGACTCGAATCTGAAGAGTCTTGAGGATCGGCTCAGCCTCCGGGGTCGACTTGGACATCGAGGTCCCAGTGGTCGGGGTGGATGGACCAGTTAGACTGGCTATCAGTGCCCGCTGCTGCTCCATGAAGGCAGACATGCTGCGCTCCAGGGCTGTCATCCTGAGACCGAGCTCAGAAGACTCCGCAGCCTCCGACTCGCCGGCTCCCCCGGAGGGGAATCCACGAGGACAACAGCACTTACCCACCTCTGGGTTTCCGGCTCCATATGAGGTATCTTCGCAGGCCACTCCAACTCCGAGGACCCGGGGCGACGGTCAGGACTCCACGACCTGGCCTTCAAGGGTGCAGGGTGATCGGAGGCATCCAACGACGCCGCCCTCACAGGCTGCTTCTTCCTCCGGTGTTCCCAGGAGACCCCCGTTAAGAAGACCCCCAACGGTGCTCGGGTTCAGACAGCTACAGAGACGTCAAGGCTTCTGATGAGGTCCGGATCCGGGGGGGATGTGGACTCTGAGAACATCCTCACACGCTGCTGCTGCCTACTTCGGAGTGCCTTAGAGGACATCTTCCCACACGGGTCAGACCTTCGGGTCATGGTCGGGCCTGAAGCATCAGAGACAGCAGTCATGTGTGTCGGTGAGGGACATTAACTTCTTATACCGATCATACTTTTAAACCCGCTGGTAGCCATCGGGAGAAAAAGGGCCCCTGCAAGGTCGAAGGACCGGGCTGCCAGTGAAAATAAAAGAGCGTGAACACTAGTCTCCAAGGACAAAAACGCAAAAAATTGACTGGACTCGATACCGGTGTACCAAGCCACAGGCGGGAAAGGGAACCGGTGTCGAACCAGACGAAGAGAAAAAATTCTAAGTTTTGATGCACTTTTTCTGCGAGGAATTAGGGACAAGTCCATTGGGCTCCGTGGAAAAAGGGAGACTGAGCAAGATGGCACCCTTGGGCGGGAATTGCTCCGCACGAGGGCTCCGTCGGCGCCAACGTCACCCATATGTGAGGACTGACTTCCTGCTTGTTCCTGGGAGAAGATAACAGATGAAAGTCATTAAAGCATTTATACTTAAAATTCCTCCTCTTTTAAGCAAACAGGAAAACCCCTAAATTTAATAGACACAAAAACAGATTAATCTAAGTCTGGTTCTCTTCAGGCTCTTGGTGGCCACTAGTGAGCTTAAGTCAGAAGTAGCTTTTAGCACGATTGCCCGTTACCACCATGAATTTGGATAACTTCCATTCTTGCAGTGACAGAAAATGGTATCAAATAATTAACTTCTTCCAAGGCCATCTTGGCCTGGGCACTCTACTAATCTGTTTTATTGCATTCCCCACCATGTATACAACTGCTGAATGCAAGCACAGGCTCATCTTACTTTACATAAGCTGGCTCAGCTCGGCATATGCTGGCAAAATTCCAGTGTACAAATGGGGGAAATCGTATGTATTCAGTAGAAAGCTGAAGTGTGACTAGGGCCCAGCAGCCCCGCAGGCAGATGCATGAATCTGATCTGCAGTATCAAAGCTGTATGGTAATTAAGCAATATGTCACAGCTGTCTGGTATTTTACAAGAAGCCTCAAAGCCCAGTTAAGGAATGTTACATGATTGTTTTCAGAGGGCATAAAGTTTAAAGGAGAAAAGGAGGGTATGTATATATCAATAGCTCAGATGCCTTCCCTTAAGAATATCTTTGGCAATTGTCATGGCATTTATCCATTCGGGCACCCGGATAGGTGGATCGGCAACTTCCATATGGATATCGTAGAGAGCTGTTAAGGCTTTTTTTTTTTGGACTACAGCCACAGGAAGCATACAACAGCCATACTTGTGTAATGCCCAGTAATAGCAGTTTTAGGGCACAGGACTATGAGTCAAAATTGTTCAAGGAGAATAGAAAGCTCTGTCTGAACTTTAATAACCATATACCGGCAGCAGCTTGCATCTCGGGTCTTTGCATCTCATAGCGCCCCTGACATGAGCTGGAATGACAGGCAGTGTGTGTTCTCTCGACCCTCGCCCCAGTGCCTGTGGACCAAGAAAGGAAAACAAGCTCTCTTACTAACAAGAGTTAGGATTTGCTTCAGGAGCCAGTAACCAGCCTGCAGTTTTCAATGGCAGCAAGTATCATGTGCCCAGTACAGATGCATTCTCCAGTCCAAAAGGTATGTACAGAAAGAGTGACATTTCAGCATACCCTGTCCCCATTCTGAAGAGCAATGCCACCCTGAGGCTTGCTTAGGGAACTGCAAAATGCACCGACTTTCATCCTCAAAATTGTATTCCATAAGAATCAGTCCACTGAGAACCTACCGAGCCCAGGAATGTTCAGAAGACTGCCAGTCAATAAGAGGAACTCACGTGGTCTTTAAAAGCATCTTTGGAAAATAAAAAATGTATCAAACTGCAGAGAACCCAAGTATCGGGACAGCTACCACATTTATAGGATAAGCAGAGTCATTTTAAATACATTCAGATATATTTATCCCATTCTGTGCCCTACCTCATAGCTACACCCATGAAGTCCTGAAGGACCATGACTGGTTTTCAAGATAGTCAGGCCAATTATCAAAGGTATCTGTACACACTGGGCCCAAGAATTAGATTTGTAAGTCTCCTTCACCCCTACCAAACACCCATATCAGACTATAGCTGAGTGAGCACCCCTGTCTGAAACAGCGAGTGTCTGCTATGACTCCAGTATCCTACAAGCATACATGCATGGAATTAGCCATAATAGGCAACACTGTTTTAAAACAATTTAAGAGACTGACTGGGGGTCATTTTAAAAGCCTTACTTACAATTTGGATATCTTAAAATGTACATGTGCATGTCTCCATGTCCAAATCATGGAAACATCTCTGGAGGCATTTTACACATGGCAGGGATATCCAAGCAGGCAGAGGGGCATGGTGGAGGTATGTCTGGGGCAGTGCAATGCACTTAGAGGGCCCAACTTATTTCAGACATCAGGGACATCTTCAAATTTAGACCTGCTCCAGCAATGGGAAAGTGCTCCTTTTGGTCATAACACATCCAGATGGTGTAGAGAACATAACACGCCACCATCGCCAATGCCCTTCACAATCACAATGATAGCAGCAGTGGGATTTGAACCCTGGCTTCCCTGGTCCAAACCTACTACTCTAACCATTAGGCTATTCCTAATGTCCCCAGATTCTGGAATACTATTCCAGGGATGCCTATGTAGGCTGCCCTGCAGATGTCCGTATCAAGCATGTCCATGTTTGTAAAATCATTTGGATGTGCTTGCTCATACCCCCGCGCCCCCCCCCCCCCCATATATAAATGAGTCTTTTTACAGGCTCCTGAGAAGCTCGAAGCAAAAGACAGTACCCACTGTGCAAATTCACACAAAGTTTTGCGAGTGTAAAATTCAAGAGGAGACATGGAGGAAAAAAAAACAAACCTTGGGATATATAGCCAGCCAAAGCAATATTGCAATATCATGAGGTCTTTTTTTGAATTTTGCACTTGCAAAAATGTGTGTGTTATTTTGTACGGTGGGTCCTGTTTTTTGGTTTGATTGAACTTTTCCCTCTGCAACAATTTTTGGCCTGGATGTCCTAGATTGCACTTTGACATCATTTGTAAAATATGACTAACTTGCTCAAGAGAAAAGCCAGTGATTGTTAGCAACTGCTGTAGATTGCACACAAAAGCATCCATGGACACAGAAGTAATTTTGCTTATAAAGCCGTTTACTCAATTCCAAATCACTTAACACAAAATAAAAACAAAACAAAATAAGTTATCCAACAATTCTCCTGCTACAGGATTCTCAACAATGTTACAGGACAGACACGCACGTGCACACACTACAACCACGAGGCATCTACTCACCAAATACATCTTGAACAATCCAGGTGTGGCCCACAAATGGTATTCAGGTTCACAAACTATATATATGTGTTATTCTGATCTGTAGCCACCACACTGATATGGATCCAGAAGTGTTCAAAACACAATTTTTCATAAGATTTATACAGTAAGTGCAACACAGGTTCACATATAATTACATTCAAAGTTGCGGTATGCTCAGTGTGAATTCAAAAGACAAATCCACATCACCACTCACCAACAGCACAGTAGACGGATCCTGTTCCTACCATGGGCAAGGTACAGTCACAGCTATGAACCTTCCTGAAGAGACAAGCCTACAATGCTCAGAGCAAGTCTCTCTCCCACTATTGTAGTTCAACATGCACCAATCTGAAACTGGATTTTAAGACACATTTTACTTTTTTTTTTTTTTTGGAACTCTTTCTGGTTTCTAAAAGCTTTGCTTACATCTACTGTATGCACCGCAAAGCTTCACTGCAATTTTATGCTGTACCCTGAGCCCCACAAATCTTAATGGTGGGCCACTGGCCACACTGTGCATCCACACAGCAAAAGGCACTTGTGCAAACGCTGTTAAGAATTTGGTACTGGCTTACAAAAATAGTTTATAGGATGGCATAGCAAAAGTGATAGCAGAAATTATTTTCCCATTGTAATCCAGAGACCCTCAGACTTTCCAACTAAGACCAGGGAGGGTGGGCACGGTCCTACAAAAGTCACATTTTTATTAATTACAATTAAATCATCATCGATTGCTATATTTTTCTTGACAACCTCCTCTGTATTCAGATGAATCATTTTGCCAGTGTGCAACAGGGAAGAGGTGAAACAAGGGCTACTTGAAAGTGGAGCAGTAATAAAATCAAATAAAGGTGAAAAAAATGCCAATTCATAAGATCCGTTTATTGCCTAGCAAGCAAGAGTGAAAAGCTGGCGGCTTCCTCAAGAGACAAGAGCCACTTACTTGCCCTGGTTGGAGGAATCTTTGGGGCGTGTTTACTAAAGCAGAGTACATGGGCGTGCAGGTTTGAGTGTGGTGCTTATATGCATTTTTGCCAGGAATTAGCCAGGAGCGTGCAGCCATAAGGCTCTGGACTGCAACTGCCATGCAGAGAGGCAGTGTTCGGGTAGGGTTACGGCAGACAGTGGGCAGCTGTGAACATGCTGGTGGTGCCTCTGGGCCAAAGACACTGCTAGTGGGGGGTGCAGTTACCACCAGCCTCCTACCAAGCGATAGTTGCATCCAATGTGCCACAGAGTTGCAATGCTGCATGCTACCAAAGCAGAACAATGTTCCATCACCTCTCCAACTTATCCCACAAGTCAGGAACCATTTTGAGGATAATGAGGAAGTCACCTAGAAAGTCTGCCTTCGAAGAAGCACACACTAGATCCCGATACCACAGAAACTTAGAATCACAGTAGTCATACACGGCCCTGCAGGGAGAGTGGAAACAAATATACCTACAAGGCAAAGGTCTGGCCCTCACGTATGCTGCCAAAGCTGCCACTTGCCATACTAATGCTCAGCAGGAGGGGGGCATAAGACTGAAAACACCACAAGGGAGTCCAAAACCCCTTTCACTGGCCTGCCAACAAAAGAGACTGTGCTGCATGTATGCGGCCAGCCCCCATGCCATCACCTGTTGTAGTGGAAATGACTGCAGAAGCCTGACTGGCAAACAGATGGCAGAAGAGTGCAGAGCAGTAGCAGCTGATTGGGTACCTACCCCCCCCCCCCCCCGGGATATGGGAGGGCATATGTCAGGACAGCTAGTGCTGGTGAGAAAGGTTAGGCTTTGGGTTCAGCTGGGTCATATAGCCAGGGATGGAGATGGCTGAAGACAGTAAGTGGGTGAGGCATACAAATGAGGTAATGCAAGTAATGGCAAATGGAAGGACTGGCACATCATTGTGCAGTCCATCCACCACCTCCCCTGCATAGAGGACCACTCAGCAGTGCATATTTACATCTGGGGGGGCTATGCTGCAAAATGGGCTCCATTTCTGGGGCACACACAAAAACCACCGAAAGGGAAAAGGTAAACCAACATAAAAATACACAACCCTTTCTCACCTAATTCTATTCCTTCTGTCTTCAATGCACTTAATCATAAATAACGAAATATAGAATCAAAGGTTTAAAAGGCCTCAGTTAACGCTCTTACCATTCATCGGTGAACAGTGTCACCATTGGAGCGAGCTGAAAAGTATCCACATCATGGGCCTTGCCCTACCTACACCTTTAATTAAATTTGCACAAATTTTAGATTTAAAATTCTATCCTAAAAAAGTACTTTTAAAGGATTCATCAAAACAATCTTATAGAATTATAGAACAATCTTACATAGTTATATCTTAAAAGTCGAAAATTAAAGTGTATCTATTAATTGAAAACACCACTTAGTCAGGCAATTGCCTATCCTTTCACATTTGAACTGTGAAGATATCCCTTACAGAGACCAACGAACATCTGAAACAATAATAAAGAAAAGAGGAATATGCTAAATAGATGATCTCAATCTTAGAATGTGAAAGAACACTATTCCACTTATCTTTTTGTTCTCGATGTCAAAATCACTTGCTTCATGGTTCGTTGCCGCTGGTATTACAACCGCTGGTCAAACTACACCATAAGCAAACTTGGGCAGCAACTGCGTTCCAGATCCAACAAAAGCTTCTGTTTCACCCTGCCGGGCTTCCTCAGGGATCGAACGTCATGCCCGAATTAATGTTACACCATTGAACTATTAAACAAGAGCGATCTTAACGCTTCAGCTGACTTCCAAATTTGCATGCCCTGCCTGCTGTACTTTCTCCCATTGCTCTGAGCTGTGCTGCAGGTTGTTCCTATTCCCAGGTTAGCCACCACTCTCCTCCACTGGCAACTTACTATGTGCCCCGTGAGTGAGGTAGGGGCACAGGTACTGCTGTCCGATTATCTCTGCAGGGCTTTGGCAGCTTATGCCACCCATAACATCACACTGGTAACTAATAGTAGGGTTTTCATAGCAAATGCCTTTGCAGTGTGCATGTGCTCCAGCTGCATGTTCTCTACTAGCAGGCTAGCGATGTGCCTCGCTTGCAAGATGCACACACACTATCCACATTTCCTACTACTGCACTAGTGACACACATCCAAGCGCAGCCTTACTTTTTATCACGGCCTCTACACCCCCACTATGGTAAAATTCACACACTAACCATGCACTTGTCCCACGCTACCTGCAGCACTTTAACCACCATGCCCCTTTGTATGCCTGGAAACTGCACCAGCCTTCTGCAGAAAAAAACAGCTTAGAGAGGGCTCTGCAAACAAGACCCCTTCCCCAACAAAATAAAAATCACAGAGTGCTAAACACTGTTAGATAGCTTATACTGTGCAGCCAGCTCTGGAGTCCTGAATTTTGTTTTTTGTATAGCAGTTATTTTGTTCTTGGAATTTCTTCTTGTGCCACTGGAGATGGGCGATAGCTTTCTTCCCCTATTTCCATGAAAGTGGGTGTGGTTTAAGACACTGCATTAGCCAAGGACGACATGCTTCCTACCTGGAAAAGCTGTCAGCCAGAGAGCAGCTGATGAACAGTGAAACCCCATGAAACAAGTATCACAATAGCAAAGATAAGCAAAAGCATAACCAGCCTCCATCTGCTCAAGCAAGAGATAATCCCTTACACGCTATCCTATGGCTACCTGCGTCTCTGCTACCTTCTTTACATCAAATCAATATAGAACATGTGGGCGTCCCTTGTGCCTTCCATTCCTATTCTTGGGAGTGAGTCAGGGAGGAATCTGATCTACACTAGATACACGTTTCTCTGCATTTCTACATCATACAGCTGCACCTGCTCCATTGCTGATGCTGAGGGTGCAACATCTACCTGATACACTCTGCTTTGAGGTGCAGCATAGATCTTATGAGGAGAGGCATCCTCTTAAGACCTTCCATGCTTAGGAATCTTGTAGCTGTAAAACTAATTTTCCTTCCTCATAGCCAAGGGGACTAACAAGGCAGCTACAATTCTCTCCTCTGCACAAAACTAAAGATCAGACAAAGATTTTATTACATCTATAATACACTTACTTAGAAAGGGCAACTAGTTAAAAAACAAATACACTTCCCAAAGATAAACATTAAATCTAATGCATTTTACCGTGTTTATAAATGGACAGATTAGTTGATACAGAAACTGTGGCCTCTCTAGCCCTCAAAATTTGTATAAGAATTCTAATGCTTACCGGGAAGGGATCCCAGTGCAAGGAAATGATCCAGGAGCCGCAGATTTATGACAAGCTGCTCGAGGTTAACACTTTATAGACCTCATTCTGTGGGTTAAAGAATAGCTGCAGCAATAGACAGCTCCGAAGAGCTCATGCTTGATCAAAAACTCCAAAAATTGTATAGCTGATATCCTAGTGAGCGCATAGAAACCAGCTGTGCAAAATCAAATACGATACCATCAACTGTGTGACATTTTGTTATGTTCATGGAGAAATGGGGAGTAAGGATTTTTTTTGAGAGATCAGAATGGTAGAAGAGTTAGGTAGAAAGATTTAGAGAAGTAGTCCAGTCTCTCACCTATCAACTCGGAACTTTAATCAAGATCATCAATTAAAGTGCTATACACAAAATAATTCCCCGTTAGGGGAATGTAATGATTTCTTTTGACTTACAAATGGTAGGAAGGAATTTGATGCTCACTGAGCAAAAACGATCCCTGTAACTCAAGCCTCAGTGAGAGCAAAGTTCCATGGCAACTCTTTTTAGACTCCTTGCAAAAGAAATCCAAGATAAGATATGAGCACCGAGTCTGCATAGTTTAATATCCCGGTACCCAGTCTTCGCTTAAATCTCCTGCACAGCTAGATCAGACAACTTGTCTTGGACCTCCTCCATGCCTTTGTAATTTGTAGGTTTGTCAGAATAATCTCGCTCTCCAAAAATGGTGCTTCCGATTCTCACATTTGTGGAGCCAACCTCTATCTGCAAAGGAGGGGGGGGGGGAAGGGGGAGGAAGACACAATGCCAGAGACTGGTTTTAATATAGGGCAAGTGCACAGAGCCATAGTTGACCCTAACAGTGCCAAGACTGCAGTGGGCTTCCAAACAGCACCAACCTAACTTCTTGGAGTGATCATGGTTAAGAGTCAAATTTAACAAGGATGGAGCAGACAAATGCTTTACAATAGTTTCGCTAACTGTCGTGTTTTTTTTTTTTTTGGATTATCAAATCTTTGCAATAAAACATGGCAGGAGATCTGAGTGCTGAATTTAATGTTAATCTTGCTACCCGCAGAGGTAGTGTTGGAGACAAGACAATGGACCATAAACCAGGACTAATATGATGGGCAGTCACAGGGAAGGGGTTGAAAGTTCAGGCAAAGAAATGCTTTGATTTCCCAGTGAGAGTGAATGCAGAACTGTGGTAAAGGGGTACACAGAAGGTGTGAGGGTAAGAAAGGAAGACGAATAGAGTAGGAAGAAGAGCCATCTTAGTGGAGAGAAGAGACATGAAAGCGAAAAGGGAAGGAAAAGAAGAGGCAGGAAAGTGAAGGAAATAGTAGGAGGGTGTGAGACCAGAACAAAGGAGGTGATAAGCTGTGGAGAGAGATACACAGAGGAAGAGAAATTGTGAAAAAAAAAAAGGGAATGAGAAGGCAGAGAAGAACCTTGAGAAGACCAAGAACAAGCAGACAGAGGACAGAGACAAATGCTGGAAACTTTTTATATTTAGCAAAAAAAACTTTCTGTGCCAGTACTCTTGTTTCCTCCAGCCCTGCAGACATCAAATAATGTGTTTCGCTGGAACTTCATAGACATCAGGAGGGGGTACTGGAGATGCAATGTTGGTCTGAAAATCTCACAATATTGCTCCCATTTGCAGCTCTGTAATGGAGAGCGCCTATGGTCAAGCCTCAAACTGAGGGTAATGGAGAGAAGCACCATCTCTCTTTCTTACAAAAATAAGATAGCCAGTCCCGTTCTAGCCCACAGGAGCAGCAGTGGTGGGCCAAGCAAACAGATTCTGTTGCTGAGGTTCTTGGGGGCAGGGGCGGAGGAAGGACTCTGGTGAGACTTGTGGCCAAAAGAGCAGCAAGGGAAGCAATGAGTCCTCCCTGTGTATGCAGCAGCCGCTACGCTTGACATTTAAAAACTGGACCTGGGCCGTTATACCCATGACCCACTATGCTTTTTGTTTTGTTTTTTTATGGCCACAGTTATGTGCACAAAGTTCAACACTCCCAATCGTTTTGAGACATTAGCTCGTATGACACTGCAGCAGAAGGCAAACTGCCACAGAAATTAATTGTTCAGCTTCAAAGCTTCAATGCCCAGAGCTAGCAAGGCACTAGGAACAGTGCAAGCTTCCAGTGAATGTGGAATCAAGGAGCTGAGCTATGGAACTCATTCACTGGAACAAACTCACAAATAGTTGCTACAGACAAGCCAAATGAGACTGGTAAAAGGAAGGCCAAAGAAACACACTTACTGCATGCTCAAAGTCCATGGACATTCCCATGCTGAGTTCCACCTTCTCAGGGGGGATCTTTAACTTCTCACACACCTCTCGTCGCAGGGATATTAACATCTGCACAGACAAACAAGGAGGTTACATAGATTTCTCCTTTTAAGAGCTAAAAACTTTGGAGCCTGAATACGAGACTTGGGCTTGCGTCTTTTGGCAAAACCGGACACAGGGTTTATGTTGGAGATGAGACATTCAGTCTTCTGGGAAGACAAAGGAGAACCTCCCCCACCACTCCAGAATGGCCTTAGCAAGTGATTCAGAGGAATTAAGAATGGCGATATATTTGCTACTCAGTTCTGACACAACTTGGTACATTGTGATTTAGTCCCTTAAGGATTTATAGCAGGTTGTAAACGAGATGGGATCAGATGCCCATGGGTGGAGGGGCATGTTTTCATTGCCCCCTTCCCATTCTTGCTGCCCACACACAGCCACACAATCTCACCTGACAGAAGGGGCGTGCCCTAGCGCTTATGTAATGCACTCTTCTACCAATGCAATTTATAGCTCAGATCAATGTTTGGCCAGCATGATGCTCCAGAGGAGTTCTATGGTACATCTGGTGATACAGAGCTTTGAATGAAGCAGAAGAGGTGCTGGCAGCAGGAACAGCAGATTAAAGAAATGCCTATCACACCATTAACTCCATTCTGCCATCAAGCTAGAATCAGCTCCCAAGAGCATGGAGGGAACCAGGGAGATGGGAGAGAGTGCAAGCAGTATGGATGGTGCCTAGAATTGCTAAGTTCTTAAAAGGACCATAAACAATTATTCAAGTATCCATGGAGATATTCTAAAACAAAAGGAAAAGACCTCAATAGCCTTCGGAGCCAGAACAGACTAACCCTTTCACATCCACATAATTGTTTGTAACTGAAAATTCTGGTTTTTTTATTAAGATTTGAGCTAAATGATGAAGAATAAAGTTTTTTTGAAAAAATTGTATTTCTAAGAAATATTTACTGTTGCCATATGGCAACTACGGTCCTGAATGGCTGAAAATTAAAATCAGTCTTGGCATCAATTTATTGCTGGGTGTGATAGTTTAAATAAACAGGTTTTTTAGATGTCAAGAACAGATACACATCACATTTCGCACAGTGTGCGGATTTTTTGGAACTATAGAAACTGAAAATTTGGGGGGAAAATTTGAAGGTTGCCATATGGCAACAGCCATGAAAGGGCTATACAGAGGGAGAGTCAGCCAGTCAAACATCCAACTGGTGAACTCCAAAACATCAATGGTCAGAAAAATCTATTGTAACTTCAGTAATAGCTAGTGCGCAAATCCAAATACAGCAGTTTATGCAAGACCCACAAGATTTTCATATTGTATGTATTATACCAGAATAATGATTAAAAAAAACAGTGACTTAGGTAGCAGGAGCAATAGCTGAGAAAAAGTTGAGTCACTGTTTTTTGATCATCATTCTGGTATAATACATGCAGGGTTTTTTTATTTAAGACCCACAAGATTTTCATATTGTATTTGGATTTGCACCCTACTGCAGTTACAACAGTTTTTTCTGACTGTTGATGTTTGCAGTTCACCAGTTGGATGTCGTTTCTGACTGGCTGACTCTCCCTGTTTTGAGTCTGTTCTGGCTCAGAGGGCTACTGAGGTATTTTCCTCTTGTTTTATATCATCTCCTCCATGGATCCTTGAATAAAGTGTAGTTACTCACCTGTAACAGGTGCTCTCCGGGAACAGCAGGAATCAGTCCTCAAATGTGGGTGACATCTGTGCTGATGGAGCCCGCGCGGAGCATTTCCCCAGCTTTCACAGAAAGCCTTTGGGAATGCTACCATGTGTACATAGTCCCCTTCCTGCCCAAGGGTGCCATCTTGCTCAGTCAGTCAGATGACATAGCTAAGCCGGCAGTCAAACAAAAACAGAAGGACAGCAACTCCAAGGGGAGGAGGGAGGGTTGTGAGGACTGATTCCTGCTGTTCCTGGAGAACACCTGTTACAGATGAGTAACTACACTTTCTCCAGGAATAAGCAGGAAGCCAGTCCTCACATATGGGACTCCCTAACTCCAGGCTGCCAAGGACTGAACCACAACAATACCAATAGCGACCGGACGGGTGGCCATGAGTTGCAGAAGTCGAGTCCCCGCTGAGAGACTCTGCAATACCTTAGCATCCAGCAACACTATCATTCCAGTAACCTGAACACAGAAGGGTCGGAGGGCAGGACTTGCCTACACTCCAAGAATATTATGCAGCACTGCCTGACCAGAGGCACTGTTCCTGTGGGATTTTCTTTCCAGGCAGTAGTGTGCTGCAAATGTGTGAATGGATGACCAAGTGGCGGCTCTGCAAATTTCTGTCACCAGCACAGAATGGAGGTGGGCCAACGACATGGCAATCGCCCTTACATGATGCGCTGTGATCCAGTGCTCCAGGGAGAGGCCCGTCTGCTCATAGGCAAGGGCAATGCAGTCCACCACCAAGAGGATAGAGTACGCTTGGTTACAGGGAGCCCCAGTCGGCTGGCATCATAGGACACGAAAAGCTGAGGTGCTTTGCAGCGGCCCTGGGTCCACTGCAGACAGAAGGACAGGGCCTGTTCACAATCCAGTGTGTGGAATATGAGCTCCTTCCCTGCTGGCATGAGGCTGCGGGTAGAAGGTGGGGAGTACGACCTCCTGGTTGAGGTGAAAATGGGGATACCACCTTCGGGAGGAACTTAGGATGAGTGCACTACCCTGTTCCTGAAGAACCTGGTGTACAGGTCATTTGATTAAATCATTTTATGTATACATTATGAGTGATTTGATGGGGATGTTTTTATATTAAATAATGATTAAGGAGAATTTTTCATACACTCCATATTTGTGATTCCACTGGTAAAAAGATACTACTTATATAATGATTTAACCTTGAAGGTGGATAGGTTGCATTGTATTTTGTTTTGGGCAGCATATAATTTGTAACTTTTTTGGTGATTTGTATTTAGTGTACAGGGGGGTCTGTCATCAGCGCTTGAAACTCGCTGTCTCTGCAAACTGAAGTCAGGACCACCAAGGCGGCTACCTTCCAGAATAGTTACCTGAGGTGGTGGCAAGTGTCTTGAACAGTGGCCTAGTCAATTGGGAGAGCACCACGTTGAGGTCCCATTCTGCCACCAGGGGGCGGACAGGGGGTTTGGAAAGCAGGCAGCCCTGCAGGAACCAGGAAACCAGGGCTGGCTGGTTCAAGGCTTTCCCCCTCCTGGGTGGTGGTGAGCAGCTATGATGCTCAGATGCACTAAGACTGAGTTAGATTTCAACCCTGCGTGCGACAGATGCCCTAGGTACTGGAGTACCAGCTGGACATGGCAGGAGAACAGATTCTCCTTCCTATCTATGCACTACAGGGCAAACCTGCGCCACTTAAAGGCAGAAGCCCTCCAGCTTCCTGGAGGCTAGCAGGATCTCCTCAACCTCTTGTGGTAGGTTTCAGCGGGACCCAAGGCTACCCTCTCAGCATCCAGGCTGTTAAGAATCAATGACCCCACATTGGTGTTCAGAAGAGAGCCCTCCTCCTGAGTCAGGAGGACTGGGAGTATTGTAGTTAGTGAGAGCAGTAGTGAGAATCAGGTTTGCCTGGGCCATCTGGGGGCGATCAGTATCACCGATGCCCTCTCGTCCTGAATTTTGAAGAGTCTTGGCGACCAGGGGAGTCTGGGGAATGCATACAGCAGTCCCTCAGACCATGAGATCAGGAACGCGTTTGATGCTACCCTCTATGGATGCGGCTGCCTGGAGCAGAAGCGAGCCAGTTGCGCATTGTCCGGAGAGGCAAAGAGGTCTATCTCGGGCCAGCCCCAAATGTGGAAGCGCTTCTCCACCACCGTAGGGTCGAGATGACACTTGTGAGGGTGCAGGACTCTGTTGAGTCGGTCTGTCAGGCAGTTGTCCTGGCCCGGGAGGTAGATTGCTTTACGCAATGACATGCTTCTGCGAGCAAAGCAGAGGAGGGCTACAGCCTCCTGGCATAGGGAGTACAAGCCTGTGCCCCCCTGCTTGTTTATACAGAACATTTCAATCTGGCTGCCAATCTGGACCAGCAGAGGTCTGTCCACAAGAGGGAGCGGAAGGCACGTAGGGCAAGAGATACTGCCCAGAGTTCCAGGAGGTTAATCTGTAATAGAGACTCCTCCCTGGACCAGCAACCCTGAGTGCTGTGAACTCCGCAGTGAGTTCCCCAGCCCTGGAGAGAGGGGCATCTGTGGTCAGGGTACTGTGTGGTGGTGGCGCCTGGAAGGGCATTCCTACCCGGAGGCGGCCCAGGTTTTGCCACCAGTCGAGGGATCGCCAGCTGGCAGGAGACCCTGACCCAGAATCGGCCCACAGCCTGGGTTTGAGAACACAGGCACCACTGGGCCATCCACATGTACAGGCAGGCTAGTGATATGACATGGACCGTAGAGAGTCCACGAAGAAAACAGCGCTAGCCACTCAACCGAGCAGAAACAAAACAAGAAGCGGCAGGTTTACCATGAATCTCAAGTATTGCCAGTGAAATGGGTAGACCAGGATAGGTGTAGGCATCCTTTAGGTCCAAGGAGCAAAGCCAGTCTCTGTAGTGAAGGTAGCACAGCAGTGTCCCAAGGGAAGCATTTTAAACTTCTCCCTCACCAGGAACTTGTTCAGGTCTCAGAGGTCCAGGATGGGCGCAAGACCCCTGGTTCTTTTGGAGACAAGAAAAGTACCTTCAGTAGAAGCCCTTGCCCCAGAGGTGCTGGGGAACAGGCTCTTCTGCCTTGTCCCTTAGTAGACCTGCTAGCTCTGAGAGCAAGGTGGCCTGGTGAAGGAGAGGTTGCACTGGCTCTCCTGGAAAACACCCTGAAGATAGCAACTGGAAACTGAGATAACCCTCTTTCACCACCCGGAGCGTCCAATGGTCTGAGGTGACTTCGGGCCACTTGTGGGTAAAGAGTGCTCAGGCCACCTGTGGGCTTGGTGAGGGTCTCCCAGGGGGAGAGAGGCCCCACACTGGGAGTCAAACGCTCCCACCAGGTTGAGCTGGAGCTGGTGTCTGGTTTGGGAGTGTTTGGCTTCTTGGGTCCCTGCCCTGGCCCTTGGTCTAGGATCCCTGTTGCTGCTGGCTTGGGAAGGCTTGGTAGTGGTGATTCTGATGGAAAGGGAGGTCGTCTTTGAGAGCCTCTGCCTGGTCACCACCTCAGCCTCAATCTCAACCACCTTGTCAGCCATAGGTTTCCCCAAACAGGTTCTCCCCAGTGCAGGGGACATCCAGCAGCTTTTCCTGGACCCATTGCTTGAGGTCCAAGGTCTGCAGCCAGGCCTGGCACCGAGCACAGATGCCTGTGGCTGCTGCCTCAAACCCATCGTAGGTGGTCTGGACAGGAACTTAGAGCTGTCCTGAATGGTGGCTACCAAGGTCTGGAACCGTTGTAGGAGCTCCTGAATAAGGCTCTTAAGATACAAACCTATGAGCTCTAGATAGGGATGTATCTGGCAGCCCAGCATGGATCCCTGGAAACACTTACGCGCCCTAGGGCATCGAGGGTTCTGGCCTCTTTACCCAGGGATAAAGAATAAGTCTTCTGGCTCTTGAGCTTTTGCATCAAAAGACTCCACCACTATGGAATTGTGGGGATGTTGGGCCTTCTGGAAGCCTGAACTCCTCTTGACACAGTAGATGACACTGAGGCATCGGCTGATCACTAGCACCAAGGCCGGAGTCTCCCACATCCGTAGGAGCAGCCATTCAGAGGATGGGTTGCACCAGCACTGACAGCCTCCTTTGGCAGAGACTCATACTGGAGGATCTCCAGTTCTTCAGTGCACAGGTCCTCCTCGGACTCCGTCGGGACTGAGAGGGCTCAGGCCATGACCTGTACAAAGTTGTGGAATGCCACATCCCCGGGTGGGGGAATGGAATCGGAGCTCCAGGGGAGACAGCTCTGAGGGGATGTCTGTGTCGAGAGGTCTCTGAAGAGGCCTCGATGTCAGTCTCCCAGTCTGTCTCAGAGGGTGCAGAGGAGACAGAGGCTTGGAGCTCCCATGCCGCAAGGCCTGCCTTGGGAACTGGGATCCCTCGACTGGTCTTGGGTCAGGACTCCCAGAAACTAGTCAGGGAGGAGTGGACACATGAGGATCAGGACCGGGACCTCGATCAGTGCTGAGGGCTAGCCCAAGGCAGAAGGCGCTCGGGACCTGGCTTGATGCCCGTGGACGCCACTGCAGTTGGGGGCCCTGTTGTCAGCGCAGATGATGAAAACGAACCTGACATCGCCTGCTGCATGCTCAGGATGGCAGACATACTGTTCCAGGACTGCCATTCTGTCCTCAATGGCAGAAGGCTCCGCAGCTTCTGGTGCAGGCACAGAGGGTTTCTAGCATGGTCTCAGGGAGCCTCGCACAGTCACCACCATCCAAAGACTCCTTCCTAGAGACCTTAGGGAGGCGCTGCTTAGAGCCCCGGTTTCCCCTAGCTGCAAGGATTATTTTTTTTCTTTTTCTTGCTAGGGTCCAGGGTCTTTCAAGGAGGGGCCACCGCCGCAAGCTCCGAAGACATCCGGGCCTCACAGAAGTCAATCCAGGGCCACCAGCACTACCTGTCCGGAGTGTGACTGACACAGTATGGTTATGGTTATGGTAATTTTATTTGATAAACCGCCTTTCTGTAACAAGCAAAGCGGTGTACAATATACAAACTAAGGAAAAGGCTCAGGGCCAGAGAAATGGAAAGGAAGTTACAACGGTTTTGAGAAAGGAGAGAGAAAGGAGACAAGACAGAACAAGGAGAGGATACACACAGGAAGGAGATAGAACTTAAGGCAGTACACAGCCGATTAGCGGCCCAAAAGGAAAGATGTAGAGAAGCTGGTTCGAGGGTCAAATCTGACCAGAGCATCTAGGACTTGAGAGTTTGGTTCCTTTTGGTCGACTACAAAAGACTGACTTGGCACTGGAAGAGGTGACCATTAGTTCTAGAGTCTGATGATCCCCACTGATTCACAATGTTTGCAGATGCCCACGGAGTTAGCTCCCACTTGCTGGGGACCAGGATATGACGACTCAGGAAATCTGTTTGAATGTTCTCCATTCCTGCAATGTGCTGTGCAGAAAGAGCCAGGAGATTGGATTCTGCCCAGGGAGATAGAAGACCCCTTTCCAGGGCCACTCCGGGACATTTGGTCCCAACCTGTCAGTTGAGATAAGTCACAATGGTGGAATTGTTGGAAAGTACTCCGACTGCTCGACCATGGAAGTGGGATTGAAAGAAGAGTAGAACCAGATGAACAGCCCAGGCTTTGAGGCAATTTAATGGTCCAAGAGGCTTCTTGAATGGAAGATGCCTGTGGTACCTGTCCCTGGCAGTGTGCTCCCCAACCTGAAAGGGATGCGGAATTCCCAAGGGAACACCCGTCAACAACTGATGAGGACAAAGTCACCAGAGAAGACTGTGGTGTACCACTGAAGAAACGGGTAAACAAGTCTGATAGTCCTGGGTGGATGGGGACCAGTGCGACAGGAGAGAGTACTGAAGCAGATGCACGTGAGCACAGACCCAGGGGATTAAATTGAGAGCAGAAGCCATGGTGCCGAGGAGTTGTAGGTAATCCCAGGCAGTGGGAGCTGCCAGGCCCCAGAAGGCATGGACCTGAATGCAGAGCTTCTTGCATCCGTCATAAGAGGAAGACGTGACCCATTCTTGTGTCAAAGCAGGCACAGAGGAATTCCAGAAACTGAACTGGGCACAGATTGCTTTTGGCATAATTGACCATCCAGCCAAGACGGTCCAGAAAAAAAAAAAAAAAAAAGAGGACCCGAGAGAGAGATGGCAGAAGTAGCCTTCACGAAACTCATTGCACTGATAAGCCAATCATCTAGATAAGGATAAACTCGAATACCTTGGCACCCCCACAGGGAAGCTGCCACCACCACCACCTTGGAGAAAGCGCGAGAAGCTGTGGAAAGACCAAAGGGCAGGGCACCAAACTGATAATGCTGACAGTGGACCACAAAATGTACATATTACTGATCTTTGTGGATTGAAATGTGAAAATATGCTTCCACCAGGTTCAGGGATAAGAGAAATTTGCCTGGCCAAACAGCTTGAATGACTGTCCTGAGGATTTCCATTCGAAACAGCAGCATCTGAAGACAACGAATGACTCCCTTGAGGTCCAGGATTGGACAGAAGGAGCCACCAATCTTGGGAATGACAAAATAAATGGAATAGTAACCATAACCTCTTTCTGAGGGAGGAACTGGGCATATCGCATTGAGCTGATGGTGGTTGTGGAGAGTCAGGCGTATTGCCGCTGCCTTGACTATGGAACTGCATGGAGAGCCGAGGAAGATATATGGCATGGACTCAGTGAAGTTGGGAGCATAACCCTGTGTTCTACCTCGAGTAAACAGAAAAACGATAACAGAAAAAGACCACATGTCCTATCTAGTCTGTCCTACCAACGAAACAAGAGTCCCCTTTTTTCCTTTAAACGATTCTCTGTGTTTGTCCCATGCTTTTTTGAATTCAGATACTGTCATCTCTACCACTTCCACTGGGAGACTATCCCATGGATCCACCACTCTTTCCGTAAAGAAATACTTCAGATATCACTCCTGAATTTATCCCCTTTCACCCTCATCCCATGTTCCCTCATAGCAGTACTTGCTTTCAATAGAAAGAGGCTCTCCCCCTGTGCATTTATGCCACGGAGGTATTTAAACGTCTTAATCACATCATCTCTATCCCACCTTTCCTCTAATGTGTACATATTAAGATCCTTAAGTCTGTCCACATATGCTTTATAATGAAGACCACTAACCATTTTAGTAGCCACCCACTGTACTGACTGCATCCTGTTTATATCCTTTTGAATGGCACACAATACTCCAAATGAAGCTGCACTGAGGTATACGGAGGCATCATCACCTCCCTTTTTTCTGCTAGCCATTCCTCTCCGTATGAACCCAAGCATCATTCTAGCTTTTGCTGTCGCCTTTTCTACCTGTTTAGCCACTTTAAGATCTTCAGACAACCACGCCTAGATCCTGCTCTTCTTTAGTGCACAAAGGTACTTCACCCCTATACTATATTGCTCCCTTGGATTGCTGCAGCCCAAATGCATGACCTTGCATTTTTTAACATTAAATCCCAGCTGCCAAATTCTAGACCATTCTTCAAGGTTAGCTAGATCCCTCCTCATGTTATCTACACCTTCCTGGGTCTCTACTCTATTACAGATTTTGGTATCATCCGCAAAGAGGCAAACCTTACCCGACAGCCCTTCCACTATATCACTAACAAAGATGTTAAAAAGAATCAGACCAAGGACAGATCCCTGGGGCACACCACTGGTAACTTCCTTCTCCTCAGATTGAGCTCCATTTACCTGTACCCTGTGTCACCTCCCACTCAACCAATTTCTAACCCAAACAGTAACTTTAGGGTCCATCCCTAGGGTGCTCTGTTTGTAGTCGCCTGTGAGGAACGGTGTCAAAGGCTTTACTGAAATCTAAATACACCACATCTAGGGCTCTCCCTCGGTCCAACTCCATGGTCACCCAGTCAAAGAAATCAATCAGATTTCTCTGACAAGACCTGCCTCTGGTGAATCCATGCTGCCTCAAGATCCTGTAATCCGCTGGACTCCAGAAACCTATTTTCTCTTTCAGCAGTGTTTCCAATAATTTACTCACCACCGAAGTTAAACTAATCGGCCTGTAGTTCAACCACATCCTTACTTCTGCTTTTGTGTAAAGGCACCACATGAGCCTCTCTCCAGTCCTTTGGCACCACTCCACTCCAACGAGGCATTGAAAAGGTCAGCCAGTAGAGCTGCTAGAACATCCCCAAGTTCCCTCAGTATTCTAGGGTGTATCCCATCCAGTCCCATCGCTGTGTCTACTTTAAGTTTAGCTTGTTTCTCACGAACACAGTCTTCTGAAAATTGTTCAAGATGCTCCTCTCTTCTGTTCCTGTTTGTGGGTGTTTTCTGAGGTCCTGTTCCTGGTTCTTCTTCTGAACACAGAACAGAAATATTTGTTAAGCAATTATGCTTTATCTTCCTCAGCTTCTACATATTCCTCCCCTTCACCCTTGAGTCTGAAAATACCACTTCTGCCCTTTCTCTTCTCACTAACATCTGAAAAATGTCTTATCCCCCCATTTTATTGCATTGGCTATTTCTTCCTCTTTTTGAAACTTTGCTTTCCTGACTACTTTGCTAGCTTCTCTAAGTTTTTCCAAATATAATTGCCTGTCTTCTCTCTGTGATCTCTTGTATTTCATTAAGGCCTCCCTCTTTCTTCACCTTTTCAGCTACTTCTTTCGAAAGCCATAGCGGTCTCCTTTTCCTTTTACCTTTAATTTACCATTTTAACAAAAAGGTTGGTTGCCCTTAAAATATCCTCCTTTCAGTTTTGCCCACTGTTTTTCTACATCCCCCAGCTGTTCCCATCCCGCTAACGACTCCCTGAGGTATTGGCCCATCTTGGAAAAGTCAGTTTTCCTAAACTCTAAGACCCTTGCTTTTGCATGGATTCTAACAGCCCTAGTCCTAATACTGAACCACACCATCTGGTGATCACTGAATGCAAAATGATCTCCCACTATAACATCAAACACACTTTCACCATTGGTAAGCATCAAGTCCAATATGGCCCCTTCATATTGATGTTATCTAGGTCCATTCGCGGGGAAAAAAAATACTATGTCTGCCCATAGGAGGCACTTCAGAATGGACCCGGAAATTACCAATGGGCAGATTTGGCAGAACCAGAAAACTTACTGGACAAGGAGAAATTGTCCTGGTTGTGATGGATACCCCAAAAGGACTGAGGCTTGGAACTAGCTATATCCACCACTGTAAATAGCCCACCCTGTATATAGCTCAAACAAATCAAGCACCCAACACATCCCTCACACAACTAAGTTTTATCCTCACTGCATGTACAACACACACACTTTACCTGATTGCTTGCTGTGATACCACCTTGATTATTAAGATAAGGCGGTTTAGAAATACTGTTAAATAAATAAATAAAATAAATTCAAAGAATGACCAGATTTGCCAGGCCGGAAGAGACAAAAACCTCTGAAGTGGACTCTAAAGATGAGGACATGGATAATGATGTGGCAGGATGACGAAAATTGGATTTGAGCTTATCCTCCGGCAAACGTTGAGGCTTCACTTCCCCCAAATCCTTCACATGTTCTTCCAAATCCTCAACAATAAGGTGGCCGCAATAAAAAGGAAGCTTAGCAAGACAGGACTTGGAAGCAGCATCCCTATTCCAATAGAGTAACAGCCAACATTAAATCACAGTGGCAACAGCCACAGACCGAGCAGATAAGCGCAGCAGACCATAAGAGGCATCAGCAAGGAAGGCAGTGACAGATTCTAAATGAGGCAAAGCCGGATCATCTGGAATTGACTGAAGCCACTGGAGCAGAGGGCGTGCAGAGAGACTTCCGCAAACGGAGGCCTGCAATGAAAGTCAATGACGAGAAAGTGGTTTTTAAGAAGCCTTACACCTTGCGAGCCATCTGATCACAGAGGGCAGAACCACCCTCCACATGAATGGTTGTGCATTTAATGACTGCAGTGACCAGAGTGCCTACTTTAGGGAAACCCAGCCACTTGTCAAAATCATCCGACGACCAAACGTAACACACCCCCCAAGCAACAAGTGGAGACACATCACAAGAATCCCACTCTAAGGAGACCATCTGCTGTAGCTCCAGGAGAAAGGGAAAAGCCTTGGGTGATTTCCCGATACCACGATGATGGGGTCTGCTTGAGATTTAGAGGAATCTAAAGGCTGTTGCACTTGAAAGTCTGAGAGGTGCAGAACCTCTGTAATTTGAGCAATGTCAACAGGAAGCTCTTCTTTATGGAATAACCAGCTATCCTGACCGTCTTCTCTAGGCTTCTGGTTGCCTTCCAATGGCGAGAGCTCTCCTTCCCGGCCAGACTCAGACGTGATAGAATGTCCATCTGAAGGACCGTCACTGTCTTCCCCTTCAGGGCACTAGTCCCCTGGGAGGAAAGGAAGTTTCCTTGGCCAGATCTAAAGAAGCTGCAGCCAAACTTCAGTGGGCAAGCAGCAGTCGGAGTACCCGAAGTCCCCGAGCACCACATATTGCAGGCCTGATGAATAGCTGCATAAACTGGCTGCATTGGCTGAAAAGAGAGATGTAGAAGGTGAGCAGGCTGCTCAGGCAACAAAACTGGAGGAAGGGCATCTTGAGATCTAGCAGCATCCTGAGATAACCCAGAGGGAGCTAAAGCAAGAGTCATAGAAGGGCTACCGGAACCAAGGCCTGCAGACACAGAAGGACCCCCTTGATCAGAACCACAGAAGGAACACAAACTACCTGTCCAAGTCTTGCCTTTTTCCTACAGCGCTGCTTGGGCTGTGAGAAGAAATTTATTTTCACTACAGGATAAAGTAAAGGTCGCAGAAAGAGCCGGGGAGCCAAAAATCAAGAGACTCTGAAGAACGAATGGCAGCCGCAGCACAAAAATTATGGCGGGAAAACAGCAAAAACAAAGCCAGGAAACAGTGGCCAACTGACTGCGTGAAGAGAAGCAGGAAAGCTTAGTTACTCACCTTTAACGTGTGTTCTCTGGGGACAGCAGGAATCAGTCCTCACATGAGTGACATTAGTGCTGATGGAGCCTGCGCAGAAGCATCTCCCCAGCTTTCAAAGAAAGCCTTTGGGAGATGCACCACGCATGCGTGGTCCCTTTCCTGCCCAAGGGTGCCATCTTGCCTCAGTCTAATGACATAGCTAAGATGGCAAAAACACAAATACAGTAAAGAAGCAACTCCAAGGGGAGGAGGGAGGGTTGTGAGGACCGATTCCTGCTGTCCCTGGAGAACATCTGTAACAGGCAAGTAGCTATGCTTTCTCTGGGAAGACGTCAGTCCTCACATATGGGACTCCACAGCCAATGTTCCCTCTAATTTTCTGTAGGCTGTGTGCGCATAAAATATCAGCTGTGTGCAGCTTTTGAAGGAAGGTTAAATTTTTGTGCGCCACATAACGACACTCGGCGTTATATACTTTAAAATTTGACTACACATCAGAATACAGTATGTACACCACATTGATTTTAATCAAATTAAATGAAAATAGATGATTACTAAATGAAGCGGAAAATTTCTAGTAATTACAATCATAACTTTTAAATTTTAAGACGTCTGTGTTGTTTTCTATCAGAATCAGAGCCGTAATTTTTGTGCGCTCTGTTGTAAAGTATGTGCGCTTGCTCGGCGAGGTGTGTGCACACGCACACAGCTTAGAGGGAACAGTGTCCACAGCTACAGGCTACTGAGAACCTAAATAAAATGCCACAGCAACCAGAGAAGTGAGCCGTGATCTGCAGCAGTTACATCCCAATGGAGAGACTCTCGCAAGACACAGGTGTCCAGTGAAGAACCAGCACTCTGGTAGCCTGAACACAAAAAAAAAAGTGTCAGAGGGCAGGAATTACCTACACCCCGAAGAGATTATGGAGTATGGCCTGGCCGAAGGCACTGTCCTGTTGGGGAGTCCCTCTCCAGGCAGTAGTGAGCTGTGAAGTTATGGACCCGAAGACCAGATGGTGGCCTAGCAGATTATAGTCACAGGAACACAGATTTTCCCCAGCCCTGACACCATGCGTTGTGACCCACTGGTCTAGTGAGATCCCAGACTGCTCATAGGCAAGGGTGATGCAGTCTGCCACCCACGTGGATAGAGTTTGCTTAGTCACTGGGAGCCCCAGTTGACAGATCACAGGAGATAAAAAGCTGAGGTGTTTTGCAGAGCCCCAGGTCTATTCCAGATAGGACAGGGCCCTTTTACAAGCCAAAGTATGGAGGACAGTCTCCCCCTTGCCAGCATGAGACCTCAGAAAGAAGGTGGGGGAAGCACTACCTCCTAACTGAGGTGGAATGGGGACACCACCTTCAGCAGAAACTTGAGGTGTGTGCGAGCACCACCCTGTTCTTGTAGAACCTCATGTAGGGAGGCTTACATCAGAGCCTGGAGTTCGCTGACCCTGTGAGCTGATGTGAGTGCCATGAGAAAGACAACCTTCCAGGAGAGGTACTGCAAGTGGCAGGTAGCCAGGGGCTCAAACGGCAGCTTAGTAAGCTGCAAGAGCACCATGTTGAGATCCCATTCCACTACTGGTGGGCGGACAAGGGAGGGGGGTTTGGATAGCATGAAGCCCTATAGGAAGCGAGCTACAAGGGGCTGGGCCGAGAGGGGTTTTCCCTGCACAACATGGTGGATGTGCTGCGACAGCACACATGTGCATTCAGAGTTGGACTTTAGTCCCACCTGCAACAGGTGGAGTAGGTACTGGAGTATCAACTAAACTGGGCAGGAGAATGGGTTCACCTGCTTCTTGGTGCACCAGACAGAAAAGCACCACCACTTGAAGGCGTATGCCTTCCTTGTGGAGACCTTATGGGAGGCCAGAAGGACCTCCTCTATGTCCAGTGGAAGGTTGAAAAGAGTTAGGAATACCCTTTCAGCAGCCAAGCCGTAAGAGACAGGGATCCCAAGGTGGGGTGAAGGAGAACACCCTTCTCCTGAGATAGCAGTCTTAGGACATGGTCCAAGGAAAATCGGCAATGCCGCCGACACATGGAGAAGCAACAGGAACGAAGGTTGCTTAGGCCACCATGGGACTATCAGTATTAGTGATGCCCTGTCGTGCTGGACCTTGAAGAGGATCTTCGTGACCAGTGGAGTCAGCGGGAAGATGTAAAGGGGACCTTCTGTCCATGGAACCAGGAACACATCCGCTGCCACCTGGGACGGTGCGGCTGGCAGAAGCAGAAGCGGTGCAATTGTGGTGTTCGGGCTGCATCAAGACAGAACCGCCAGCTTCTACTGAGAAACTTCAAAGAAGCTGGCGGTTCTGTCCTGATGCAGTCCTTTTGAAATTCTTGGGCGAAGCTAGAATCGACATTCGTCTAGCTATTATAGAGTGAGGGTTGTCACCTGAGGGGCCCTTCTTTCAGTTAAGTGTTTCTTTTTAAGACACTAGAGGGCTATGAATGATACTGTAGCAGGTTAAGTGGTTTCTGCCTTTTTAGTGGCATTGTTTGCCATACTGTGTTTTCTACACCCCCCCCCCTCCCTGTTGTGAGGCTTCTCTATAATGTATTGGTGCCATTTAGTCTTCTCTCTTTATGCTCACTATAAGTCATTCATGTTGTGAAGGTCTTCTCATTTTTCAGTGTATTTATACCCTCTGATCACATTTTATGTTGCACTAACACTCTTTGTTTTGTGAGTTTATTTAAAAGGATTGCATTAGCTGCTGGTAGTTCAGAGGGCAACATTTAAAGTATTGTGTTTTATGTTCAGATGAATGGTAATTGGTGAACTAGTATAAATTTAGTGTAGTTACTTCGCCTGCACATACCTAAGTAAACATTACTCTTCGTTGAGGTCACTGTTGGATATACCCCTGAATCCATAGGCTAGGCTGGTGCTGACTCAGCATAGCAGATTTACAAGAGCTATTTAAACAGATTTCTATACCGCCTTCTTCTGCAATCAAGGCGGTCTCCACAGCAAACAATCAATAAAATATTGTGTCTAGTGTGTGCATGCATTGAACAGTGAATGCATGTGTGTGTAGAATGTCGTTGATTCTTGGTGAGCTATTTACAACATGTACATAGTATTGTATATAACGCATCAGGGCTTTACTTCAATACTATTTACGTGTCGAGAAGGGAGGGTAGTTGGGCTGTGGTACTGTCTGTTGCACAGTTTAAGTGACGTCACCGGCATGCTCTATGAAGAGGGTTGCCTTGAGCAGTTTCCTGAAGTCCTTAATGTCTGTTGACTGTAGTTCATCGGGGAGGGTGTTTCAAATTGTTGGTGCTGCTTTTGATAGGACTCGTTTTTCGGTGTCCTTGCGTACCTTGGTGAAGTCCTTTCGTGTGTTGAAGCGGTTGGAGGTGCCTCTCCGCCTCAATCTTGTGCTGCTGTAGGGTTGTATGAGTGGTTGTAGGCTGAAAGCTGATAACCGTTATTTGATTTTGAATATGTTTATGACTGTCTTGTATCTGAAGCGGGAGCTGATTGGTAGCCAGTGGAGATCTTTTAGAGTGGGTGTGATGTGTTCTTGTCTTGTGGTGCCAGCTATTATGCGTGCTGCTGTGGAATGGGTTGCCAGAAAAAGTCAGATTGGAAGCAAATCATGTGCAGTTTAGATAGTGTGTTAAAGCATGGTTATTTGAGGAGGACTTTACAGAAGAGGTATGGAGGAAGGAAAGGATGTTTGCTGAGGAGGGGGAATTTTTAGTTATTTATTTACATTCTCTTATATACCGCGCTATTCTGCATCAGTGCAGTTTACATTGAACAAATTACATTGAACAGGGTATTATAACTTGGAGATAACTATTTTACAGGGAACATGAGCTATGGAGGGTTAAGTGGTTTGCCCAAGACCACAAGGAGCACCCGTGGGACTAGAAATCCCAGTCCTTGCAGCCCAAGGTTGCTGTCCTCTAGTGGGATTTGAACCCCCGACCTTCCGGCCTGAAGTACCTTGCCCCAACCAATAGGCCACTCATCCACTCCATGTTATGTTTTCTATATGATTTTCTGGACTATTGTCTGCGAGTGGGATATCAAGAACAAATAAAACACATACATACTAATTGCCAGGATTATAAACAAAGGCTACACTACAATTATATCAGAATCCAGTATCCCAACCACCACCTGCTGGGAAAACATAAGCCAGACTGCTATATATTATACAAAAAGTCAACATTAGCAGAATATCACCCCCTCAGACACGCATGCAGCATACAGACAGATCTTCATCAAACACAGAATAATGGATCACAGACTAGAAACAGAAAAAGAGTCAAAAACTGAACTAGAAGCTCGAAATCAGTCACAATCTCTGCATGCAGTAAAACACTGAAGAAAGAGAAACAGAATTGCACTTCCTCTCGTATTGAACAAAATACTAAAAGGACATCAGAGATACACGTTTCCCCACAGACATATTCCAGTTAATAAATACAAAAAAAGTAGCCAGACATTTTCTCTGGTCTTGTTTTCCTTTGGGTATGCTATATTCAGTAACTCTTTCCAGGGTCTCCTGTCCATTTACCGTTCTTACTTCCTGCCTTCTTCACTTCCTCCTCTATATCCATCTCTGGCATCGACCTTTCACATCTCTTCCATTTTCCTCTCTATCCACTTGGATTTCACTCCTCCTTCTCACATCCAGTCCTCAGTCTTCCTTTTTACTGCAGCTTTCCATCTCTCTCTCTATCCCCCCTCGTTGTCCAGTATCACCCTTGTAACTCCCCCCCCCTCCATCTCTAACCCTGCAGCAGCAGTAACAAAAAAGTGTCTCAGTCTATGAGCACACAGGAAGTCCTGTGTTATCCCTGCACCCTCCAATGCGAGCTTCAGTTTCCCCAAGGACAGGTATGCAGCAGGACCTTGAGCATGCATAGGTTCAAAATCTTCATGCTTACTGTTTCTGCTGCCACTTCTTTAGTCAAGTCCCAGCTACTCTTTTAGTGTCCCCCGCCAACCCCCTTGGCTACATCACAGAGGGTTGGTTAAGGCTGCTTATATCTGACAGCACCATTTCCCTGGTATTGCAAAGCATGTCACAGGCTACAAGACGACAAAGTACATACCTGAAAATCTGGATTAGGACCCTGGTCGGTCTCATGTCCAAAGCTTCCAATCGTCATTAAACCCACAAACTCAAGGCTAGGACATTTCTGGGTGATATGTGTCACAGTAGCCACTGTTTCCGCAGGTGGGAGACCATGCTTACCTTAAAAATACAGGGAGGAGGAGTTGTCAGGGAACAGCAGATTCCAATTGTCAAGTAAGAGTATACCAGTGGCAGAGTTTCCAAACAGTCATGGACTTCATAAGCATGAATGGTGATGTGGATGTATCAATAAGATCACTTGTTACAAAGACGCAGATTTAAAAGCTGAACCCTATAAAGGTTTTTGCTGAACTTAGTCCTTTTAATATATGCCAGTCATGATCTAAGACTGTGCCAAGTTTTTCATTTAAAATCACTTACTACAATGTCCATTCCCCCAGCCTTCCCAACATGCACTGAATCCGCCTGTAAATTCCCCCACTCTCAAGTGCAGCAGAAACCCAGGAACCAGTGCAGATTATAGATGTTAACCACCATCTGTGCCAGGTGAGGCCATCCAGTAAAGCGTAGTTACTCACCTGTAACAGGTGTTCTCCAGGAGCAGCAGGAATCAGTCCTCACATATGGGTGACGTCGGCGCCGACAGAGCCCTCGCAGAGCAATTTTCCCCAGCTTTCAAAGAAAGCCTTTGGGAATTGCAGCGCGCATGCGCGGTCCTCTTCCCGCCCAAGGGTGCCATCTTGCTCAGATGACATAGCTAAAAGACAGCAAAAAATTAGCAAAAAAACGAAAGCATAGAACTGCAACTCCAAGGGGAGGAGGGAGGGTTGTGAGGACTGATTCCTGCTGCTCCTGGAGAACACCTGTTACAGGTGAGTAACTACGCTTTCTCCAGGACCAAGCAGGAATTCAGTCCTCACATATGGGACTCCCAAGCTTAAGGCTACCGGAGACCCTAAGCGCAAAAATGAGCTCCCTCAAGCTCAGCAGCCCAGAAGGAAGGAATCTTCTCTGAATACGTCTCCAACCGGTAGCCCAACATCCGGGATGGAGGGTAGGAGTTGCCTATACCTCGAAGAGGTTACGGAGGACTGCCTGTCCGAAAGCACTGTCCCTGCGGGACTCCCTCTCCAGGCAGTAATGGGCCGCAAAAGTCTGGCTTGAAGACCAAGTAGCGGCCAGGCAGATGTCTGCCAATGGAACAGAGTGGAGGTAAGCCACTGATGTAGCCTTCGCCCGGACACGATGGGCCGTGACTCGACTTTCCAACGAGAGGCCGGCTGCCTCGTAAGCCCAAGCGATACAGTCAGCAATCCAGATGGACAGAGTACGCTTGGAGACAGGGAGCCCCAACTTATTGGGGTCATAAGAGACGAAGAGCTGAACAGCTCTTCTGTGTTCCCGCGTACGGTCAAGGTAGAAGGTCAACGCCCTTCTACAGGTCCAGGATATGCAAGACCATTTCAGCTCGGCTGGAGTGTGGCCTGGGAAAGTAGGTCGGAAGCATCACCTCCTGGTTGATGTGAAAAGGGGAAACCACTTTGGGAAGAAACTTAGGGTGAGTCCGTAGGACTACCCGGTTCTTGTAGAACCTAGTGTAAGGAGGATCAGACACCAGGGCCTGCAGCTCACTAATGCGTCTAGCAGAAGTGAGGGCCACCAAGAACAAGGTTTTCCAAGAAAGAAAACGAAGAGGACAGGTAGCCATAGGTTCAAAAGGCGGACAGGTAATCCGCTGTAAAACCACATTGAGATCCCAGTCCGGGGCTGGTGGGCGCAAAGGTGGTTTAAGGAGAAGGAGGCCTTTGAGAAAACGAGCCACCAGAGGATGGCTAGAAAGAGGTCTGCCCTCCACCGGCATGTGGTGCGCAGAAAGAGCACTGAGGTGGAGCTTGACCGAGTTGGACTTAAGTCCAAGATTGGAGGGGGAAAGCAAGTACTGCAAGACCACTGACGCTGAACAGGAGAAGGGATCTTGAGACTGCTGAGCACACCAGACGGAGAACCGACGCCACTTCAGAGCGTAGGACTTCCGGGTGGAGGGTCGCCTGGAGGCCAAAACGACCTCCTCCACATCTGGAGGCAGCTGGAGAGGAGCAAGGACTACCCTTTCAGCAGCCAGGCCATCAGATGAAGCGACCGGAGGTTGGGGTGCAGGAGAGTCCCCAGATCCTGTGACAGGAGGTCGGGCTGACACCCCAGAGGAAGAGGGGTGTCTACCGCCAGCTGCATTAGAAGTGGGAACCAAGGTTGTCTCAGCCACCGGGGAGCCACTAGGATCATCGATGCTTTGTCTGAGAACTTTGAAGAGTGTCCGAGACACCAGCGGCATGGGAGGAAAGGCATATAAGAGGCCTGTGGACCATGGAATCAGAAAAGCATCCGCCGCTACTCTGAGAGGATGCGGTTGTCGAGAGCAGAATCTGGGGAGTTGCCGGTTCAGAGGACTGGCAAACAGATCCATGGTGGGGAGGCCCCACTTGAGAAAGATCCGCTGAACCACCATCGGATCCAGCCTCCACTCGTGCGGCTGGAGGATCCTGCTCAGCTTGTCGGCCAGGTAATTTTCTTGACCTGGGAGATAGACAGCTTTGAGGACAATTCCGTGGTGGACAGCCCAAGAGCATAGTGTTTGCGCCTCCTGACAGAGAAGGAAGGAGCCTGTCCCGCCTTGTTTGTTCACATAGAACATTGCAACCTGATTGTCTGTCTGTATCAGCACCGACTGATGAGAAATCAGCTGAGAGAATGCTCTGAGCGCTAGGCGGATGGCTCTGAGCTCCAGGAAGTTTATCTGTTGAGCAGACTCCCAAGGAGTCCAGAGACCTTGAGTACATGTCCCTTGGCAGTGTGCTCCCCAACCCAGGAGAGAAGCATCGGTCGTCAGGACCTGAGAATGTGGAGGGGGCTGAAAAGTCACTCCTAGTACTAGGTTGGGCAGATGAAGCCACCATTGCAGAGAAGAGACCAGCCGGTCGGAGATCTGTACGGAGTCCACTAGGCTCCCAGTGGCCTGATGCCATTGTGTGCGAAGGCACCATTGAGCAGGTCGCATGTTCAGGCGGGCATTGGGGGTCACATGGACCGTGGAAGCCATATGGCCGAGCAGTCTCAGAAATTGCCTGGCCGAGAACAGGGAATTGCTGTGAAAGTGGCTGGCGAGATCCATGAGCCTTTGGGCCCTGTCCAGGGGCAGGAAGGCCCGCGCCTGAAGAGTGTCCAACCTGGCGCCGATGAATTCGAGATTTTGAGAGGGGAGCAAAGTGGACTTTGCGAAGTTTATGACAAATCCCAAGTGCTGGAGTAGAGTCACAGTGCGATGAGTGGCTTGAATGGCTTCTTGGGAAGACTGGGCTCTGATGAGCCAGTCGTCCAGGTAGGGAAACACAAAAAGGCCTTGAAGTCTTAGATAGGCCGCCACCACTGCCAGGCATTTGGTAAACACCCTGGGGGCGGAGGACAGGCCAAAGGGCAGTACTCTGTACTGGTAATGATTTCCTCCCACCACAAACCTGAGATATTGTCTGTGGTCTGGATGAATAAGGATATGAGTATACGCATCCTTTAGATCCAAGGAGCATAGCCAGTCTCCCTGCTGGAGGTAGGGCAGCAGGATTCCAAGGGTAAGCATCTTGAACTTTTCCTTTGCAAGGAACTTGTTGAGGTTTCGCAAGTCCAGGATAGGTCTGAGGCCTCCTGTTCTTTTTGGTATCAGAAAGTACCTGGAGTAAAACCCTTGACCTTTCAGGTGGTGGGGCACCGGTTCCACAGCCTGTTCCTGAAGGAGGCTCGCTAACTCCTGAAGGAGTAAGTCCCTGTGCAGAGGGAGTCTCGGAGGCTCCCCTGGAAAATAGGAGGGAGGTACCTGGTGAAAGTGAAGAAGATAGCCCTTCCGAACTATGTGAAGTACCCAGGTATCTGTGGTGATGTTGGACCACCTTTGGGCAAAGTGGACCAGCCGGCCTCCTGTGCTGAGAGAAACCAGCTGAGGGGGAGAGGCTATGCTGATGAAGTCAAAAACCCCCCACCCTGCTGAGCAGGGGCCGGTGGTGCAGGCTTGGGGGCTTGCTGCCTACGGGACCCATTACCCCGTCCCTTGGCCTGCTTACCCTGTGGGGGAGCTGGTGAGGCCTGATACTGAGGGTAGTATTTATAGGCAGCCGCCTTCCTCGGGTAAAAGGGCTTTTTCCCCGAGCCCTTCTTCTTTTGAGAAGGGGCAGAGGTCTTCCTGGAGAGACGAGTCCTGGTGAGAGTCTCGGTCTCGATCTGTGCAGCCTTCTCATCCATGGGCTTGCCAAAGAGGTTATTACCTCTGCAGGGGACATCGACCAACTTGTCCTGCACCCATGGCTGGAGATCGGACGTCTGAAGCCAAGCCTGGCGGCGTCCACCGATGCCGGCTGCGGCTACTCGAGCCGATGCCTCAAAACCATCGTAGGCTGCTCGAGATAAACTTTGAGCACTCTCGAATACCAGTTGACAAGGTTTGGAACCTCTGCAAAGGTTCGTCGGAGAGACCAGCAGAGAACCCGGCAATTTCTTTAGCCAGGTCCCGGAGATACATGCCCATGTAGAGCTGGAAGGTCTGGACTCGACAAGCAAGCATAGAGCCCTGGAAACACTTCCTACCGAGGGCATCCAGGCTTCGGGCTTCCCGACCTGGAGGCACCGAGGAGCAGGGCCGGATTTACCTTGAGTGAGGCCCTACGCCAACAAAAATTGTGGGCCCCCAGCAGGGGTGGCCCAAGGGGTTTGCGGGGCCTCATTTGCATAAGAGGCCTCATTTGCATAAATATTTGCATAATGTTACCATATACTAACTTTTAGTAAACGTGCCTCTTAATGAGTGTATGGATAAAGAAAGACTAAAAGATTTCTACATTATTATAATCCAGTGCCAACTGCCAGACACATTAGGAACTACTACAAACACTGCCCATTTAGAACCCATAGCAAACCCGCCGTATCCTAACAGCACTACCAGGACTCACAAAGCACCATACTCTACCAATCAAAAGGCAACACTGCAAATATTAAACCAATGCATTTCAGAGAACAACAATACATGACCTACTGGGGAAAGAGAACAAGTGGCAATGTCAAATAGGAATTATATAAACAGAACACCTCAGCTCAGTTACACATGCAGAACATAGACCATCACCAAACAAGTAATCACAATTTAGAAACAGGAAGACAATAATTAAACTGGGAATCCCAAAAGCCAAACTTGGAATGTACAACACTGTAGAAATAAAACTATACATTAATTTGCTCTTGTACTAAACAAAGCGCAGACGTTAATGATGCACATTTACCAGAGCTGACATATTCCAATTAATAAATTCAAAATAAAGAGATATTTTTCTACCTTTTGTGCATTTTTTTCAGCTGCAATTGCTCCAGCCACTTTCTTCTGGTTTCTTCATGTCTTCTGCTAACTCTCCATCGTCTGCTGTCCATTTGTCCTTTCTTCTCTCTTCTAGTTTTTTTCCATTCTCTCTCTACATCTGCTTTAACATACTTAATCTTTCTCCTTTTGCTCTTTCCTCATTCCTATTTCATCCACTCAAATTTTACCCCTCCATCCTCAATCCCCACTTACTCTCCCAATACCCGGCCAATTGTAGATTTTTTATCCCTCCCACACAAAATATTTTTCCCTTCTCCATTTTACTCTTCCAGCCCCATCCCATTCTAATCCTCCCCCAACATTAGCTCCCTTCTAGTTCCAGCCTCACCCCGCATCCATTCCCTTCTAGTCCCTGCATCAGCCCATTTCCAGTCCTAGCCACCCATCAGCCCATTTCCAGTCCTAGCAACCCCCCAACCCAATACCAGCCCTAGCCCCCCATCAACCCACTTACAGTCCTAACCCCCCATCACCCCATTTTCAGTTTAAGCCCCCCCTATAACCCATTACCAGTCCTAACCCCCCATCAGCCCACAGCCCATTACCAGTCCTAACCCCATCAACCCACCTCGTCTTAACCCCCCCAGCCCATTTCCAGTCCTAGCCCCCCATAGCCCATTACCAGACAGCCCCCATCAGCCCACAGCCCATTACCAGTCTTAACCCCCCCCAAAGCCCATTACCAGTTCTAAACCCCCCCAACAGCCCATTACCAGTCCTAACCCCATCAGTCCACCTCCAGTCTTAACCCCCCCAGCCCCTTTCCAGTCCTAGCCCCCCCATAGCCCATTACCAGACAGCCCCCATCAGCCCACAGGCCATTACGTCTTAAGCCCCCCCAAAGCTCATTACCATTTCTAACCCCCCCCAACAGCCCACAGCCCATTATCAGTCCTAACCCCATCAGTCCACCTCCAGTCTTAACCCCCCCAGCCCCTTTCCAGTCCTAGCCCCCCCAGAGCCCATTACCAGACAGCCCCCATCAGCCCACAGCCCATTACCAGTCTTAACCCCCCCAAAGCCCATTACCAGTTCTACCCCCCCCCCAACAGCCCACAGCCCATTACCAGTCCTAACCCCATCAGCCCACCTCCAGTCTTAACCCCCCCAGCCCATTTCCAGTCCTAGCCCCCCATAGCCCATTACCAGACAGCCCCCATCAGCCCACAGCCCATTACCAGTCTTAACCCCCCCAAAGCCCATTACCAGTTCTAAACCCCCCCCAACAGCCCACAGCCCCTTACCAGTCCTAACCCCATCAGCCCACCTCCAGCCTTAACCCCCCCCAGCCCCCCACCAGTCCCAGCCCCAGCCCCAGCCCCCCCAATCGCCCATCACCAGCCCTACCCCCCCCCCATCGGCCTAAAGTAAAATTTTATTTAAAAAAAAAACTGCTGGCTGCCGCCGTGGGGCCCCCTCTGCTGCCGCGGCAGCATGGACTGACCCGCGGGGGCCCCCTCTGCAAGCTGAATCCGTCGGTCCCTCCCTCCCTCCGTACAGCAGTTTTTTTTTTTAAATTTTATTTTTTAAAAAAAGCTAATTTGTTCTATATTTTGTGGGCCCTTGCCAGCTGTGGGCCCTACGCCATGGCGTACCTGGCGTATAGGTAAATCCGGCCCTGCCGAGGAGTGCATTTTTTGACTCTTAAGTCTATGCATGGCCGATTCCACCACAATGGAATGGTGCGGTAGTTGTGCCTTTTGGAACCCGGGGCTCTTGCGGACTCGATAAATGGAATCGACCCGCTTGCTTAACACCGGCGACGCCGCCAGGCTCTCCCACATGAGGAAGAGAAGCCGTTCCAGCATCGGAGGAACCGGTACAATAAAGGCCTCCTTCGGGGGAGAGTCATATTGGAGGGCATAGAGTTCGACTCGAGGCTCCTCCTCGGGATCCGCGGGGAAGGCCAAGGCCTTGGCCATATCCCGCATGAAGTCCGAGAACCGGGTATCCTCCGGGGGAGACCGTCTCCGAGGTTCGGACTCGGGGGAGTCCGATGGGACACACCGAGTCCGAAAGGAACCAGGTGACTCTTCGTCCTCGGCTTCCCAGGCCGACTCCTCGGAGGAGTCGAGCGGCTCCGGTCGGGCAGGCATCGATGCCATCCGCCCCGACGCCGAGGGAGTCGGCGTCGACGACCTCGGTCCCGAACGGGAGGCCGAAGGAGACCGCGACCGAGGATCGACTCGAGCCCTCATGGACTCGAAGATCGGCTCGGTCTCCGGGGTCGACTTGGAGGTCGACGTCCCGGCGGTCAGGGCAGAAGCACCGGCGAGGCCAGCGATCAATACGCGCTGCTGGTCCATGAAGGCAGTCAGACTGCTCTCCAAGGCCGTCAACCTGAGTCCGAGCTCAGGAGACCCAGCAGCCCCCGACTCAGGCCCAGACGGCATCGGGCCCGACGTCGGCTCCTTCGGAGGCGAGTCTACGAGGACAACAGTACTCACGTGAGCGGGCAAGTCCATCTCGAGTCGAGGATGTTTTGAAGGCCTCTCCACCTCCGAGGACCCGGGACGGGAATCGGGGCTATGCGACCTGGCCCTCGAGGAACCAGGAGCGTCCACCGATCCTGCCCTCGCGGGTCTCTTCTTCCGATGATGTTCCCGGGTAGGAGACCCCCTTTCAGAGGAACTCCGACCATGCTCAGGACCAGAGTCCCGAGACGTCGAAGCCTCTGACGAGGTCCGAGCCCGGCCGGAGTCAGAGAAGATACGTTCCCGCTGATGCTGCCGACTCCTCAACGCTTTAGAGGACATTTTGCCACACGGACCACAGATCATCTGGTCATGATCGGGTCCGAGGCAGCGGAGGCAGAAGTCGTGCGTGTCTGTAAGAGACATGAGTTTCTTACAGAGGTCACACTTTTTAAAGCCGCTGGCAGCCATCAGGGGAAAAAGGGCCCCTGCGAGGTCGAAAGACCGGGCTGCCAGTGAAAAAGTAAAAAGGCGCGAAATCTGTCACGAAGGACAAAAAACCGAAAAATAAAGAACGGACTCGCAACCGGCGTCGCGAGTCCGGGCGGGAAAAGAACCGGCGTCAAACCGAAGAAATAAAGAGAAATAATCAACATTTCGGCGGGGATTCACAAACGACGTCTGTAGGGCTCCGCGGAAAAAAGAAGACTGAGCAAGATGGCACCCTTGGGCGGGAAGAGGACCGCGCATGCGCGCTGCAATTCCCAAAGGCTTTCTTTGAAAGCTGGGGAAAATTGCTCCGCGAGGGCTCCGTCGGCGCCGACGTCACCCATATGTGAGGACCGACTTCCTGCTTGGTCCTGGAGAATCATAAAAATTAAATTTGACCATTTGTATTAAGCAAGCTTTAGGACATCTGCTGCTTTGCGTCCTCTTCTCTGAAAATGAATTTATCACTTTTTGTACACTCTTCCCTCCTCCATCTTGCCAGCACCAGTTTGAGACTTTGAAGTATAAAAAACCCTGTCTCTTGTGAAGTGTACTCCAGTCTGTGGGCACATGCACACTGGGGACGAGGAAGCAAGGGGGGAGGAGTTGCGGATCTGCCCCATAACATCCTACATGTCTTACCCACAAAAATCTCCCAAAAAGTGATGAAAAATCCATGAGCAAAATAACTGGATAGGGCGTGAACAAAGTCACCTCCTCTGCCCCAAAAGACTGGCAGCCGGAGTTTGTTGCATTTTCACTCCAGTCATGCAGATCAAAGGGATTCTATAAACCAAAATTGGAAGAGATTTTTATTTTTTTCTTAAAACAATGAAAGCTAAGAACTTAATGGAGGGAAATCTTCCCCCTCCCTGCTCATCCATCAGTCAGCAGAAGCCAGTCAATTGTATCCTCTTGTTTTTAGAAGCTTCTGGCTGAGTTTTGCACCTTAAAGGCCTGCGCTTACTACAGCTCTTCTAACAGCAACTACCTACCAACACTTCTCACCATGGACACAATCCTAGCCCCAGAAAGAAGCAACCCTCGGAATCCAGTCGCTGGAAGGTGCAGTGTACCTCAGTGAGCCCAATCCCTCAAATAGGACGCACCGTGATACACCGTCATATTGGGTTCTGTTTGGGCTCTGATACCTTGTACTGGATCAACATTAAGAGTGAGCTGAAGTCATTGTGGTATATGAACTCTGGAAACTGCCAATCATAGAAGTTGGATCTTGAACTGGCCCCATGCAGGCCAAGACTTCCAGTTTTTGTATGATTTCCTCCAAGCTGGGATAATTTGTTTATGCTACTATAAACCCCCTTCTGTGCTTCAACTACTCAAAATCAAACTTTGCATGTGAAGCATACACGTAGGAAACTGATTGTTGCCTGAAGCTGTGCCAAAGAACTTATGACAGAGCACTCACTACTCTCCCCGCTGGTGTTGACCTGCACCATAACCTTTAACCTCTCCAGCGACCCCTTCTTCTGCCAGGAGCTGTTCACCTTGTCTGCTAGCTTGATGGAGTCCAGCGTCTCCAGCATAAAGAGGTTGGGAACAGCTGCAGTGAGAAAAAGAGTGAATACGCAGAAATTCAGAAAGCAGGGTGTCATTGCATATGCTCAAAAGAATTAAAAATAAAAATAAATTACATACAAACTAATTTGTTGATGTTGTTTTTCTGTAGGTGACCTATAAAGTGCCATTTGATCTCTGGACAAGCAGCCTGAATCTGGAAAAAAAATGTAGTCATTCAAATTTGGAACATACATTACCAATGCTTCAAGCAGTTATGCATCTTGGGAAACCCACGACCACCCCTGGGGAAGGAAGCTTCCCTTCCTATAAAGATGGTACCTGCCACTTCCTGAGCAATCCCTGTATAAAAAAAAAACACAGGAGCCATGCAAGAAAAGCCACAAATATACACTTACTTTAGAATCTGATGCCTTTTCCAACAGCTCTTGAACCTAGAAAGAATTAATATTCTTAGTTATTAGGAAGCAAGACGTTTTCCAATTTCTAGAGCTGACATCAGTTTCTACCAGAGATGGCTATGGTATCAAGCTACCAACAGTGCGCTACCCAACTTTTTTTTTTTTATTCCCATTTTAACTGGGACTAGCAAATACTGGAATGAATATTACTCCTGCTGAAATTCTGCACAATAAAAGTCAAAACTTGCGCATCAAAAGGTCTGAATTATACAAATTCTGTCATAACAAAGCAGAACAATAAGAACAAAGGTCTATAAACTAATGACTGGATAGGAACAGGTAAATGTAGATCGGCTGTTTACTCCTTCAAAAACTAGAAAGACTAGGGGACATGCAATGAAACTACAAAGTAGCACAGATAAGACTAATCAGAGAAAATATTTTTTTCAATCAACGTGTAATCAAACTCAGGAATTTGTCAGCAGGTGTAGTAAAAGTCGTTAGTGTAGCTGGATTTAAGGTGAAATTAGACTTACCTGCTAAATTTTCTTTCCATTAGGACCTACAGTCCAATCCAGACTCATGGGTTGTTCGCTTTTCCAGCAGATGGAGACCGAACATTCTAGCTTTTGGTGATGTCGCTACATAAGGAGCCAGCGCTCCTCCCACCAAGTCAGTATTCCCATGTCAAAGCAGAACCTAAGGACAACACACACACACACCCCTCCCCCCCACTATACTGTGGTGAATCAATGTAGCCCGAAAGGATCAAGGCTACCACTGGGTCTCCCAAGCACCCGGAACTCAACCCTTCAGCCTGGGAAGAACCCCTCCAACCCCATCAGGGGAAAAAGCACCGTTCCCTATATGCTAATCATCTGAAAACGAGCTTGCCACCATACTGAGATGGGTGGGTTCTGGATTGGATTGTAGGTCAATTCTTCCTTTGCCTTTTACTACCACTTTCCTATAAGCTATTGGTGTTCTTTTCCTCCCCTTTTTTTTCCTTCTTCTAGTAGCCAGAAATCTTTTTATTGTCCACCGCCCCGGCAAGGGCAGTAAATCAAATATTGAGAATAAAGATAGAGATAATGGAAAGGAAATTAGCAGGTACATCTAATTTCACATTCCATGGTGCCTCTACAGTCCAAAGCCCAGTCTGAACTGGTATCTAAAATACGTTTTATTAATTCTACACCAGGGGTACAATTAGACAACCCCACAGGGGGAAATCAGCCGCCACACCTGACATGGCTGTCTTTCAGCTATGCCTTTTTCAGGGGTTCTCTTGGCATACTAAACCATAAACAGTGGGATAAAAAAAGAATATAAAAAATTAAATAAGATAAAGAATTACGTAAATAAAACTCAAATACAAGGACATCAATGAATAAAATCTCTAAACAAAGAGGAATGAAATAATAAAATAAATGTCTACTTGAAATTAAGGGATATGACATGCACAGAAACATATGTTACAAACCGTGATGAATCGTCCCTCTGACAAGACCCCTTCCGTGATGCCTTACAACAAAAGGGAGAGAGGAGAGGAAAAAGACTTTCAAACCCATTGTTGATCCGGGTTAGACATACAAATATAAACCCATATGCTTAAGGAGCCATATAAAGAAGTATATGCAAAAGAAACAGGAGTGGCACATCAACCAGAACTTGATCAAACTCCTGTTAAAATGTTCTTGCCGGGCACAAGTGATCATTTGCTTTGCCGATCCTTATTTAACAGAGGGGGACTACCACTCAGGGCTATCATATTTTCTAATATATCACCATAAACAATTATTTGACAAGTATTATACTGATACTATTCAAAATAAAGAACCTTACAACAATTCGGTTATAAAAAAGGAGAATACAAATCACTACTTGGTCCAACGTCAAAGATGGTTTATCACATCTGATCAAAATCTCACAAACAAAGCTGACATGAAACCAAATACCCTCTACAAGACAGATGATATTAGTCATATGTTATGAAAGCAATCAGATTGTAAAGTACCTTTTTTGCATAAAGTCTAGAGTGTCATCTCATGCAACAAAAACGCTGCATCTGCGTTCTCCAGATCCTTTTAGCGCAAAATCATCAGCTGACCTACTCAAATTACAGTTCTGTGAACTCTCTCTTTATGATATCACACACGTTTTTATTGCACTATACGGCCATAACTGTACTATACAACTTTCACATGACCGCATCCACATAAACCATCTGTTAACCTGCAGAAAACCATCCTATAAGCTGTTTAATTTAAAAAGGAACATATGAAAGTGGAGAAGTCACTAAAATGATACTACAGCCCATCCTAGCATGAATCAGTGACATGTCTCTTTAGACTTTATTGAAAAAGAGTGCGGAATAACATAACAGAATGACATGACCCCACTAAGCCCATTTTCATCAGCCATTAGTCCTGTATGGCCCACTCACTACATTTTCTAAAAAGGAATTATTGCCAACAACATTAAGATCCGAGGGCATTATACAGCAGCGGACGGATGTTTATGGACTATGGGAAGCATATGCTATCCCTATGCCTCAATGTAATCTGCATCAAGGGGATGTTAAAAACTCTACGGCCCCCAAGTAAAATCCTAGGGGACATTAGGATTTCCCAGAGCACTCTAGAATATAAAACTAACTAAAAGCCATAACAAAATTAAAACCCATCTCATGTCTGTAACAAACATTCTCACTCTAATACTTTAAAACTATAAAGTTACGAGCGCAGGGTTATGAAAACTACTATAATGTAGGAGATGATTTCTGTCTGTTGGTTTCCTATACAATGTTGTAATAAATCCCTTTTTGCCCTTCATCAATAGGTCCAAGCGTGGGATCTGATGCTGGTCATATGTGATCTGAAACCGATGATTCTCATTTAATACATTGATCCATTTATTAAAAACTTTAAGCAACCCCTTTCACTCTTTCCAAAACCACTCTTCCAAAAAGATTCAATAAGGGATCAGTATGCGGTGATGGGATCCAAGCTGACTTTCTTTTTATAATGGATAGGTCATTGTCCTTGTCTTTACTACCGATCAAAAAAATGTCTAATTCTGATCTTCCGAAATAATTTATACAAGTCTATTTGGGTTTTCAAAAGGATCATACTTTCTCATGGGAACAAATGACAGACCCTTATTCAATACCAATTCTTTGACACTTGTAAGGTTATATTTCAAGATATTGATAACATTATTATCTAACTGGCATGAATATCCCCTCTTGCTTGGTTTGTCCTGTCTCCATCATCCTCTCCCCTCGGCCTCTGTTGATTGTACTGACTGTATGTTCTGTCCTGATTGCGTGCTCTGTTCTTTTCTAAAACAGGAGGGGGGGGGGGGGGACGACGACAACATGCCTTGGAGGTATCTCGACCTCCACCTTTATATAGCTTGTCGATATTAAAAAAACACACACTTATTCCTCTGAGGCATGGATCTTTGTGTAGAAAAAAAGTGCTTTTGATGCATCCAAATTTTGCAGACTCACACCTGCTTTGTTTCGTTTTTTTTCACACTATTTCTTTTATCATGCTCTTCTATATAGCTCTCTTTTCTATCAATTATTGTGGATCTACATTTGATCCATATTCTGTCCCCCGTACCTTTTTGTACCAGGGGTAAACATAACATTCTCTATAATCTACCTTCTTCTCTTTAACCTCTTATAAAAATGCATGTTTTTTTTATAATCTTTCTGAACTTTCTCAAAGTTGCAGTCACATCCCTTAAGTTCAGTGAATTTTTCATCTATTCCAGGCTTTAAAGCTTCTGTTTTCTTATTAGATGTGTTAATTAGCAAAATTATTAAGTCTAATGAACATCTGTTCAAGATAACGCCACAACATTTAATAAAATCATCCAAATATAGTCCAGGTGCTTTATTCATACGTAGCCTCCTTGGTATAATCTTGGATCTGCAACATTGCAAGATGTATGCTGATTGCATCTCTTCTTTAACAAGTTTTTGTGTAAGGTGGACATCTTCCTATCGCTTAGTAATATCTCCTAACCAAGCCACGCCTTCAAATCTAGCTTATGACGACTAATAAATGTATGCAACACACACCCATTTGGTTGCCCTACAAATCTCCACCAGAGGAGCCATAGCACACTTGGCCCAGGACACCACCTGCACCCTGGTGGAATACAACCTGCAGATCTGAGGGCATCAGGTTGCCCTTCAGAAGATAGGCCGAAGCAAATGCCTCTTTCAACCACCTCGCAATGGAGGCCTTTGAAGCCACCTTCCCTTGCAGGAAACCCCAAACAAGCAATCAGATTTCTGGAACAATTCTGTAGCCCTTACGTAGTGCCACAGGGCCCTCTGCGCATTCAGAGCATGAAGCAGATTATCCTGGCTCCTAGGGAAGGCCAGCAAAACCACGGTTTGATTGAGCTGGAAAGGGGAGAGCACCTTAGGCAAAAAGGAGGACTCCGTACACAAGACTACTCCACTTGGTCCTTTGTCCCCAGAAGATAGGGCTCCTAACAGGACAAAGCTTGCAGTTCTGAAATTCTCCGAGCCAAGCAAATTGCCACCAGAAAAACCTCTTTAAAAAGGTAAGGTCCTTAAGGTATGCTGCTGCCAACAGCTCAAACGGGGCCCCTGAGAAAGCCTCTAGCATAAAATTAAGATCCCAAGAGGGAATGCAGGGCTGCAATGGTGGTCTCAGGAGCTTGACAGCCTTGAGAAACCTGATCACATCCAGATGAGCTGCCAATAACACGCTAATGCTGCAATCTGCACACGGAGAGAGTTCAAGGCTAGCCCTTTTTCAAAACCATACTGCAAAAAGGCCAATATATCTGGAATAGAGGCCCCAAAAGGGCGTCACTGCCACTCAGCACACCAGGCCTCACTCTCCAAATTCACACATTAGCCAATGACGCGGACCTATGAAGTGCTTTTAACAAAGTTGCAAATCAACGACAATGAATATCCTCGATGCTTTAAGGACGCCCTCTCAAGAACAAGACATAGAAGAATCACTCCAAGTGAGGCATGAGGACGGGACCCTGCGATAAAAGGTCTGGCCTCAACAGCAGCCGCCCAGCTTGTCTACCAGCACCCTCACTAGGTCTGCATACCATGGTTGCCACAGCCAATCCGGGACTACTAAGATCACCTGTCCTGCATGGGCCTCTATGTGCTGAATCAGACTACTTACGAGGGGCCACAGGGAAAAGGCATAGAGCAGACTCTCCTCTGGCCAGCTCTGAGCCAACATGTCGTGGCCTTTGGACATGCACTTCTTCAGCAGACACAGGGAGCACTCGACTTTGGCATTTTTCGCCAACACCATGAGATCCAAGAATGGTACGCCCCAGCACTGCTTCAACTGACAGAAGACTGCATCTGCTAAGGACCTCTCCCCTAGGTCTAGCTGATGCCTGCTCAGAAAGTCAGCCTGCAGGTTCTCCTTTCCTGCTACGTGAGCTGCTGACAGTTAAGCGAGATTTTCCTCCACCCACTGACGTAGCAGGGCAATCTCTTCTGCCAGACTTGCGCTGTTCCATCCCGACGATTGAGATAGGCAACTGTGGAGGCATTGTCCAATAGCACCATACTGCTCAGTTTTGAACCAGGATTTGAAACTCCAGGAGAGCCAGGTACACCACTCATCTCCAGACGGTGGATGGACCACTGTTTGCCTGGCACGGATCGTGCCAGGCACTTGGTCTCTGGAACAATGTGCTCCCCAGCCAGATAGGCTGGCATTTGTTGTGACCACTGCTCACTCCAGATGTTCCAAGGGCATTCCCCTTGTCAGGTTGACCATGCCAGACTGCTGTGCACCTCCAATGGGCAGAGAAGCCAGCGATCCAGAGAGTGCTGCTGGGGAGACCGAGAGAAGAACTCTGTAAGGGTCGCACATGAGCTCTCGCCCATGGCTTTAGGTCCAGAATCAATGCCATGGACACCAGAACCTGCAAGCAGGACCACGCCAACGACTGTTGTGCTAAAAAACATCAGATTTGAATCTTCCTGCACATCTCCTCTGGCAGGAATACCATTCCCGGTGCAGTCGACACAAGTCCCCAGGTACAGGTGATCCTGAGAGATGCCAGGTGGCTTTGCGCCACATTTACCATCCATCCCAGACTCCCAAGGGGCTCGAGGACCTGCTGAGTGGCATCCCAAACACTGCATGCGAGACACTGCTCAAATGAGCCAGTCGTCCAGACAGGGGTGGACTGAAACCTCCTGGATCCTCAATCGGGCAGCAACCACCACCATGATCTTGGTAAAGGTACATGGTATCGTGGCAAACCCCGAACGGTAGAGCTAGAAACGGAAAGTGCCCATAAGATCCGTAAAGTGCAGGAAATACTGATGCTCCGGCTGAATGGGAACATGCAGGTAGGCCTCCATGAGGTCTAGGGGGAGCGAGAAACTCTCCCCGTTGCACAGCCACAATGATGGATCGGAAGGACTCCATCTGAAAATGATTCATGCGCAATGCTCGACTGACATGCGGTCAGAGGTAAGGTGGATCCAGGCTGAGTAAAACTGCCGCAGGCAACTGCCTACTGGCACAAGCCCTGCCTGAGCCCCCCCCATCTCACTGGGCCTTTTTGGGACCTAATCCAGCCCCAGCAAAGGTGCCTCTATTGGATCCTCTACTTCCACTAAAGTAATGCCTCCTCGCCAGATAGGTGGGCTTTTGATAAGGTGCAAGCCTCGCCACCTGAAATCTACAGAAATCCCGTGATTGTCCTCTTGCTGTGGACGCTGCAAGTTTCTGGGATTTGGGCTTGTCCTCCGGCAAGCGAGCAGGCTTAGACTCCCCTAAATCCTTGACCAACTTTGAGAGCTTCCCTGAACAGAAGCTTCCCCTGAAAAGATAGCCTACTGAGACGATGCTTGGGAGGAGACATCTGCAAACCAACTTCACAGCAAACCACCACCGATGCCATACCTTTGTCCAATGCCCAAAGGAGGTCATAGAAGACATCAGTCAGGTATGTGACTCTCGGGTCTATGTGCTCTGATTTAGGAAGGGCTCCAATGAGCCGTGTTTCTGCTCCAGTCAGCACCTGAATCCACCATATGCAAGCCCCTTGCCACAAAGGCTCCACACACCAAAGCCTGCAAGGCCAAAGTGTTGACCTCAAATGCCTGCTTCAGCAGCATCTCTAACTTCTTATCCTGGAGGTCCTTTAGCACCGCGCCTCCTTCCAAAGGAATGGTGGTACATTTAGTCACTGCCAACACCAGGGAATCCATCTTTGGGAGCTGGAACCACTCCCTTTCGCTAGCAGGGATGGGATAGAGGTGCTGCATCATGGCCCCAGCCCCGCACAAACCTGCCTATGGAGAATCTCATTTCAAAATCAATTATTTGTTTTAGTGCTCTGTGTACAGGAAAGACATTCTCTGATGTATGGATCTGCTGCCAGGGTATCAATCAAGATTTTCAGTGCCGCTAGTGAAATCGGTAATTAATGCCAAGAGCTCCTCCCTACAGAAGACCCTCACTATACTGGGACCCTTCCCCACCTGTAGCAAGTCCTCATAGGGCCCTAAGGGTTCTTCCTCTTGTTCTAGGCCTGAGGGACCCTCCAGAGGATCCTCTGACCCCAGAAAGTGCATGGACCCCTGATCTATTTTTGTGATTACCAGCCTGCCTGAGTCCAAGCCCGACACAGAGGCCCTTGTGCCCAGTCACACAGCTGCTCTGTGCTGCTCTGGCTGCCTGCAACTGGGCTCCAGCAGGCCCTGCTTAATGCAGTAAGCTTGATGCAACAAGACAAATTCCAGCAAAAAAGGCACCGCAGCCTGAGAGTTTGGCAATGGAAGAGGCCCCTGGAGTCTGCCTGTCTCTGCCAAAGGGGGTCTGTGCTCTGCCTACCACTGCCCTGTCGTCACCCCTGATGATGGTGAAATGTTCGCTTGCAATGGTGACAAGATGGCCATGGTTCCTATCAAAATGGGTGCTGTGGCTGCCAAAACCACTGCTCCAGAAACCCTCAGTGTCTCCAAACTTCCCAGAGAAGCCCCTGCCGAGCTCGGCAGTTCCCAGAAAGAATTTCCTGCCTCGCAGGCCATGCAAAGGCCCACCACTGACAGATGAACCCGCCTGCCCCTGCAGCCCACACATGGCACTTTGCTGGATGGCAGGTTAAGGCAGGAATTTCTACCGCTCTGCAATCACCCCGGGCTGACAAGCTGAAAAGAAGCCAAAATAAAGTGCAACTCACGACCCGCATTCTTACACAAATCCCTGAGGCACCAAAAGCATGTGGCCGAGTTCAAATTATTCACCACCACAAACAATGAAGCTCACACACACAGCAGCAAGCCCTATCTCCCCTAAACCACCAAAGGGTGCCGGGGCTTTGGGCAGGAGGTCTAATGCTCTCTAGAGTAGAAGGAATTAAGACCCCCATTCCTCCCAAGGTCCTACCGTTGACTAAAAAGCATCGGTCCCATGGAACAGACCTAATCACCACAGCAGCTGCTCAATCAATTGCTTGGCACAGGAATATTACTAAGGTCTGCTTAAGCTGATTAAAAAAAAAACAAAAAACCACTTATTCTGAGCTAATTCTAGCTCAAGGAGACCACAGACTAGCCCAGGCTACAAGGGTTCTGCCCCATCTGCTGGAGATTGATTATACCGGCTTGGTGGGAGGAGCACTGGTTCCTTATGTAGTGACATCACCAAAAGCTAGAATGCTCAGTTTTCATCTGCTGGAAAAGGGACACAACCTGTGAGTCTGATTGGACTGTAGGGACACCATGGAAGAGAGGTTTGGACGAGTTCCTGAAGGAAAAGTCCATAAACTATTATTAAAAAGGACTGAAGAAATCCAGTTTACCATGGGAAAAGCAGCATGGAATCTTTGTACATTTTTGAGAACCTGCCAGGTACTTGTGACCTGGATAGGCCACTGTTGGAAATAGGATACTGGGCTTGATGAACCCTTGGTCTGACCCAGTATAGCATGTCTTATGTTCATATTGTTTGTGTGATTTTTTTTTCTATATTTTAAATTAAGTATCTCAAAAAAAGTGCAAAAAGTTTGATTTATCATGTACAGAATTCCAGCAGTAGACTATAGTGCTAAAAGCCTTCTTTTAAAATTGCCTGGAGGCTCCCCTCCCTCTCTACTTGCGCCTTACTACCTAATTGTAGAGCACTACAAGGCGTATTCAGCACTGTATGTAGAGAGGTAAGAAACTGTCTCTGCTCAGAGCTTACAATCTAATCAAGATGAACATCACCACAAAACTGGGAACTAGAGTATGGTAAGACACATAAATGGTGAACAGGAGGGTAATGGATCAGGAACCAAAAAGCATAAGAACATAAAAGATAGCCATACTGGGTCAGACCAAGGTCCATCAAGCCCAGTATCCTATTTCCAACAGTGGCCAATCCAGGTCACAAGTACCTGGCAGGTTCCCAAAAGTCACACAGGTTTCACAATGCTCGTCCTGGGGTAAATAGTGGATTTCCTGGGTCCTTTTTAATAATGGTTTGTGGACCTTTCCTCCAGAAGCTTTTTAAAACCTTTTTTAAACCCAGCTACACTAAACAGCTTTTACTACATCCTCCAGTAATGAATTCCAGAGTTTGAATGCGCGTTGAGTGTAAACATATTTTCTCTTACTAGTCAAACTCTTGAAGAGGTGGTTTTTTAGCCTCGATTTCCAAAGAGCTAGAGAAGGAGCCTGACATACTTAATCTGTAGCACAAGCTTACTGTACATATGTAAATAGTTGCATTCATATTTCCCTATGTTATCCAAGTTGTTTTTCCTGTTCACTGTAAAACCAAACAGTTTGTTGTTATGGTACTTTGTTTTATGTAAACCGCGCTGATGATAAATAGTGCGGTATATAAGAGATTGTAATAAATAAATAAATATTCACTCAGGTAGTCTATTCTAGGCATATGGAGCAGTAAGCTCATCCATTGCATAGACATTACACTAGGCACTGAAAGGCACCAATTACTGTTCCTACAGAAAACCAGCACATGAGCACCCTAGCCAGTAAGTATCACCTCTGTGAGATATCTGAGCCTCTACCGAGAATCATACACACCACCTCCACATAACCATCATGGAGTCATCTGGGTAGCCCCCCCGTTGGGCACTTTCTGCAGACAGGGGTGGCTGACAGCATATCCTGGGCATGTTTTGCACACAATGCACCGCTGAGCATTTAGTGATACAATGGAAACCTCCCTTGGAATACATTTCAATCTTATATTTCCCATACATGGCAAAGGCTTACAGCAAAACTCACTAGTGCTGTCTGTGTGGTCATATCTTCATTGGAACACTACACAAAAAAGAAGTGGGGAAAGGAAGTGACATGATACTCCTGAATGGATATCTAGGCTGTGAGCTCCACTGAGCCGAGCACTTAATTCACAATTAGAGCAGACTCACAACATGATACATGAAGAACGTAAAGAACTAGCAAGTAGCTGCCTAACAGATATTTAATGTTAGGGAAACAAGAAGTGGTCGATCTCCGTGCTTCTTTTTTTTTTTTTTTTTTACCATGAAAGTAAGCAGCTAGAGAGGCAGGAGCAAGCCAAGATGGCGACCAGAAGACAGGAGAACTGCAGGCAGGAAGGGGGGGTGGGTGTTATCCAAGTTCCACCACTGGTTCAGTGAGTTCCATGCAGACTTTGGTACTTTGAAGCAAGACTTGCTGGAGAGTATGAAAGAACTTAAAGTAGAGGTAACAGTTGGGGCAGCATGAGGAGGCTATGGAGGGGAGGTTGGAGGAATATGGTAAGACAATGATGGACATGCAAAAAAAAGATTCAAGAAATGAAACAGGCTCATACTACATTTCTGGATATACTTGAGGACTTAGAAAACAGGTCCTTGATTAGCTTGCTAAGCAGTGCTGTATCAGGGTCTACAGGGTCCTGCAAGTAACATAGCAAATGACAGCAGATAAAGACCAGTATGGTCCATCTAGTCTGCCCAGCAAGATGGCAAGAGTAGGTGCACCTGCCACTCCATGCAGGTCAATCCTCCCCATGTCTTTGTTTAGGGGTGAACCCACCGCTCTGTGTAGGACACCCCTGTGTTTCCAGTTTGTCATTTGGCTCCTTTTTCCATTCCCTGAAAGATGCCCTTCCTACAACAGCCTCTCTGACCACACCCTCAAACCATGTTGGCAGCCCACTGGACCCCCTTACACCCCCCTCCCAAAGCGTGGAACACAGTTACTGGCATTCCTAACAGGGACTCCATTGCAAGCGATGCAATTCTGTGTGGCTTTTAAGCACAAGCTCTCTGCCCAAAAGCTCTTAAAGGGGTTTTGGTTTTTATTTTTAAAAGCTAGTTCTTTTTCTATACGGTAAAGGGGGAAATATTTTGTGGCGTTAGGCAAAGCTCTGTCAGAGTTCCTTGTTTTTTTCTTCTAGCTACTCATTCACAGCTAGTTCTTTGAAGCCACTGTCCTCATCAGGTGTTAGATCCCTCTTTACCCAACCCCAGCTCCCACCCACCCATCCCATGTGAGCACTCTTGCTTTATAGGGTAACTCCCCAATAAGCTACCCACAGGGACATAGAACAGCATTGTTAGAACACACAGAGGTTAACTGCTTTTTCTCTTAAGGTACAGCTGAGGAACAGGTAGGGACTTTGGTAGGTCTTTCTTTTTTACTTCAACAGGTACCAAAGTTCCACCATCTGACAATGGCTGGGAAAAATCGTTAATGCCAAAGCCATTGCCCCATTACAGCTTCTGCCTCTGTTCAGACAGAGATCCCAATGCCAGCTGAAGGACTAGTCCCATGTGTAGGATGCCTGAATGCTGAAGCTCTCAGGAAACAAGTGGAGGACCTCAGAGAGGAGGTGGCAAGGCTGAGAAGCATTCAAGACAGTAAGAAGTTCATTGATGAGATGTTTGAGACATCCAAGCTCTGACAGAGGTGAAGATGGGAGGCTACAGAATGAAGAAAGCTAGATACTAGTCAAAACCTGCAGAATCAACACTCCCATCTCCTCCAGCCCTTGAAGGACCAGTATGCAGACCTGGAATTGGAGGAGGTGAAAGCATCCCAGGAAAGGGAGGAACTAGAGCTTAAGCACCCCAAAGTTTGCAGAATCGTGACCACAAGGATAGCGAAGGGTATTGATAGTTGGTGACTAAGGGGTACTGAAGCATCCATCTGATGACCAGACTTGATATCCAGAGAGATGCGAGGTCTGCCAGGTGCCAAAATCAGCAATGTTATGGAGTGTTTGCGAGGAATCATCAAGCCTATTGACTATTATCCAACACTGCTCATCCATATCGGCACAAATGATATTGCTCAGAGGGATACCTAGCAGTATCAAAAGTGACTTCATGGCTCTGAGACAGAGGATAAAACAGATAGGCGTGCAGGTGGTATTCTCTTTAGTCTTCCCTGTTGAGGGTAAAGGTCAAGGCAGAGAAGCTTGCATCCTGGAAATGAATGCATGGCGCCATCGAGAGCATTTTGGTTTCCTGGACCATGGGCTGATGTTCCAAAGGCTGAAGAGGAGAGATGATATCCATCTGTCCGAGAAAGGTCAAAATGTCTTCAAGCAGCAGATTGGCTAACCTACTGAAGAGGGCTTTAAATTAGATTTGTTGGGAATGGGTGAAGAGAGCCCCCAGGTAAGTGAAACATTTAATACCTCTGTAGAAATGGATAAAAAGCAACATCTGGAAAATGGTGTGTATAAATGCCCTAGTATGGGAAATAAGATTCCAGATGTTGAACCTTTAATGGAAGAGGCTGACTTGGATTTAGCAGTGCTTACGGAGACATGGTTCACAGATAATCATGACTGGGATGTAATTATACCGGACTATACTTTATTCAAGAAGGACAGGATAGGAAGAGGGGAGGAGGAGTGACACTATATACGAGTATAAAAAATTATTAAAGCTATAGAATTACAGGGCTTAAAAGACAGCAAGGAGGCTCTGTGGGTTAAACTAGACAGAGGGAAAGGGAAATCCATTTGTACTAGAGTGATATACAGATCCCCCCTCACAGGGAGAAGAAGTGGATGGAGATATAATAAGAGACATATGCAGCATTGCCATGAAAGAAGAAGTGCTACTGATAGGCAATTTCAATATGCTGGATGTTGATTGGCACATTCCTACTGCGGTATCATCTAGAAGGAGATCCTGGATTCTCTACAGGGAGAGCTATTTAGGTAACTTGTAACAGAACCCACAAGTGAAGGGGCCATATTGGACTTGGTGCTTACAAAATGTGGAAAGTGTTTGATGTTATAGGAGTTCATCTTGCATCCAGTGATCACTAGATGGTGTGGTTCAGTATTAGGACCAGGGCTAATGAAATCCATTCAAAAGCGAGGTTCTTAGACGTTAGGAAAACTAACTTTGCCAAAATGGGCCAATACATCAAGGAGTTATTAGTGGGATAGGAACAGCTGGGGGATGTAGAAAAAACAGTGAGTTACCTCTCCTGAGTCACAATTATAAAACTCTCATGACAACCTTCAAAGTAATCCAACAACTATCCCCTAGATGTTTACAGTCAATCATAAGAACCACCCCGGAAAACTGCCTACGAAGAAACAATGCATCAAACCTCCTTAACCTACCTCCAGCACTAACCAAGTAAACAGTCAACTCGCTCTAGGGCATTCTCCCTCCCCATGCCTATGGAATGCTTTACCACCACAAATCAGAGAGACCCATGACCTTGCAACCTTCTAGAAACTACTTAACACACACTTATTCAAGTAACATTTTGACGGGATCACATAACCCCCTCTTAACTGTCTACCCCTTAACATACCATCAGATGTAAACAACCCTCTAACTGTACATAGCCACACTAAGTTGTAAGCAACTCTCTAACTAGATATAGTTACTGTTCTGTGTATCATATATATAGTTTTAGAGCCATGTTCCATTTAAAACTGTTACCGTTTCATGTAATGTTTAGTTATGCTCCCTGTATACCACACTTATCTTTGGAAATGCGGTATGTAAGAATAAATAAAAACTGAAAGGGGATACTTTAAGGGCAACAAACCTTTTTGTTAGAAAGGTAAATAAATGTAAAAGGAGGCTGCTATGGTTCTCAAAGGTAGCTGAAAAGATGAACAAACAAAAGAGGCCTTCAAGAAATACAAGAGATCATAGAGAGGAAGACAGGTATCTATATTTGGAAAAAAAAACTTAGAGAAGCTAGCAAATTAGTCAGGAAAGCAAAGATACAAAAGAAAATATAGCCAATGAAATAAAATGGGGAGACATTTTTCAGGTATGTTAGTGAGAGGAGGAAGAGCAGAAGTGGTACTGTCAGACTCGAGGATGAAGGGGAGGGATATGTAGAAGCTGATGAGGATAAAGCGGAATTGCTTAACAAATATTTCTGTTTTATGTTCACAGATGAAGGGCCAGTGGCAGGACCTCAGAAAAAACACCCGCAAATAGGAATAGACGTGATGGGGAGCAATGATTTTCAGAAGACTTTGTTCATGAAGAACTAGCTAAACTAAAAGTAGATAAAGCGATGGGACCAGATGGGATACATCCAAGAATACTAAAGGAACTTAGGGATGTTCTAGTGGCTCCACTGACTGTTCTTGTCAATGCTTCTTTGGAGTCCGAGTGGTCCCAGAGAACTGCTCATGTGGTCCCAAAAGCAGAAGGATGAGGATGAAAACTACAGGCCCGTTTAGTCTAGCCTCTGTGATGAGTAAATTATTGGAAATGCTGCTAAAAGAATAGTGAGGTTTCTGGCACCCAATGGATTACAGGATCCAAGGCAGCATGGGTTTACCAGAGGCAGGTCTTACCAGACAAATCCAATTAATTTCTTTGACTGGGTGACCAGGAGTTGGACCTAGATGTGGTGTACTTAGATTTCAGTAAAGCCCTTGACATGGTTCTACATAGGCAACTTATAAACAAGCTGAGCACCCTAGGGATGAACCCTAAAGTTACTGATTGAGTTATAAATTGGTTGAGTTGGAGGTGACAAAGGATATAGGTAAATGGAGCTTACTCTGAGGTGGTTACCAGTGGTCTGCCACAGGGATTTGTTCTTGGTCCAATTCTTAACATCTTTGCTAATGATATTGCAGAATAGCTGTTGGGTAAAGTGTGCCTATTTACAGATGATACTAAAATCTGCAAGAGCAGACACCAAGGAAGGAGTACATAACATGAGGAAGAATCTAGTTAAGCTTGAAGAATTGTCTTAAATTTGGCAGCTGATATGTAATGCTAAAAAATGCAGTCATTCATTTGGCTTGCAAAAATCCAAGGAAGTGGTACAGTGTAGGGGGTGAAGTACTTCTGTCCACAAAAGAGTGGGACCTACGTGTTAAGATCTTCAGACACAACGTAGCTAAACAGGTAGAAAAAGCGACGGCAAAAGCCAGAAGGATGTTTGGGTGCATAGAGAGGAAGAAGAAATTAGACCTTACCTGCTAATTGTCTTTCCTTGAGTATTCTCCGGGCCAGTCCAGGAACATGAGGGTAGTCAATCCCTTCTAGCAGCTGAGGACTGAATTCTGAAGTTTTGCAGATATCAGGTATCTGGCTCCCCCTACTGGCGAAACCTCAGTCTATTTCTATCCAAGCAGTCAACCAAGAGAACCTATAACTTGACAACGACAGTCATTAAAAAACAGGCAACGAAAAAAGAGAACACAGCCACCTGACAACAGCTGATTCCCCTTATATTGTCTCCCCTTACTTGAAACTTTTTTTTTTTTTTTTTTTAATTCTTTTCTATATCGTGGTGCAAGTATCCCCGTAAGCAAAACGAGGAAGCCCCACAGACCCTCGTCCTCTCCGTTCAAGGCTCCTGAAGCGGCAATACCGTGTGCTGTGTACTCTATTTACCGCTGTGTTTGCAACTGAGAAAAAAGCTACTCGAGGAGTGGACGAGAAACGCAGTAAGGACAGAATCCCAATCTCGAACAATCCAGAAACCACGAGTGGGTCCTGGACTGGCCCGCAGAATACTCAAGGAAAGACAATTAGCAGGTAAGGTCTAATTTCTTCTTCCTTTTCGTCTCTCCGGGCCAGTCCAGGAACATGAGGGAAGTACCAAAGCAGTACCTAACCATGGGAGGGACCCGCCAGACCCGCTATGATGGCCGACGCCCCCACAGTTGCATCTCTCCGAGCCTGAACATCCAAACGGTAATGCCTTGCAAAAGTGTGAAGCGATGACCACGTAGCCGCCTGGCAAATGTCAGCAGGCGGAATCAACACCATCTCGGCCCAGGACGCCGCTTGGCCCCGAGTGAAATGAGCATGGAGCCCCTCCGGAGGCAACTTGCCACAAGCCTGATACGCCACTACTATGGCCTGCTTCACCCATCTCGCAATAGAGGCCTTAGACGCGGCTTCCCCTTTTTTAGGCCCCCCAAACAGCACAAACAACCGATCCGTTTTACGAAATGAGCTAGTCCTCTTAAGGTATTTCTTAAGCATCGTACCTAAATCCAATTTCTCGAGCACTTTGTCTATAGGAAGATCGCCCTGGTTCCGAAATGTCGGAAGCGAAATAGTCTGATTCATGTGAAACTTCGACACCACCTTAGGGAGAAAGGAGGGAACCGTACGCAACATCACCTTCTCTGCTGAAAACTGAATGTACGGTGCCTTACAGGAGAGCGCCTGGAGATCTGAAATCCTCCTTGCGGAACACAAGGCTACCAAGAAAGCCACTTTCCAGGAGAGGTCCCGGAGCGAAATGTCTGCCGCTAGCTCAAAAGGAGGCCGCACCAATGCTTCAAGAACTAGATTCAGATCCCAAGCCGCGCCCTAAACGGAGGACGAATGTTCCTCACTGCCCTGAAGAACCTAAGCATATCGGGATGAGAAGCTAGCTGAAGACCTTTGAAGGAACCTCGAAAACAGGAGATAGCTGCTAAATGCACCCTAATAGTACTGAGAGCTAAACCCTTATCCAGCCCGTCCTGTAAAAAAGACAGCACCTGAGGCACCAACGCGTCGCCTGGACGAAGATTTCTTTCCCCGCACCAGTTCTCAAAGACCCGCCAAACACGGATATAAGCTAACGATGTGGAAGTCCTGCGGGCCTGCAAAAGGGTGTTAACAACCGAAGACAAATAACCTCTCCGACTTAACCTTTCCCTTTCAAGAGCCAAGCCGTAAGCGAGAAGTGATCCACATTTGGCATGAGCAGGGGACCCTGAGCTAATAGGTTCTCCCGAACGGGTAGCCTCCAGGGCTTGGCTATTAAGAGACGAACTAGATCTGCATACCACGCTCTTCTGGGCCAATCCGGGGCAATGAAAAATCACTGGACCGGCATGGCCTTCTATCCTTCGAATTACTCTCCCTATCATTGGCCATGGAGGGAAGACAAAGCAATTTCTCGGCCGGCCAAGGCTGCGCGAGGCCGTTCAGCCCCTCCGCCATACGCTCTCTGCGTCTGCTGAAAAACCGACTTGCTTTGGCATTGTCGAAGGTGGCCATCAAGTCCATCACCGGCTGACCCCACCTCCAAGTCAGGTCGTGAAAGACTGCCGAGTTCAATTCCCATTCCCCGGGATCGACGACATGACGGCTGAGATAATCGACCTGCACATTGTCTTTTCCTGCCACGTGAGCCGCCGACAGGGCCACCAGATGCGCTTCCGCCCAGGCCATCAACCGTTGACTCTCCTCCAACAAGAGAGCACTCCTTGTTCCTCCCTGACGATTGATGTATGAGACTGTCACCGCATTGTCCGAGAACACCCTCACCGCTTTGTTCTCCACCAGAAGAAGAAACTCGCGAAGAGCCAGGGAAACCGCCCTGAGTTCTAGAAAGTTTATGGAAGCATTCTGAAGATCCGGCGGCCACGAGCCTTGAGCGATGGAGGCTTGACAATGAGCTCCCAGCCCTGGAGACTGGCATCCGTAGTGAGGAGAATCCAGTCGGGCTGCCGTAAGGGAACTCCCGCTCTGAGATGGGCCGGATCCAACCACCAGCGGAGACTGTCGCTCACTTCCTGCGACCTGGGCAATCTGCGAGTGAGAGGATGGTCTTGCGGAGACCAACGGGACAGCAACGCTTGCTGCAATGGCCGCATATGGGCTCTCGCCCACGGTACGAGGTCTAGAGCTGCCGCCATAGACCCTAGGAGTTGCAAATAACGCCATGCTGTTGGCGCTTTGAGATGCAAGAACTGTGCGACTTGCTTCAAAGTCTTCTGAACCCGGCATTCCGGCAGAAAAACGTTGCCTACCTCTGTATCGAACATTGCTCCCAAGTAGAGGAGCCTCCTTACAGGTTGCAACTGGCTCTTGGCCTGGTTTATAACCCAACCAAGCTGTTCCAGGAGATGTACCACTCTCGCTGTTGCCGACTGCGACTGACTCGGACGGCGCCCGAATCAGCCAGTCGTTGAGGTAGGGATGTACCAGGACCCCCTCTCGTCTCAGGGCTGCCGCCACTACCACCATCACTTTTGTGAAGGTTCTCAGCGCAGTGGCCAAGCCAAACGGCAAGGCTCGAAATTGAAAATGACCCATGTGAACTGCAAACCGGAGGAACTGTTAGTGCTCGGCCCTGATAGGAATATGAAGATAGGCCTCGGTTAGATCTATGGACGTAAGCACCTCCGTCGGTTGCACCGAACATATGACGGATCGAAGTGTCTCCATGCGGAAATGAGGAACCCGCAAACAGCAATTCACGTTTTTGAGATCCAAAATAGGCCGAAACGTTCCCTCTTTCTTGGGAACGACAAAATAAATGGAGTATCGACCTGAACCTAACTGGTCTGGAGGAACCGGAACTACCGCTTGAAGGCGTAACAACCTTTGGAGCGTAGCCGAGATCGCCAATTGTTTCTCCGCCAACCCGCATGGAGACACCACGAAAGCCTCCGCCAATGGACGAGCGAACTCTAGCGCGTACCCATCGCGAATAATTTCTAATACCCATTGATCGTACATTATGGAGGCCCAGACAGAAAGAAAGCTCCGCAGTCGTCCCCCTACCAGGATATCTGTCTGGACCAACCTCGTTTCATTGCGGTTTTTTATTTGTACTTTGTTGGGCACCGAAATAACCTCTACCGAATCCTTTAGCGCCACGAAAGGACTGGCCCCTGGATACAAAGCGCACCCTCTGATACGGAGCAAAACGCGATCCCCTAAACTTGCGAAAATCTCACGCGGGACCCCTGTGCGTCACCCCAGGCTTCTGAGCCTTTGGCCTGTCCTCTGGGAGCCTGCCGCCTTTAGAGTCCCCGAGATCCTTAATCTTTTCCAAGGCCGCTCCGAACAACAGGGTGCCCTTATAAGGAAGCTTACTCAACTGCGCCTTGGACGAGGCGTCCGCCGCCCAATTTCTTAACCATAGGAACCACCGAGCCGCAATTACCGCTGCCATGGACTTCGCTGAAATCCTAACGAGATCATAAAACGCATCCGCTAGATAAGCCGCCGCTGACTCCAGCTTCGCTCCTTCCTCCTCTTCTTTGCGGGAGGTAGCACCACTTTGGATCCACCTAATGGAGGCTCGAGAAACATAAGCCCCACAGATAGCCGCTTTAAGAGATAGCGCACAAGACTCAAAAGTCTGCTTCAGCAGGGACTCCAATCTTCTATCCTGCAAATCTTTCAGTCCCCCGCCGCCCTCCACAGGGATAGTGGTTTTCTTAGTGACTGCCGAAACCAAGGCATCCACTCGTGCGGCAAGGGATACAAGCGACTAATAGCCCGAGCTCCCCGCAAGGAAGCTTCCGGACATTCCCACTCAGACTCCACCATCTGCTTCATGACCCTGTGGACAGGAAAACATTTCTGTTCTGATTTAAAACCTTGCAGAAGCGGGTCTTCCAAAGGCTCCTCCTGAGCCACCGGCACGGCCAGATTTAAAGCTGCCAAAGTCTGTGCAATCAGCAGTCCGAGCTCCACTTTCCTAAACACCCGGAACATATTAGGATCCTCGCTGCCTTGCTCAGCATCCTCGAAATATAGAGGCCACTCCATACCGGCCTCTGACAGGATCTCGCCTTCCTCCAGTCCCTGAAGCCCCGAGGGGTGCTGCCTGAAGCTATCGGAACCCCCCTCAGCGCCCAGGGCCATTTTAGAGGACCCTTCTCCCGGGTCTGATAAAGAAAAATTGTTTTCCCAAGGGATCCACAACCAGAGGGGAAGAGCTCTTATCCTGAGCCTGTTGCCACTTCAAGCAGTAAGCTTGATGCAATGCCAAAATAAACTCTGCAGAGAAAACCGATTTTAAGTCCCCCATTATTGAAGCTTGTGACTGTGGGGGAGCTTCCTCCACGTGCACAGGCTTCTTAGATTTGCATTTCTTCTTTGCATGTTTCTCCTGAAGAGAATTCAAAACTGGAGCTGCAGCCGAGATGGCCGCCGTTCCCGCCATTTCTGAAGAGCTTGGAATACCCCCTGCATTCAAGCCTGCTTCAGGCCTAGTTTCCATGCCCGTACAACGAAACGCCGAAAAACCACAAAGAAAAACTGAAGTAGCCCTGAGAGAACAGAAAAACCGGGAAAAACAGAAGCCAACCGCCCGAGCAAAGCGCTACCGGCTTTAAAACTCGCCGCCGAAACCAGCGTGCTCCCCTGAAAAACAAAAGCTAAACACACGTACCTGCAGAATTGCTAAGCAAGGCAATTCTGATTTTCAGACACCCAGATCCTCTGCTAGCGGCAGAGGTGATCTGCACCCGGAGGAGGCTTGAAGGTCTCTGGGGCTCCCAGCACCACTTGCCTGCTCCCCGGGGAGAAACCCGAGCTGTTGCCTGAGGCAGGCTCTGCCTCCCGTGCTCCGCGAGTGAAGCCCACTCCGATATCAGGGGAAAGGAAAAAAGTACCCTTTGCTGTCCTAGATCCCTGCTAGGGACCCAGCTCTATAAGAAGTACTGTAGCTAAGAGCAAATAAAAAATAAAAATAAAACCAAAAGATTTGAATTTAATCTAACTCCTCCTCGTGTCTCTGGGAGCCAGCAAGAGTAATGCCCTACAGCTGCTGAGGACTGAAGAGACTGAGGTTTCGCCAGTAGGGGGAGCCAGATACCCGATATCTGCAAAACTTCAGAATTCAGTCCTCAGCTGCTAGAAGGGATTGACTACCCTCATGTTCCTGGACTGGCCCGGAGAGACGAAAAGGAATAGCCAGCAGAAAAAAAAATACAAATAAAAAAGGGACGTGATAGTGCTCCTGTGTAAGTCTCTGGTAGAACCTCATTTGGGAGTATTGTGTTCAATTCTGGAGACCTCACCTTCAAAAGAGTCTGTGTAGAGGGTGGCTACTAAAATGGTTGGTGGTCTTCGTAACAGAGCATATGAGGACAGACTTAAAAATCTTGATATGTATACTTTAGAGGAAAGGCAGAATAGAGGAGATATGATAGAGATGTTTAAATACCTCTGTGGCATAAATGCACAGGAGGAGACTCTTTCGAATGAAAGCAAGCTCTGTTACGCGAGGACATAGGATGAGGGTGAAAGGGAATAGACACAGGAGTATATGCGGAAATATCTTTTTATGGAAAGAGTGTTAGAGGCTTGGAATAGTCTTCCCAGTGGAGATAGAGACGAGGACAGTATCTGAATTCAAAAAAAGCATGGGACAAGCAGAGTATCTCTAAAAGTAAAAAGGGGACTATTGTAGTTGATATGGAAGGGTAGACTAGATAGAAAAATGAAGGCAGAAAGATCACATGGCCTATGTTTCTATTCTGGGGATGCCTGTGCTACCAGAATACAATGATTGTATTAAGTACAGTCAAACCTCGGTTTTCGTATGCCCCAGTTTTCATTAGCTTCGGTTTGACGACTTTGTTGCGATTTTGTCCCGGTTCTCGTACATCCGCTTGTTTTTTGTACAATTTAAAATGGTCTGTACCGAGGGGGGCGCTCAGTACAGTAGGAGCTGTTCTGCTGGTCTGATGCTGGGAATCAGAGGCAGGGGAGAGAGTCGGCGATCAAAGAATCTCTGTGTGCGCGCTGTCCAGTGAGGTGAGAGAAGTGCCGGGAGCTGTTCTGCTGGTCTGATGTTCCGATGCTCAAATAGGATTCCCTGCTGGGACTTTCTGCTGAAAGGGGTCTTCCAAACTTGCCAGTCCTGCTGCTGCTGAGAATCGGAGGCGGGGGAGAGAGTCGGCGATCAGAGAATCTCTGTGTGTGCGCTGTCCTGAGGATCGGGCAGGTGAGAGAAGTGTTCTGCTGACTGGCTGAGACTTCGGGGGCCCGTGCTACTGCAGCCATTGCCACATGGCTCTGGAATGCATGCTCAGCTCTGCGTTCCAGGTTGCTGTGGCTGGCGCCTTTACTGGAGGCTTTTTTTTGTGGATCCTTCTTGTTTTGTTCTTTTTTCTTTTTAAATTCCTGTGCCCGATCTCCTCTCTGGGTGTCTAGCTGCATCTTGCCAACAAGAGTCTTCAATAAAGGTAAAAGTAATGTTAAATGTTCATTTATCTATTTCATTAGTCATTTATATTTCTCATTGTTTTCTGTATGTAAAAATATAGTTCTCTATAAAATGTATTTTTTGTGAATATTTTTGGGTGTCTGGAACGGATTAATTGGATTTACATTATTTCTTATGGGAAATATTGCTTCTATTTTCATACATTCGGTTTTAGTCAGACTTTTTTTTGAACGGATTAATCATGAAAACCGAGGTTTGACTGTAGCTCAAAAGACTGTTAGGCTATATTAGAGCCTGACAATGGCAAAGCATTGGATAAGGAGGTGTGCCGTGATAAAGTGCATAGGGTGCTGGGCACACAAAAATAAGATCATAAACGCCATACTGTGTCAGACCAAGATCCATCAAGCCCAGTATCCTGTTTCCAACACAGTGGCCAATCCAGGTCACAAGTATCTGTCAGGTTCCCAAAAAGGCACATAGGTTCCACAATGCTTGTCCTGTGGAAAGCAGTGGATTTCCCAGGTCCTCTTTAATAATGGATTATGGAGCTTTCCTCCAGGAACTTGTCCAAACCTTTCTTAAACCCAGCTACACTAACAGCTTTACTACATCCTCTGGTAACTAATTCCAGAGTTTGATTACACATTGACTGAAAAACACATTCTCTTGTTAGTCTTAAATGGGTTATGTTGTAGCTTTGTTATGTATCCCCTAGTCTTTCTACTTTTTGATGGCGTAAACAACTTACCTAGATTTACCTATTCCATTTATTACTTTATAGACCTCATATATCCCCTCAGCAGTCTCCTTTCCAAGTTGAAAAGCACTAACCTTTTAAGCTATTCCTCATAGGGGTATCCTTCCATCCACTTTACCATTTTGGTGGCTCTTCTCTGTATATTTTCTAATTCCGCTATATCCTCTTAAGATATGGCAGCCAGAATCGCACACAATATTCAAGGTGCAGCACACCATGGAACAATACAGAGGCATTATAATATCTTGTTTTATTCTCCATTCCTTTCCTTGATTCCTAGCATGCTTTCCTGGCCGCGGATGCACACTGGGTGGAGGGTTTCAACATATTATTCATGACACCTAAATCTTTTTTTCTGGGTGGTGGTTACTAATGTGGAACCTTGCATCGTGTCACCATAGTTTGGGTTGTTCTTTCCTAGGTGCAAAACCTGTCCACATTAAATTTCATCTACCACTTGAACATCCACTTTTCCAATTTATGAAGGCCCTCCTGCAATTTATCAGAATCCTCTTGCATTTTAAGAACTTTGGATAATTGTGTGTCATCTGCAAATTTGATCACCTCATTCGTTATTCCCATTTCCAGGTCATTTCTGACTAAATGCTAAAAAGCAGCGGGTTCAGCACAAATCCCTAGGGTACTCCACTAATTCACCTTTCTCCATTGAGAAATTTGGCCATTTAGCCCTACTCTCTGCTTTCTATTTTTTAACCAGTTCCCAATACACAATAGTACACTGCCTCCAATCCCATGACTTTTTAATTTGGCCAAGAATCTCTCATGAAGGACCTTGTCAAAGGCTTTCTGAAAATCCAGGTACACCATACCACCTGGCTCGCCTTGGTCTACCCGTTTATTCACACCTTCAAAAAAAATAACAGGTTAGTAAGACAAGACTTTCCTTGGCTAAATCCATGTTGGCTTTCTCCTATTAAACCATGACTATTTACATGTTCAGTAATTTTATTCTTTAGAATGGTTTCTATCATTTTGCCAAGTACAGACGTCGAGCTCACCAGTAAGTAGTTTCCCAGATCACCCCTGGAACCCTTTTTAAAAACTGGCGTTACACTGGCCATTCTTCAGGTACTACAGATGATTTTAATGACAGTAGGTCTGCAAGCTGTGAACTATTAGTAATCTCATCTTTCAGTTCTTTAAACACCCTTTGATGTATACCATCCCATCCAGGTGATTTACTACTCTTCAGTATATCAAATACTTGTAAAACATCTTCTTGGTTTATCAACATTTCTTTCAATTTTTCTAATATATCACTTTTAAATACCATTTCAGGAATGGGCAACTTCTTTACTTTGGTCTTTGCTAACAAAAATGTAGAGAATTCAGTCAATAGTTCCACTATGGCCTTGCCCTCCCTTAGCGCCCTCTCTATCATCCAATGGTCCAACCGACTCGCAGGTTTTTTGCTACAAATGTACTTGGAAAATGTTTTTATTATATGTTTTTGCTTCTACTGCAAGTTTTTTTTCAAATTTTCTCTTTGCCTGCCTTAACGCCTTGCATCTAACTTGCCAGTGCTTATGTTGTTTCTGTCATTGGCTCCTTCTTCGAGTTCCTGAAAGCTGCTTTTTTGGCTACAACAGCCTCTCTGACATCGCCTTTAAACCATGCTGGCAGTTTTTTGGCCATTCTTTCACTTTTCTTAAAGCATAGAATACACCTGGTTTGGGTTCCAAGATATTGTTTCTAAACAATGCCCATGCTTGATGTAAATCAACCTTTGCAGCTGCTCCTTTTAGTGTTTTCTTAACTTTTTTCCTCATTTTGTCAGTCTCCCTTTAGAAAGTTAGAAGTACTGTGGATTTCCATGCCATCCAGCTTCCATTTATTAAATCAAATGCAATCATGCTATGATTGCTATTGCCAAGTGGCCCCAACACCCTTCTCTCTTGCACCAGATCCTGTATTCCACCAAGGACTGGATCCAAAACAGCATCCCCTCTTTTCAGTTCATGAACCAGCTGCTCCAAGAAACAGTCATCTATTTACATCTAGAAACTATCTCCCCAGCATGTCCTGCTGTGACACTGATCCAGTCGATACTGGGGTAATTGAAATCACTCATTGTGTTGTAACTTTTTTTTTTAGCTTCCCTGATTTTGTCACCCATCTGTTCATTCTGGCCAGGCAGTTGATAGTACACCCCCCACTGCCATTGCCTTTTAACATGGCATGTCTATCCATAAAGATTTTACAGTATTTTGTTTCATGCAAAACTTTAATCCTATATGATTCATTGCCCTCTCTTTAATATAGAGAGCAACTCCTCCACCAATTTGACCTACCCTATCATTGCGATATGCTTTGTACCCAGGTATCACAGTGTCCCATTGGTTGTCTTCCTTCCTCCAGGTCTCCAAGATGCCAATCATATCTAACCTTTCATTTAGTGCTATATATTCTAGCTCGCCCATCATTTCTTTTTGACTTCTAGCATTCACATACAGGCATTTTAGAAGTTGCATTTTATTCATATTACTTAAGAGCATCTGGTTTACTTTATATCTTTACTGGAACATCTGTCTGGATGTTCCATTCATATAAAATCAATTGCACCTTCCCCCTGATTCATGTGCACACCTCAAATCTACCCGCCACTCTCTTCTTTCTGGGCCCTTCCCTCTGAACTCCCTGCCTCCTGCTCCACACCTTGAACCATCCTCCAAGCATTCAAGTCCCTTCTCAAAACCAAACTGCCTTTGATCTTCCCTCAATCACCTCCTGAAATTAGCCTACCCCCTCTTCTCCTACTCCCCTTCTCTTCTGGTGTGAATGCTCTTCTCTGTCCTATCAATTTGTTGTAGTTCTTTTCCTTTTCTCTTGGCTTTTTATTTTTTATATACTGTATACCGCCCTGATGTCTGAAGGTGTGGTATATTAAGCATGATAATAAAGACAAAGATGCTCTAACTTCCCTCTTTTGAGAGTATCCTTCCGAACCATGTGCTCTTGGGCAACTGTCATCTTTTGCCTATTATCTAGTTTAAAAACTGCTCTCTCCATTTTAAAAGGTTAATGCCTGGTTCCATCCTGATTAAGGTGGAGCCATCCCTTTGGAAAAGCCCCTCTTTTCCTCAGAATGTTGCCCAAAACCACCTTCTCATCCAAATATAGGAAGGAAAATGAGGGACAGAGAAGTAAAACCAGAGGTCATTTTCTTCCCTATATTTGATTGTAAAAAAGTTGATAATTTATTGCAGGAGAGTGTTTGATACGTTTGAGAATTTTGTGAATGGTTTTTTTGGGAAAGTTCAGATAGACAAAAGGTTTGCATTGGCGTAATTAGTTTTGTTTATACCATGACAGTCGTGAACCTCACTTCTAAGCCAGCATATGTGGAGTATGATCTCAGTCTCACAAATTTACTGCTAATTCTCAGCGTGGTACTTGCATCATACCAAAGAGCTTCCCTCTGGAGTTTGTAAGATGTAACATGTATGGATAGTTTGTCAAGATATGCTTAATTCTTTTTTTTTTTATCAAGCCTGTGACTCCCAGTACAATGGGAAAATATTTCTGTATCTTTCTGCCACATTTTCTTGGTCTCTGACTGCATTTCTTGGTACTTCAGGATCTACTGCCTCTCCACACGATTCACAGCACAATCACTCAGAACAGACATCTCTATTATTGCCGTTCTGGTGTTTTTCTCCTTTACCACTATGTCTGGTTTCCTCGCATCCAGTTTCCTATTCATTGGCATGGAAATTTCCCAAGTGATCATAATCTATTTTCTTAGGGGCATGATCCCAGTGCTTTTCAGGGACAGCAAAGTTGTTTACAGAGTTTCCAATGGATGAGGTGCTTTGCTATGCCTTTCTGTACAGAACGTTTCTGCCATTAGAACTTCACAGCCAGCCGAGTCACTGTTCCCAGGCCTTTCTTACAGAATCGACATGTGTCTGTGTTGCCAGTTTTTTCAATGCTTGCTGTAAACCACTGTCCTTTAAGGTGCATGGGAAAACACATCAAGTACTTTGACAGAAGCAGTGCAAGCCCTACTACTGGCCATTGGGATTAAAGTACTAGAGATGCCCAAGACAGATCCAAGAGTCAATGAGATGGAAAGGAGTCTCAAGGGAGGGCCAGAGACTGTAGAGATTACATCGAGAGACTTTCTCCATGGGGACTGGCTGAGATGGTGGCTTAAGGAAATGAAACTTTCTGGACTGCTGCAAGGAGCGGGGAGATGAATATGAATAGGGGGAAGGCGGGGGATTTAATGGGTACTACAGAAGGGGACGAGGCTAGTGGGAATGGGGCTAGCTGTCAATGGGGAAAAGGGGCATGGGAGAGTATTAGTAGAAGGAAAGGCAGACAGTATGGAGTGCAGGGGAATAAGCAAGACTGAAGCTAGGGGAATTGTAGTTTGTCTGAGCAAATGTTCTGGGGCAAGATGCATTTCCTTCTGCAAGTTCAATCTGGGTAAGGGCTTCTGTGATGTATGGGGGATGGTGGGTGAGGCAATAGGGGACAGGGAAGGGAGCAAGATAGGAGGGGAAGGAGGATAAGAGGGAGGGAGGCTGGTTAATGAAGCTGGGAGTTAATATAGTGGTGGGTGGTGGTAGTAGTATAGGAAACCAACCTGCAAGCAAGGGATAAGAGTTGCTTCAAGATAAAAACTATAGTAAATGTGGCCAATGGTCCTAACAGGAATGGTCCAAAAACTAGGGTAGCAAAAGTAATGACCATGTCCCCTTTCACTGCGAAGGAATATACAGGGATAGGGAGGGGTCGTGTACAGCTGGAGAGGGACAGCATGACCTTGAGCTTGTGTGCCTCCAATTTTTACACTCTAAGTCAAGACTTAGTGAATTTTGCACAGGGCGAATAACTGGTGGTGGGGGAACAGTGGTTTTAAACTTTATGTTTACACTTTTTTTTCCTTTTACGTATTTAACTTGCTTGATATTTGTTGAATACTGCATGAAACCCAGCAGAACTATAGAACATAAAATATGCCATACTGGGTCAGACCAAGGTCCATCAAGCCCAGTATTCTGTTTCCAACAGTGGCCAATCTAGATCATAAGTACCTAGCAGTTTCCCCAAGAGACACAAGTTCCACAATGCTTGTACTGGGTCAAGCATTGATATCTTCGGTCACTTCTTAATAATGGTTTATGGACCTTTCCTCCAGGAACTTGTCCAAACCTTTTTTAAACCCAGCTACACTAACAGCCTTTACTACATCCTCCGGTAACAAATTCCAGAGTTTGATAACACGTTGAGTGAAAAAATATTTTCTTTTATTAGTCTTAAATAGTTTACCCTGTAGCTTCATTGCATGTCACCTAGTCTTTCTATATTCTGATAAGGTAAACAATCGATCTACGTTTACCCGTTCCACTCTGTTCATTAATTTATAGACTTCTATCATATCTCCCCTCAGCTGTCTCTTTTCCAGGTTAAAGAGCCCTAACCTTTTTAGCCTTTCTTCATAGGAGTATCCTTCCATCCCCTTTACCATTTTGGTGGCTCTTCTCTGTACCTTTTCTAAAATCGCTATATCCTTTTTAAGATACGGCGACCAGAACTGCACACAATATTCAAGGTGCGGTCTCACCATGGAACGATATAGAGGCATTATAATATCTTTTGTTTTATTTTCCATTCCTTTCCTTATCATACCTAGCATTCTATTTGCTCTCTTGGCCGCCGCTGCACACTGGGCCGAGGGTTTTAACATGGTATCCACAATGACACCTAAATCTTTTTCCTGGGTGGTGGTTCCTAATGTGGAACCTTGCATCGTGTAACCATAGTTTGGGTTGTTCTTCCCTAGGTGCATAATCTTGCACTTGTCCACATTAAATTTCATCTGCCATTTTGATGCCCAGTATTCCAATTTATCAAGATCCTCTTGCAATTTTTCACAATCCTCTTGGGTTTTAACAACTTTAAATAGTTTTGTGTCATCTGCAAATTTGATCACCCCACTCGTTATTCCACTTTCCTGGTCATTTATGAATATGTCAAAAAGCAGCGGACCCAGCACAGATCCCTGGGGTACACCACTATTCACCTTTCTCCATTGGGAAAATTGGCCATTTAGCCCTACCCTCTGCTTTCTATCTTTTAACCAGTTCCTGATCCACAATAGTACACTGCCTCCTATCCCATGACTCTCTAGTTTTGCCAAACGTCTCTCATGAGGGACCTTGTCAAAGGCTTTCTGAAAGTCCAGATACACAATATCAACCGACTCACCTTTGTCCACCTGTTTATTCACTCCTTCAAAAAAGCATAACAGATTAGTAAGACAAGATCTTCCTTGTCTAAAGCCATGTTGGCTGTCTCCCATTAGGTTGTGACTATCTACATGCTGAGTAATTTTATTCTTTATGATGGTTCTACCATTTTTCCCGGTACTGACGTCAGGCTCACCGGTCTGTAGTTTCCAGGATCACCCCTGGAACCCTTTTTAAAAATTGGTGTTACATTGGCGATCCTCCAATCTTCAGGTATTAGAGATGATTTTAATGATAGTTCACATATTACTGATAGCAGGTCTGCAATCTCATATTTCAGTTCTTTCAACACCCTTGGATGTATACCATCCGGCCCAGGTGATTTGCTACTCTTCAGTTTATCTAATAGTTGTAAGACATCTTCCTGATGTATCGATATTTCCTTCAATTCTTCGGCACCTTTAAATACCACTTCAGTCATGGGTAACATCCCTACATCTTCCTCAGTAAAGACCGAAGCAAAGAATTCATTCAGTCTCTCCGCTATCGCCTTGTTGCCTCTTAGTGCTCCTTTAACCCCTTTATCATCTAATGGACCAACTGACTCTCTCACAGGTTTTTTGCTACGAATGTACTTGAAAAGGTCTTTATTTCGTTTTTTTGCTTCCGCAGCAAGCTTCTTCTCAAATTCTCTCTTTGCCTGCCTTATCAATGCCTTGCATTTGACTTGCCAGTGCTTGTGCCGTTTCCAGGTTTCGTCGTTTGGCTCTTTTTTCCATTTCCTGAAAGATGCTTTTTTGGCAACAGCCTCTCTGACCTCACCTTTAAACCATGCTGGCAGTTTTTTGGACTTCTTTCCACTTTTCTTAAAGCGTGGAATACAGCTGGTCTGGGCTTCCAAGATAGTATTTTTCAACACCCCCCCAAGCTTGATGTACGTCTTTAACCTTCGCAATTGCTCCTTTTAGTTTTTTCTTAACTGTTTTCCTCATTTTATCATAGTCTCCCTTTCGAAAGTTAAAAGGTAGTACTGTGGATTTCCTTACTATCCCTCCTCCACTAATTAAATCAAAGGCGATCATGCTATGATCACTATTGCCAAGTGGCCCCAACACCCTTATCTCTTGCACTAGATCTGGTGTTCCACTAAGGACTAGGTCTAATATGGCGTCCCCTCTGGTCGGTTCATGAACCAGCTGCTCCAAGAAGCAGTCATTTATTTCATCTAGGAACTTTATCTCCCTAGCATGTCCTGACGTGACACTGACCCAGTCGATACCGGGGTAATTGAAATCACCCATTATTATTAATGCGCTGTAACTTTTGTTAGCTTCCTTGATTTCTTTGAGCATTTCATCATCCATTTGGTCATTCTGGCCAGGTGCTCGATAGTACACCCCCACTGCCATCGCCTTCCCCCTTTTATATGGAATTTCAATCCATATAGATTCTACAGCAGATTTTGTTTCCTGGAAAACTTTAATCCTTTCTGAGTCAATGCCCTCTCTAACAGAGCGCAACTCCTCCACCAATTTGATCAGCTCTATCATTACGATATAGTTTGTACCCAGGTATCACAGTGTCCCACTGGTTGTCCTCCTTCCACCATGTCTCTGATATTCCAATCATATCTAACCTTTCATTTAGTGCTATATATTCTAACTCTCCCATCTTATTCTTTAGACTTCTAGCATTTGCATACAAGCATTTTAGAGAATGTATTTTATTCATGTTAATTTGGCTATTGTTAGACATGGGTAAATTGGGATCTTTAAGCTCTGTCTGCTCCATACTTGAGGGCATTTGGGCTACTTTACTCTTTTGTGGAACCTCTCTGCTTTTGGTAGTATCCTTCAAGGATACATTCTTCCGAACCATCTGCTCTTGGGCGACTGTCGGCTTTCCCCTAATATCTAGTTTAAAAGCTGCTCTATCTCCTTTTTAAAGGTTAATGCCAGCAGCCTGGTTCCATCCCGGTTAAGGTGAAGCCCATCCCTTCGGAAGAGCCCCTCCTTTCCCCAGAATGTTTCCCAGTTCCTAACAAATCCAAACCCCTCATCTCTGCAACATTGTCTCATCCACGCATTGAGACTCCGGAGCTCTGCCTGCCTTTTGGGTCCTGCGCGTGAACAGGAAGCATTTCGGAGAATGCTACCCTGGAAGTTCTGGATTTCAACTTCCTACCTAAAAGCCTAAATTTTGCCTCCAGAACCTCCCTACCACATTTTCCTATGTCATTGGTACCGACATGTACCAAGACAGCAGACTCCTCCCCAGCACTATCTAAGACCTTATCTAGGTGGCGCGTGAGGTCCGCTACCTTCGCACCAGGCAGGCATGTTACCAGGCGATCCTCACGTCCACCAGCCACCCAGCTATCTACATGCCTAATGATCGAATCACCAACTATAACGGCTATCCTAACCCTTCCCTCATGGGCACATGGCCCTGGAGAAACTTCCTCGGTGCGAGAGGGTTTTACATCACCTGGAGGACAGGTCCTAGTTACAGGATCACTTCCTGCCACACCAGGGTGATGCTCTCCTGTCACGTGACCTCTCTCCTCCATGGCAACAGGGGTGCTGCCAGACTGGAGGTGGGACTTCAGGACTATATCCCTGTAGGTCTCGTCTATGTACCTCTCTGTCTGTCTTATGTTTTCCAAGTCTGCTACTTTAGCCTCTAGAGAACGGACTTGTTCCCTGAGAGAAAAGAGCTCCTTGCACCTAGTGCACACGTAAGACCTCTCACCAACTGGGAGAAAATCATACATGTGACACTCAATGCAAAAGACTGGAAAGCCCCCATCCCGCTGCTGGACTGCTGTCTGCATCTTAGTTTTAAGTTTGTGTCTAGATCTTTAAGTTCTTACTTACTAGGGGTTGCTATGGGTATTTATACCAATAAAACTGTACCTAATACGTTTAATATACCTTGTTCACCTGAAGCTTAATTAATCTCAGGTCCTTAGTGTATGACTTATTTGGGTAATGAGCTTCACCTGAAAGCACCTCCTTTCTTTTAAGATGTGTAAGTACCTATAAAGCTATGATTATCCCAGGGGAGGGTGGGAGGGAAACACCACTTATTAAAAGAGGGCTGCTACACAGTACCCTGTCTTGTGCTGCTGAGGTAAGCTAAATTCTGATTTGAATTAAATTATAGTTCTTAGCTGCTGCTAGGCTCTAACTTCTTATGAAATTTAAACTACAAGCTCTCTGCTGGGTATGAAATGTAACCAGAAAGCTCTCCTCTGTGTTTTAAATTCAAACTTTAATTGCTGCTACTAGGCCCTAACTGATCCAACAAAAAACAGTGGGTTCACAGATTAAGTAGCTTTAATACAAAGAATTCTTTTTAGAAAATTACCAGAAGTATATACTCACAGTTGCAGATCTCTCTCCAGAAGTAAGTCCCCCTTTCTAGTCCTATAGCTATTACTCTAGGGTACACCAGCTGTATACAAGGATAGACTATATAATGGGCAACAGGAACTTTGTCTGCAAGAGCGTGTGCCTCTGAAATTGGCTCTGATCATGTGTCACATATACTCTCAATTTGGGTGGAGCATGTGGGGAAGAGTAAAGGGAGGTTGAAGCTATAAAAGAGCAGTTTGCTCAATTTTTAAGTATCTTTATGCACAAGGACAGGCAAAACAAGGGGGATATGGACTCTTATTTAGTGGGTTTGCAGCTGCCAGTTTTATCCCCAAAGAGTGAGAGGTTGCATATCCCTATTTTAGAAAGGCATTTTAAGAGACGATTAAGGAGTTGCATGAGGAGAAGTCACCTGGGTTGAATGGCTTAATAGGGGCTTTTTATAAAAATATTTCAGTGGGAAGTAGTGGGCATTCTTAGAGCGCTATTAAATGAGCTTTTGCAAGAGGAAAGCTTGGCATCATCGATAGGCAATGCTGTAATCCAAGCATACCACAAGGGGAAAAGCCTGATTCTTTGTATTTCCTAGAGACCTATTTCACTTCTAAACTTGGATGTGAATATCCTTTCTAGGATTTGGCTTCCCACCATGTAGATCAGTCCAGGTTTATCCCAGGGCATCAGGCTACGGAGAACATGAAGAGGTTTGCAAGTGGTCTGGGCAACCTGGGAGGATCCAGTTGTACTGTTAGCAGCCGACACAGAGAAATAATTTCATTGCATTTACTGGAGATTGAAAATTCATCATAGGGAACTGGGAGATCATTTTGCCACATGGGTGGCTAAGCTAAACGAATCCTCCAAGGTGAAGTGAATGGGAGTTACTTGTAAGCGTTCAGAGGGTACCTTGCTTCTCACCCTTTATGAAGCCTTCCGTGGCATTAGTTCAAGGGACCAGAACATTAGAGGGGGTAAGGATTAGGGACAAAGAACACAATATTGTTTTGTTCGCAGATGATATATTACTAAATGTAGCACATCCTCTTTTATTACTGCCAGTTTTAATGCAGGAGTTGAAGCGATTTGAAGAACTGGCAGGATTTGAGGTAAACTGGGATACAACAGAAGCCCTTTATATGAATTTAGCCCAGAAGGGAGGTGGACCACTTGTAAACATCCTTCCCCTTTAGAGGGCATGACACACAATTAGGTATCCAACTTGAGACAGATTTGAGTACAATTATGAGTGGATCATTAAAAAACTGAAGCAAGAAATGGCTAGATGGTATGAGGGATGTGTGTCATGGTGGAGAAGAACTATAGTAATAAAAAAATAAATAAGTGTTCTGCCACAGCTGTTATACTTTTTTTTAGACCCTTCTAATGGTGGTTCGTAAGAGTGTACAGGAGGGGCTGCAGAGACAAATAATGTTTATTTGGGGAAGGGGAGAAGAGACCAATGTGGCAAGGGCAATTTTATGGAGAGAGGAAGGGTTAGTGGTGCTGAATTTGGTCCACTATTTAGCAGCTCAATTGAAGTATATTTTAGATTGAAAGTGGGGTAGAGGAAACCGAGTACCAATAGAGCAATTGGGCTGAGGTGGATGTGCCAGAGATTTCTACTTTGGTTATAGGGGGTGGATGGGTTGGTTGAAAAGGCAGGTAGACAATGCATCTCTTGGAAGTATGGGAAAAGGTCTTGAGATCAAAGAGGTTAACAGGACTGACACTAGAAATTAGGGGAAAGCCGACAGTCACCCAGGAGCGCATGGTTAGGACGAAGGTATCCTTGAAGGATACTACCAAAAGCAATGAGGTTCCAAAAGGGAGTATAGTAGCCGAAATGCCCTTGAGTAAGGAGCAGACAGAGAATAAAGATTCCAAATTACCCATGCCTACCAATAGCCAGATTAATATGAATAAAATACAGTCTCTAAAATGCTTGTATGCCAATGCTAGAAGTCTAAACAATAAGATGGGAGAGTTAGAATATATGGCACTAAATGAGAGGTTAGATATGATTGCACTCTCAGAGACATGGTGGAAGGAGGATAACCAGTGGGACACTGTGATACCTGGATACAAACTATATCGTAATGATAGAGCTGATCAAATTGGTGGAGGGGTTGCGCTCTATGTTAGAGAGGGCATTGAGTCAGAAAGGATTAAAGTTTTGCAGGGATCAAAATTTGCTGTAGAATCTCTATGGATTGAAATTCCACTTATGAAGGGGAAGGTGATGGCAGTGGGGGTGTACTATCGACCGCCTGGCCAGAATGAACAAATGGATGATGAAATGCTCAAAGAAATCACAGAAGCTAACAAAAGTCACAACAGAGTAGTAATAATGGGTGATTTCAATTACCCCGGTATCGACTGGGTCAGTGTCACGGCAGGACAAACTAAAGAGATAAAGTTTCTAGATGGAATAAATGACTGCTTCTTGGAGCAGCTGGTTCATGAACCGACCAGAGGGGAAGCCATACTGGACCTAGTCCTTAGTGGAACACCAGATCTGGTGCAAGAAATAAGGGTGTTGGGACCACTTGGCAATAGTGACCATAATATGATCATGTTTGATTTAATTATTGGAGAACAAATAGTAAAGAAATCCACAGTACTACCTTTTAACTTTCAAAAGGGAGACTATGATAGAATGAGGAATATAGTTAGGAAAAAACTAAAAGGAGCGGTTCCAAAGGTTAAAGACTTACAGCAAGCTTGGGCGTTATTTAAAACTACTATCCTCGAAGCCCAGACCAGCTGTATTCCACGCATTAAGAAGAGTGGGAGAAAGTCCAAAAAACTGCCAGCATGGTTTAAAGGTGAGGTCAGAGAGGCTGTTGCTGCCAAAAAAGCAACCTTCAGGAAATGGAAAAAAGAGCCAAATGATGAAAACTGGAAACAGCACAAGCACTGGCAAGTTAAATGCAAAGCATTGATAAGGCAGGCAAAGCGGGAATTTGAAAAGAAACTTGCTGCGGAAGCAAAAACACGAAATAAAGACTTTTTCAAGTACATTCGTAGCAAAAGGCCTGTGAGAGAATCAATTGGACCGTTAGATGATAGAGGGGTAAAAGGGGCAGTAAGAGGAGACAAGGCTATAGCGGAGAGACTGAATTAATTCTTTGCTTCGGTCTTTACTGAGGAAGATGTAGGGATGTTACCCAAGACTGAAGTGGTATTTAAAGGTGATACTGCAGAGGAATTGAGAGAAATATCGCTACACCGGGAAGATATATTACAACTATTTGATAAACTGAATAGTAGCAAATCACCTGGACCGGATGGTATACATCCCAGAGTGTTGAAAGAACTGAAATATGAGATTGCAGACCTGCTATTGGTAATCTGTGAACTTTCATTAAAATCATCTGTAATACCTGAAGATTGGAGGGTCGCCAACGTAACACCAATTTTTAAAAAGGGTTCCAGGGGTGACCCGGGAAATTACAGACCGGTGAGCCTGACGTCAGTACCAGGGAAAATGGTAGAAACCATCATAAAGAACAAAATTACGCAGCATGTAGATAGTCATGGCCTAATGGGAGACAGCCAACATGGCTTTAGACAAGGAAGATCTTGTCTTAATAATCTGATATGTTTTTTTGAAGGTGTGCATAAACAGGTAGACAAAGGTGAGTCGGTTGATATAGTGTATCTGGATTTTCAGAAAGCTTTTGACAAGGTCCCCCATCAGAGACTTTTGGCAAAGCTAAAAAGTCATGGGATAGGAGGCAGTGTACTATTGTGGATCGGGAACTGGTTAAAAGATAGAAAGCAGAGAGTAGGGCTAAATGGCCAATATTCCCAATGGAAAAAGGTGAATAGTGGAGTACCCCAGGGATCTGTACTGGGTCCGCTGCTTTTTGACATATTCATAAATGACCTGGAAAAGGGAATAACGAGTGACGTTATCAAATTTGCAGATGACACAAAACTGTTTAAAGCTGTTAAAACCCAAGAGGAAAGTGGAAAACTGCAGGAGGACCTGGATAAATTGGAAGACTGGGCATCCAAATGGCAAATGAAATTTAATGTGGACAAGTGCAAAGTCATGCACCTAGGAAAGAACAACCCACACTATAGTTACTCGATGCAAGGCTCCACATTAGAAGCCACCACCCAGGAAAAAGATTTAGGAGTCATCGTGGATAACATGTTAAAACCCTCCACCCAGTGTGCAGCGGCGGCCAAGAAAGAAAACAGAATGCTAGGTATCATAAGGAAAGGGATGGAGAATAAAACAAAGGATATTATAATGCCTCTGTATTGCTCCATGGTACGACCGCACCTTGAATATTGTGTGCAATTCTGGTCACCGTATCTTAAAAAGGACATAGCGTTATTAGAAAAAGTACAGAGAAGAGCCACCAAATTGGTGAAGGGGATGGAAGGCTACTCCTATGAAGAGAGGCTAAAAAGGTTAGGGCTCTTTAGCCTGGAAAAGAGACGGCTGAGGGGAGATATGATAGAGGTCTATAAATTAATGAATGGAGTGGAACAGATAAACGTGGATCAATTGTTTACGCTATCAGAATATAGAAAGACTAGGGGACATGTAATGAAGCTACAGGGTAAACTATTTAAGACAAATAAGAGAAAATATTTTTTCACTCAACGTGTAATCAAACTCTGGAATCTGTTACCGGAGGATGTGGTAAGGGCTGATAGTATAGCTGGGTTTAAAAAAGGTTTGGACAAGTTCCTGGAGGAAAGGTCCATAAACCACTATTAAAAAGGGACCCAGGATATCAATGCTTGACCCAGTACAAGCATTGTGGAACTTGTGTCTTTTGGGGAAACTGCTAGGTACGTATGACCTAGATTGGCCACTGTTGGAAACAGGATACTGGGCTTGATGGACCTCGGTCTGACCCAGTATGGCATGTCTTATGTTCTTATGTTCTTATCCATTCATATGGAGGTGTGAATGAAATTGGGTTTTATACTTAATGGGAAGATAAGGGGATTTAATCTTTTAGTCAGCTGTGGAGGATGGGGAATTTATTTCTTTTCAGGAGCTCAGGGTGAAGTAAAATATGCCAGTAGATTTTTTTTTGCAATAATGCAGATTCAGCACTCTGAGGGTTACATCTATTAGAACAGGAGAGACCAAGGTGACTTAAGAGGATAGAAGACTTGTGAAGTTGTGTGTCAATCCTAAAAGCAGCCATTAGTAAAATCTATTAATATTTGAAAGGGGAAGGGTGCTGATAGGCCTAAGTTCCTGATTGACTGAGAAAAGAACTTAGGGAAATAATTGTTGGAAGCTAAGTGGAGGAGGATTTATGAGGAGAAGGGTAAATGTTCAGTTAGCACTTCGGTTAAGGGAAACACTCATAAAATAATTTATAGATGGCATAAGATGTCTGAGGATTGCACAACTATGGGGGAGGGCTGGATAGTTTCTGCACATTTGGTGGTTGTGCTTTAAAATTCAACAATTTTGGCAAGAGATTACACAGAAAGTAGAGGAGTTGGTAGACAGGACCTCAAGGAGGGATCCAAAGTACTTCTCTTGGGACCGATTCCTAGGAGACTGGTGAAACTGGAGACTGTTTCTGCTAGGTGCGAAGGAGCAGGAAACTAGAAGAATCTGGAGACGCCTACCCTTGACGGCTGGAAGAAAAAAAAACCTAATCTATTGGGCCTGATGGAGAAGCTTAAGGATATGTGTAATGACAAATCTTAAGGCTAAACGACGAGTAGAAAATTGGCAGATTATTTGTGATAAATGAAATAAGGCGGGAACCTACAAATACTGGACTGCGTGATGAGGTTTTATTTGCTTTGCTTGGTGTTCTAATATACTATGAAATCTCTTGGTGGTAATGAAGTTAAGGATTAATACTGAATTATATTCTGATCGCCAGTGGGGATGGATTGAAGGGCAGGGTGGATTTATTGGGGGGTCCCTTCTGTATGAGGGCATGGAGAAAAGGACAATATTGTTCACTCTAAATGTTTGGGTTGGTAGTGTGTTTATAGGTTAAGCAAAAATGTTTTTTTCTAATAGTGGGTCATTATGATGTGTATTATATGTTTGAGTGGCTTCATATAAAATAAAAACTCAAACACAGACGTTTTAGCTTACCAGACAGCAGATGGAATGTAGCTCAAGACGCAGCTTGCTGGATCAGGGACAAAGAGCAGAGCCCTGCCATAATCAATGGGACTCCAATCGCCCTTCACACTCAGGGTTAGACAGACAGTCAAAGAGAAGGACAATGAATGGCACTTACATAGTTCTCTCCGAAGTAACGCTGCCCCTGTGCATAGGCTTCTATCACCATGCCCACGGGTTTGGTTTTGCTGACAGCCACAAGCCGTGGCTGGACTGCTGGGAGACTCTGGTGGCAAGAGGAAGCAGGACTTAGTGAAATGAATAAACACATCCTTAGAATAGATTTCAGAAGTTCCACATCAAACTGCATTATATTTAAGCACTGGAGCCGTATCATAGGAAAATACAATTATGAGCTCTCATACATTCAGGCTTCAATTCAAACATAAAACATTAGCTGTATATCAACCTTGTGGTTCCGTGGTCTGTTTACAGCCTCAGAGACAGAGTTGCCAAGTTATTGGAATGAGACTCTTTGGACCAGTTCTGGGAATCCTCAATGTCCTTTTTTTTGTTTTTAAACTACAGCTTTCCATCTCTCTTGCCCCCAACTTTGTCCAGCATCATACCTCTAACTCCCCTATCTCTCTAATGCTGTGGCGGCAGCAGCAGCACCACCAAAACACCAGAGCTACAAAGTCACCAAGTTCTCAGCGACATTTTTTGACAAGCTGTCAATCCAAATCAATCTAAAGCAAAAAGGGTACATTAGCTAAACTATACACACAGCAAGAACCGCCGCCACCATTCGGCAACCACAAATCGTGTTTCCTATTCTCCAGTAATTCTTGCAGTCCTTTGAAGCAGTCTTGATCAAAACATCACCACAAAGGAGGTTACCTGGATTTATTTAAAAAAGTTTTGATATATCATCTTACTGATTTGCATCATTCAAAATGATTTACATAACAAAACACGAGGCTTGGGGTAGAAGAAATTAAGGATTGGTTCTTATAGTGTGTTTGTATTAGTGGTATCACAACAAGCAATGACAAGCTGCAAGGTAACCTGCGACTCTCGCTAACAGAAAACTGTATGAGTCATTTCTATGGAAATGTACTACCCTGCGTTGTCATCAATGAGACTGCTCCGAATTGAGCTGCATAGCCTATCGCATAATATCCATTATAAAATAATGTCCTTCTAGTCTTCTCTGCCATAAACCTAAGCCTGAAAGTTGTGTTAAAAAAAAACACACCATCAACGGATTGCTTAAAAAAAAGTTGGCGACTGGCGTGAAAGCGTTGTTTGTTAGGGACTAGCCTAATGAGAATGAAGCCATGACAATTTGTGGACACACGGACATGAAGTTTTCATGCCCTCAAGAAGGTAAGGTAAGGAAACCTTACCGCCACGCTAATTAAGAAACAAGAGCAAAGTCCGCCTGCATTAGCGGGGCCGGTGCAGATGGAGATTTAACAGCCCAGGGTCCCACCACAAAACGGCCACGCAACATTCATGGGGGGCAGGGCCTAGTCGGGGGCGAAGAGAAGCAGGAACGAGAGAAATAACGGAGGCAGAGTGGAGGAGGGGGAATGGACTACCAGGATGAGCACAAGGGCAGAGCATGGATTAGAAAAGCAACGGTGCAGGGAGTACCTCAAGGAACGGGGCAGATACAAGAAAAGGCATGGGGGGGGGGGGGGGAACAGCAGACTGAAGCGGGAGTGACAACATAAGTAGACTAGGAGTAAGAGCAGGGTTGGGAGTGAGGCAACAAACACATGTCGGGTTGGGGGCGGGATTTAGGAAGACGAAGGGGCAAAGGCGATCGCCATCCCGAGGCTTTACCTGAGGTCTCTGGGCCGCAGCCCGCTGCACCCGCTCCAACACCGCCTTCACGGCTCTGCCTACCTCCGTGGACATTCCTGCTCTCCTCCACATCCTCCCCTCCCATTCCCTGCCACACACCTACCGCTTCCGGCCCCGCCCAGCTCGGACCAATGACCGCTCAGGGCTGCCGCACTCCGACCAATCAGCCTGGCGCCACTAGCGGGCGGGAGGCGGGCGTTGCGAGAAAGTGCCCTCCCGGGAAGCCATCTTGGAGAGGTCACATTACTCGTGGCTGACTAATTAAACGGCTCAAGGGTTACAGTTTAGTTTGTTTGTTTATTTGTACAGTAAACTACATGCACTCTAATAATATGAATGTGGAAGAGAACAATTTATTTTTCTTAAATTCTGAGTTTTAACTAACTTGAATCCTGGGATTCCTTCATCAAAGAGATATTTCCCGAACTTGTTCTATAAAGAATGACAGTCAGTTTTGTCAGATTTTTTAGTTTCTTATAGAGGCTGAATATCGGGAGATACGTATCCCTGTGGTAATCTCACAGATGATACAAACGCACACGCAAAAAAAGATATTCAGATAGCGTGGGAGGTATTTGTTTCCTGTTCTATGGAGATTTACACTTGTGAATAATTGTGCGCATGCCCCCAAATTTTACAGAATGTCGGTCTTCTCTGCATTTATTAGCTCTAGTTTATACTCCTGCGTTTTTAATATACTTTTCTTCACGTAGCAGGTTCATAGCATGAATATTTGCTCCAAACTTTTCAGCCTTGCACTTATGCTGGATTTACAAGTGAGAAACAGCTTCAGCTGCAAGGAGATTAGAGAGTGAGCCATCCAAAGTCTAAAAACCATAGCCAGTGCAAGATCCTGTCCATACCCTCATAATTATATTGTTGTTTCAATTTCAGATTTCAATGAATTTCCCAGGGTCCATATTAGGCATACTATGGGCTGGGGCCCAGGGCAGAAATTTAAGAAGGAGCCCCAGAGTGCATATGTACTCCCTTTGCTCCCTTCCTTGGTGACCATATTAAAGACGTTCTTCTCTTCGAGTACTGTTCCTCAGGCATGGAAAGAGGCACATATCCATCCAAATCTGACGGGCCCTAAATTGGACCCCTTGTATCCACTTCATTTCTAACCAATATCTAATCTACCGTTCCTTATCGTTCCTCCAGTTTAGTCCTCCACCACTGGGTAATGCACCTCCTCCTGCAGCTTGGAGACTGGACAACCTGTTGGAGACTAGATGTAACCTGTTGATAACTCCCATCAGCCCCAGTGTGTCCAGTCTCCATGCAGCAGGAAGACGTAGTGAGCCTAGGTACTGGGCTCACTAGAGGAACATATAAGGAGCATATAGTTAGGTTAAATTTGGCTTCAAAATTTGGTTTTAAATATTTCAATTTAATTCTTTGGTTTGCTAGGTAACTGCGTCTTTAAAAAAAAAAAAAAGAGGGCACAGCTTAATTAGCCGGCTGCAGTCTCTGCTTTCCCTTATACTTTGCTATTCTTTGGGTCAGGAAGAGGCTTAGATCTGCTCCCCTAGATTGTACGGGGAGAAGCTCTGTCTACTCTTCTCACTTATACTTGCGGTTGCAGTGAGGGGCGATCGGGCATCTGCAGGACCGTGAAGAGCAGGAGGAGAGGCATCTTCACTCCCGACCGGCAGTTTAGCCTTCGCTGCGGACGTTGGCGTCGTGGCTTGCAGGGCTGCCCTTCATAGGTAAGACGGTTCTGTGCAGTGGCACGCCGACAAAGCCAGCATTGGGTGCAGTGTGGCGCTCGTTGTTGAAGTCTCTGTCAGCGCAAGCATTTTGGCGCCAAAACGGGTTCTGTGAGACCACGGCCATTTTTTCTGCGGTTCCCGCGCTCGGATAGCCACGTGGCAGGCCCAAACGCCGCAATTGATTCAGAGGCCGCAGCAGAGAACTCAACTGATTCCCCAGGGCCTTTAATTACCTGCGGGGCGGAGTTTTGCGAGTATTAAGTTTTAGAAGGCACTTCAGACCTTCCTGGGCTAGGCCTTTATTGGGATATATTAAAAAAAAAACAAAAAAAACAGGAAGCAGTTTTAAATTTGGTTGGCAGAGAGCGCAGAGCTGCGGGGAGGGTCAGTTCTGATGTTCCCTCGCCCGCAGTGTGTAGTCTGTGGTACTCGCAGGGGCACCGTGTCTGACACGGGTATCTGTTGTGGCTGCGCTACTGTGTCTACCAGTGTAGAGCAGCAAATGGAGGAGAAAAGGCTTCAGGAGTCCCGTGGGGGCACGGCAGCAACTGAAGGAGAGTGTTTGCGGGAAGTCCAGTAAGGGTCCACCTCGGACAGCCCCCCTGGGCCAGGTCTCGCCGCAAACTGGAGTGGCTACGGATTCGCTGCTCAGAGATTTTTGCCCTGATTTTGTGTTAATCATGCATCAAGCCTTTTGTTTGAGGCGGCAGGGGAAGGTTTCTGGGTCCTTGCCGCCTTCCGCTGCAAAACAGCAAGCTAAGGGGGGGGGGAGGTCGATCCCCTTTGCTCGAGGCCTGCCAAGAGAGCTCGGTCCGCTGGCCAGTCTTTCTCGGAGTTGGACTGGCCAGATCTGGAAGAGGCAGATTTCGAGCTGGAATCTGGGCCAGAAGACCTGGAGGAAGGTGAAATTCCGGAACCTGAGGATCAGGCAAGAATTATTAGAGTCTTCCGTAAGTGTAAGTGTGGGTTACTCCTTTCCCAGCACTATATACCACTTACCCTCGGGACGCCCGCTAATCCCCCTGGGCCGGGGAACCACCTTACCTTCTCTGTCTGGAATTCCAGGGGAACAAACACACACACACTCGCATATAAGTAGTATGTAAATTTATTCCACAGGTTAGAGGGGCTGTCTGTCTTTTATATATGAACAAAAGCATATACATTTGTCATCAACTCATCCCCTGAGGCCCACCACAGCTTATCAGTAACTTCACAGATGTTAGTCGTTTTCTTGCAGAACAATCAATTTGTCTTAGCACAGCACATTCCTTTCCATATATAGATATGTACAGGATTCCCATTTTCCCCTGCAGGCCTCCTAGTCCTCCTGTATACACACTTTAAGTCTTATTTTCCCCTATCAATCCCCCCTTTGGGCCTGCATAGGCCCACTATAAGAACAGCCGAACAGTCTTCTGAAGGACAGTTAAGCAGACATTATTAACTGGAGGTATGCTCAGGTACATCAGCCACCGTGGAAACAGGTGTATAAGAGTACATAAAAGTGGTGGAGCTCTGCAGGGCCTGAATCCAAGTTGCATTGTTCTCTGTCCAATGTGCCTGCGTCCAAGGTCCTTCGTTTGTAAAATAATATATAGTGTGATGTAGCAAGCCCTTCTGGCCCAGCAGAGAAGCTAGGAAACCAGGTAGAGAATGCAGGGTTGAGGGATAAACAAAGACACATGGCTACTAGTTGCCGGGGAAACAAAACACAAGAGAAGGAAACACGCCCCTGCTATCAATATAGCCAGGAGTCACGGGGAAGTTTGAACACCTGCTAGGGGGCGGGACTAGGCCCTACCCAGAAGGGCAGTCTCATAAGGAGGCTCCAGCAGGCAGAAAGAGAGAGGAGAGAGAGGAAAGCAGATGCCCAGTCAGGAGGTGGGCAGAGTTTTCAGCCGACGGGAGGTCAGAGGCTTTGGTGGATAATTATAGGAGAAGCAGACCAGAACAGCTGAAGCACTCACAGCCTTACAAGCAGCCCAAAAAGCAGTTGGGAACTGTTTCCCCCCGGTTTAACAGGGAACCAACCGGTACATGGGAACTTCAGAGGAAGGCCTCAAAAGCCAGGTCCCCAGGTAAGCCTAAGGGCTGGGATTACCGGAGTCCGTGTGGAGGTAACAGCCTGGAAAATTGGGGCTATGATAATGGCTTTAGGCCCTATTTAAACCCTGTGTGCATTGACAGGCTCAGGGTTGGAAGACAGGACGCGGCCCTGGAAGGCCTGGGCCAAACTAATGCTAATTCAGAGGTGGAATTGATGGATACAGAACCACCTTGCATAAATTATCCTACAGAGGAGATGGACTGTACAACAATTTCTTCTGAACAAATTATATCTTTGCTTTAAACTTTGTGGTGAAAGGAATACAGGCTGGCTGTGAAGGAACAGAGCTGTATTAACCATGTGCTGAAGCTCTAATTGCTGGAAAGAGAAAACTGTTTGTTTTGCTGAAGAAAGCTACATTTACTTTGTCCTTTTTCTGCTAAAGAGCAGTTAATTTGTGTTCATCTTTTGTCCTTGTGAAAGTCCAACCCCGGGAGGGGAAATAAATCCCTTTACTTATAACCACTTTGAGTCACACTACTCTTCTTTTAAAACTGATGGTAAAAACTACACTTCCCAACAAGCACTGCTCCAGGAAGTGAAAGGCCCTTGGTTTAAAGAAGGACTTAACCTCCTTAACCCCTACCTACGGGTACTGGCAAGGGGAGGCACGACAATAGTCAGCACAATGACAACCAAGATCAATAACAAGCAGAACACAGCCAGCCAGACAGACCTCATGGCTGGGGCGAGTCAGGCATCTTCCAGGAATGCTCTGGTGCACTCTTGATGCGTGAGGTGTGTACCCAGGTCGGATGCTTATCAGTTAGCACAGCTGTGTGAGTAACTGCAATAATCTCCTCCGGATTTCCAAACGGCGGGTCCCACTGGCCCTTCTTATGAAACAGCTTTACCAGCACACGGTCTCCCGGGCGGAACAGGTGCATCGGTTCTGCAGAAGGAAAAGGAAAAGCATTATACACTTGTTCAGACACCGTGCATAAATATTTAGCTAACTGTGTGGCATATTCTTCCTGTGCTAGCAGCAAGTCATCCACCATTCCCACCGTTCCGTCGGGCCATTTCAAGGGGAAGGGTCGTCTCATCAGATTTTCAAAAGGAGAGAATCCAGATGCCCCAGGGGTTAGCCTAATTTCTGCCAATACAGCTGGCAGATACACTGGCCACCTTCCTGGGGTGTGTTGTGTAGCCTTTTTAAATTTTTCTTTAATTGTTCGATTCATTCGTTCTACTATCCCTGACGACTGTGGGTGATATGGGACATGAAATTTCCAATCAATGGCAAACATCTGAGTAATCTGTTGTAACATCTTAGAGGTGAACGCTGGTCCCTGATCAGAATCTATAGAAAGCGGACACCCCAAGCGGGGGATAACTTCCTTACTGAGAATTTTTGCTACTGTTCTAGCATCTTCTTTAGTCGTGGGAAAAGCCTCTGGCCACTTGGAAAACCTATCAACAATGACCAACAAATACTTATAACCCCCTATCGATCGTGGCATACATGTGAAATCTACTTGTAGGGCCTGAAACGGGCCTTGGGGTGGGGGTAAATGTTGCAATTGTCCTATTGCTTTTCCCTTCTGAACATTATTCCTAGCACATACTAAGCATTGACTCGGTTATGATTCCACTAAATGAAGCAAATCTCTGCAAACAAATATTTCTTGTAACTCCTTAAGAACCGTCTTCCTGTTTTTATGCCCTACTCCATGCACTTGACCAATTAAGAGAGGGGCTTCTGCTTTCGGTAGCCCTCTTCCTCCCCCCCCCCCCTTTTTCCTGCCAAATCTGTGCTGAATTTAAACTCATATTGTGTTTTTCCCAATACATAATGTCCTCGGGATCTGCAGCAGCCTGCAAGTGGTGCAGGGGGAAAGAATGCTCAGCAGGGGAAACATAATATTCAGACAATGGAGGATCAGACAAATAATAAGAAACTGTCGGCATGCTCTGAGAGATACTATTACTACGTAAAAGTTCAATTTGGGCTTGTGTACACTGTTTGGCTGCAAGATCAGCTAAAGCATTGCCTTGAGAGGCAATAGAAGTATCATATCTGTGGGCGGCACATTTAATAATGGTGACTTCTTTGGGTTTACATAAGGCAGCCAGCAATTCATTAACCAGTTGTGCATGAGAAATTGGTTTACCGTCTGCTGTCTTCCAACCCCTATGCCCCCATAATAGGCCAAAATCATGCACCACCCCAAAGGCATACCTGGAATCTGTATTAATGTTAACATGTTTATCAGCAAATAATTCACAGGCTCTAGTAAGCACTACCAATTCTGCGCTTGTGCAGAGCCATAAGGTAGTAACTGGGCTTCATGCAGAATATTTGGGAGTTCTACAATGGCATAAGAGGCAATGTAGGCATTGTCTGCGGGATGGACACAGCTCCCGTCCACAAATATATGTGGAGCATCCGGGAGCGGGGAGGAGAACAGGTCGGGATGCACTGACGTCTCAGAGTTGATCAACTTTAGGCAATCATGTTCTTCTTGGGACAACTCAGAGTCATCTACTGGGCGCATTAAGGCCTGTAAGGCCAGCATTGGGGTAAAGGCAGCGGATTGCTGTTTAACCGACAACCCTTCAGTAGTTGTTAAAATTACCTCATACCTACTAAGGCGCTGGGCTGTCATGTATTGCGTAGTGAGGTTCTTTAACACATTCAAAACAGAATGGGTAGAAAACAGGATAGTCTCATGAAACAGAGTAATCAGGATAGTCATCTGTATGGCAATAGCTGAAGCCGCCAGGGCTCACAAACATGCAGGCATATCCTGTACCTGGAGGGGCAATTTTTTCGATAAATATGCAATTGGGTGCATTTTCCCCCCCCCCCCCCCCCACCGTGGTCTTGAGCCAAAATAGCTACCATAGTTCCTCCCTCTTTCCTTACATATAAGTAAAACATTTTCCCTTAGTCGGGTAGTCCAAATGTAGGAGCCAAGATAAGCAGCTTTTTCAAAGTGGCAAATCCAGAAAGCATTTCTTCGGTCCATTCAATAGATGCAGAACCTGGTAACTGCAAAGTATCCCTTCGCAATATGGAATCCCAATAAGCACAGTCCGGGATCCAAGCGTGACAGAAGGATACTAATCCAAGCAAAGACAGCATTTGTGTCACTGTTGTTGGAGGAGATAATTTTATAATTGCCTGTACTCGGGCAGGAGAGAGCACCCGGTTTCCAGGGGACAGCACAAACCCCAAGTAGGTAACACGTTCACAGCACCACTGGAGCTTTTTTAGAGAAGCCTTATGTTCATGGGAGGCTAAATGGCAGAGCAAGGATACAGAGTCGTTTTCACATTCTGTGATTGTTTTCGAACATAACAACAAATCGTCCATATACTGGAGAAGGGTGGAGGAACAAGGCGGATGCCACATTTCAATTGATGCCTTAAGAACAAGAGAATACGCCGCCGGGGATTCAATGTATCCCTGCAGCAGGCGAGTCCAGGTATATTGTTTGCCTGCATGTGTGAAAGCCATAAGAGGCTGCGTGATGGGGTCCAGTGGTACACTAAAAAAGGCATTAGCTAAATCAATAACCGTAAAGCATTTGGCTTCCGTAGGAATAAGAGTAAGTAGCCTGGCAATATCGGGCATCACCGGTGCCAGTGGGACAACGAGCTGATTTACGGCCCGTAAATCCTGGGTAAAATGGAACCCATCCCCCTTAGAGACAGGATTCACGGGAGTATTATAAGGAGAAACAGTAGGAACTACAATACCTGCTGCGACAAAATCCTGGATCATGGACTGCAAAGTAGTTTCCTTAGGGCCAGACAAAGGGTACTGTCGGATGCAAACGACAGCTTGAGGATCCTTCAAACGTGCCACGTATGGCATACAGGGGACCAATCCGGCGTCAGTTGGGGAGGTGGCCCAGAGTTTAGGAGGAACCTTAGACAACTCATGCGCCTCTGTAGGAATCATAGTCAATAAAAAGGGAGAGTGCAGGGCAAAAGAGCCATCCGAATTACTAATAGTTACTGCTTCTAGGCGACACAACAGGTCCCGCCCCAGGAGACTCACTGGACAAGAGGGAATAATCGTACATAAATGTGTAAACAGAACAGTATTATTACCAAGCACGGAGACAGACAACGGGGGTGTAATCTATGTGGGGGTAGAGGTTCCATTTATCCCAACTGAGGCAGGACCTGGCATTAAGGGTTCCCTACAAACAGAGGCATGCAACGTAGAGCAAGTCACTCCAGTATCAATTACATAGGAGACCTGCTGGCCATTAATGCACAACGTACAACAAGGGGGCTCCTTCCATCCACCCGTTAACTGAACCCAGATCGGAACCGTTGCCTCAGGGCAGCCCTATGGGCATTGCGGGGGCTGTTGCCATGTAATAGGGATAACAGGGGTTGCGGGGCTACTAGATGGGGGAGGGAGTGGTGCCGATGGCGTCGTGGGAGGGGGCAAAGCCCACCCCTCTTGAGTCGGTCTGGGGCCGCTACCTGCCGCGTAAGGGCACTCATTTTTCCAATGTCCTGGTTGCATACAATGAAAACAAATCTGATTCCTAGATATTCCCTGCCCTACTCCTCGTCCACCACCCCGTCCGCCTCAAAACCATCCCCGCTGTCCCCTCCACCCCCGAAATTGCAACCACTGAGGTCCCGGGGGTTGATATCCCCCGGGGTAGGATTGCTGGCAACCAATATTCTGCTGCCAAGCATGAGAAATTTTAGCTTTCTTAACATCCATATCTGCAAAGCATCCCGCCGCTTCCTTCGTTAGTATTACCTTCTCCAGTTCTGCCGGAGTCATGCTAAACCAAGCATCTATCATTCGCTTACATGCTATGGTCACTTCGGGGCGCATAGCCCCAAACAGCGTCTGAATATACATCGAAGCCATCAGGCCTTCCTGTGACAAACCTGCCTCCTCCTTCCAACACTTACGAAACCTTCGCACAAACTGTGAAACTCCTTCCCCTGGTTCCTGAATGCATGCAATAGACGCAGCAACAGGGCCGGCCCGTCCATTGAGCGAGAATGTTTTTTGCACAGGGCCCCACGTTTCAGGGGGCCCCGCGCAAAAAACATTCTGATCTAAAAGTAAAATTAAAAAAAAAAAAAAAAAAGCTGCCGCTGCCGGGGCCGCCGCGGCAGAATCGAGTGTGCCGCAGGGCCCCCCCCCCTGCCCAGCAGAGCCTGCCCTCCCCTGTATCACCTCTCTCTTTACAGCTGCAGTCACACGTGCCGGCTTTCAGAGCGCGAGGGGAGAGTTTCTCCCTCGCTGCTTGGTTAAGCCCGCGGGGGCTGATGGGAAGTTCCCATCAGCCCCCGCGGGCTTAACAGAGCCGCGAAAGGGAAACTAGTTCCTTCGCGCTCTGAAAGCCGGCGTGTGTGACTGCAGCTGCAAAGAGAGAGGTGATACCGGGGAGGGCAGGCTCTGCTGGGCAGGGGGGGGGCCCCACGGCACAATCGATTCTGCCGCAGCGGCCCCGGCAGCGGCAGCAGACAGCTTTCTAAAAAAAAAATTTCCCTAGGCTAGGCTTGGCTGGGCTGGGGGGGTTAGGAGTGGTGATGGGATATGGGGGAGCTAAGTCTGTATATGGGCTGATGGGATTAGGACTGGAAGTGGGTTGATGGGTGGTTAGGACTGGTAATGGGCTATGGGGGGGCTTAAAATAAAAATTGGGTGATGGGGGATCAGGACTGGAAATGGGCTGGTGGGATTAGGACTGGGAGTGGGCTATGGGGGGCTAGGACTGGAAATGGGCTGGGGGGGGGTTGCTAGGACTGGAAATGGGCTGGGGGGATTAAGACGAGGTGGGCTGATGGGGTTAGGACTGGTAAAGGGCTGTGGGCTGTTGGGGGGTTAGGACTGGTAATGGGCTATGGGGGGCTAGGACAGGAAATGGGCTGATGGGGAGGGGTTAGGACTTGAGGTGGGCTGTTGGGTGGGGTTAGGACTGGTAATGGGCTATGGGGGGCTAGGACTGGAAATGGGCTGATGAGGGGGTTAAGACTGGAGGTGGGCTGATGGGGTTAGGACTGGTAATGGGCTGTTGGGGGGGGTTAGGACTGGTAATGGGCTATGGGGGGGCTAGGACTGGAAATGGGCTAATGGGGGGGTTAACACTGGAGGTGGACTGATGGGGTTAGGACTGGTAATGGGCTGTGGGCTGTTGGGGGGGTTAGAACTGGTAATGGGCTATGGGGGGGGGTTAAGACTGGTAATGGGCTGTTGTTGGCTGATGGGGGCTGTCTGGTAATGGGCTATGGGGGTTAGGACTGATAATGGGCTATGGGGGAGCTAGGACAGGAAATGGGCTGATGGGGAGGGGTTAGGACTTGAGGTGGGCTGATGGGGTTAGGACTGGTAATGGGCTGTGGGCTGATGGGGGGGTTAGGACTGGCAATGGGCTATGGGGGTCTGACTGGAAATGGGTTGATGGGGGTTAGGACTGGAAGTGGGCTGATGGGGTTAGGACTGGTAATGGGTTATAGGGGGGGGCTTAAACTGAAAATGGGGTGATGGGGGTTAGGACTGGAAGTGGGTTGATGGGGGGGGGCTAGGACTGGTATTGGGTTGGGAGTTGCTAGGTCTGGAAATGGGCTGATGGGCTAGGACTGGAAATGGGCTGATGCAGGGACTAGAAGGGAATGGATGCTGGGTGAGGCTGGAACTAGAAGGGAGCTGATGTTGGGGGAGGATTAGAATGGGATGGGGCTGGGAGAGTAAAATGGAGAGGGGAAAAATATTTTGTGTGGGAGGGATAAAAAATCTACAATTGGCCGGGTATTGGGAGAGTAAGTGGGGATTGAGGATGGAGGGGTAAAATTTGAGTGGATGAAATAGGAATGAGGAAAGAGCAAAAGGAGAAAGATTAGTATGTTAAAGCAGATGTAGAGAGAGAATGGAAAAAAACTAGAAGAGAGAAGAAAGGACAAATGGACAGCAGACGATGGAGAGTTAGCAGAAGACACGAAGAAACCAGAAGAAAGTGGCTGGAGCAATTGCAGCTGAAAAAAAATGCTCAAAAGGTAGAAAAATATCTCTTTATTTTGAATTTATTAATTGGAATATGTCAGCTCTGGTAAATGTGCATCATTAACGTCTGCGCTTTGTTTAGTACAAGAGCAAATTAATGTATAGTTTTATTTCTACAGTGTTGTACATTCCAAGTTTGGCTTTTGGGATTCCCAGTTTAATTATTGTCTTCCTGTTTCTAAATTGTGATTCCTTGTTTGGTGATGGTCTATGTTCTGCATATGTAACTGAGCTGAGGTATTCTGTTTATGTAATTCCTATTTGACATTGCCACTTGTTCTCTTTCCCCAGTAGGTCATGTATTGTTGTTCTCTGAAATGTATTGGTTTAATATTTGCATGTTTCCTTTTGTTAGGTAGGGTATGGTGCTTTGTGAGTCCTGGTAGTGCTGTTAGGATACGGCGGGTTTGCTATGGGTTCTAAATGGGCAGTGTTTGTAGTAGTTCCTAATGTGTCTGGTGGTTGGCACTGGATTATAGTAATGTAGAAATCTTTTATTTATTTATTTAACACTCGTTTATAAACCGCATCTTCCAGAGATCAGTTGCGGTGTACAATTAACAACAAATTAACAAAGCGAGGTTTGTTTTACATAGAACATCTTAAATTAAACAAAGCTAAGTCTAGTAAACTAAACAGTATATTTAAACTGGAACAGTGTCAATAACAATTAACTAACAATGTAGTGTCTATAAAGCGTAAGAAGTACATAACTGATACAACTATATACATGTGGAGGTATTAGGGCATAAGAGATTGGGTCGTCAATTCGTTTAAGCTATGTGTGTTGTCCATTTAAGTGGGAAGGTTTGTACTTTGTGGTCAGATACCTGTTTAGCCTTTATCTAAGTTGAGTGCAATCTTTTAGTCTTTCTTTATCCATACACTCATTAAGAGGCATGTTTACTAAAAGTTAGTATATGGTAACATTATGCAAATATTTATGCAAATGAGGTCCCTTATGCAAATGAGGCCCTGCACCGAGTCTCCGCACATGGCCCCGCACCCCCCTTGGGCCGCCCCTGCGCAGCAAGATTCTGTTTCGCCCCAAATAAACGCTCAAACTCTCCTAACACTTCGTCCCACATCTTTTTTATCACCTCGGGATATCGGAGGGGATAATTAGAATCATCAGGCGTCTCATAAGGGTTCGCCAGTGACTTAACTCTAGAAAAATCAAATGGGGTTTCTTCATCATACCCCAGGACACCCTCAATAATGAGGCGGTAGTCCTGCGCTGTACACTGCAACCCACGAGTCATACATTGCAAGTAGTGCACAGTAGCAGCTGGCGTTTTCATGGGGTTCGGGGCATGCTGTAAAATAGAAGAAAGGATGGCGCGATCCAGGGGCTTAACAACAAGTTGGTTACCAATAGTATAAAAAGGGTACTGGGTGTATATATGGCCCTTAGAGGTAGGGTCACCTGTCACTCTATCACTGTTAGAAGTTCTCACGTCATTTGAATCCAGCTTATGAAAGGGGTTATGAGGGCTAAGCCCATCCCTATGAGCCCTAGCCGTACTCTGTTCCTGTTCCCCCACCCGATCTTTGGTTGAAGGCATCGGAAGGGGGGAATTAGGGGGGGTAATGAGGGACTCCAGTGGGGCAAAAGGGACCAGGGAAGCAGCGGACCCTCCGGCCCCCGCTCGCATCCCCAAACCCCGGGTAGAGACCTCCTGAGATATCTTACACAATTGGGGATACATGTTTTCCCTGGGCGCGTCCCGACCAGCAGGAGCGGGCCCAGATTCAGTCAAGTATGGGCTTGAGTGAGAAGGTAGGGCAGGAGAAGGTTGCCAGGCAGCGGGCGGCGGCGGAGGTGAACCGGCAGGCTCTTCCACCTTGCCACACACAGCCTCGTAAGTGGTACATATCTGACAAAACATTTTATCTATAGGTAATTCCCGGTGGGTAGGGGCATGCCTCGCCATTACTACCGGGGGGGTGCGTGGTAGAAGCAGCCACTGCCAGAACAATGTCCTCTAGTGAATCAGAGTCTCTGGCTGGCTTTACAACGGCGGCCGATCCAACCAGGGAGGGGTAAATGGGCTGATATGGTGGAGGGGCCGTAGGCACCCGGGAGGAGGACACCTGGGGTTGGGGCAATTTCGGAGGCAGTTCCCGGGGTGAATCAAGCACCGGTTGGTGCTGACCATTATAATAAGGAGCCAGTTGTATCCATACAGTACCACATTCCTTCATATAAGATTTTGGCCATTTCGGGTCTCCGGAATAAAAGGGAAAAACTTTCTTATCCCCCAGACACAATCCCCAAATCATATCTAAATGCCACGCAGAGAAGCTACCCTCCCTGGGAAAAGGATTTGAGCTACGTAAACCTTCTGTCCACCCCGCCATATTATCCACCCAGGGATTAGTATAATAACCCCCTGCCACTCTGTCTACGTATTCCTTCGGCGTCTCCCCATCTACCGGGGGTGCGCCGGGAGGGACCGGGGTACGGCGAGAATAGGATGCCTTCCTAGCTGCAGTTTTAAACCTTATCACAACATTTGGCTGCGCACGCACTCCTGTGGATTCTGGAGTGGTCCCCTTACCTTGGGACCCCCCATCCTCTAATTAATATCCAAGAATCGCACGCTTGGCCACTTGCTTTCTGCCAACAACCGTCACTAGCGCTATCGCTTCAGGCTGAGGCAGGGGCGTCTTGCCAAGCTCACACAATCACACAAGCCACAGAGAAGGACCCAGCGGGACATCCCCGTTATGCATAGTGCTACCAAAGTGCATTCCCGAGACGAGCTACCAAAGCTACGTCAATTTAGGAAGTCGGGAAATCCCAGTGCAATGGGGAAGTCCCAACTTCTGACACCAAATTGTAAGGGTGGGTTACTCCTTTCCCAGCACTATATACCACTTCCCCTCGGGACGCCCGCTAATCTCCCTGGGCCGGGGAACCACCTTACCTTCTCTGTCTGGAATTCCAGGGGAACAAACACACACACACACACTCACATATAAGTAGTATGTAAGTTTATTCCACAGGTTAGAGGGGCTGTCTGTCTTTTATACATGAACAAAAGCATATACATACGTCATCATCTCATCCCCTGAGGCCCACCACAGCTTTATCAGTAACTTCACAGATGTTAGTTGTTTCCTTGCAGAGCAATCAATTTGTCTTAGCACAGCACATTCCTTTCCATATATAGATATATACAGGATTCCCTGTGCATGAAATGAGAGTCAGAAGCTGTAAAGATGTCTTACACATTGGAACATGGAACATACGAAGCATGAACCAAGGGAAGTTGAAGGTGGTCAAGAATGAAATGGAATGTGTACAGCTTGATCTGTTGGGTGTCAGCGAACTGAAATGGACTGGCATGGGGCACTTTGCATCAGATGATCACATGGTCTACTATGCTGGAAATAAAAGACAAAGAAGAAATGGTGTTGCATTTATAATAAAGAAGAAACTTGCAAGAACTGTAATGAAATACAATGCAGTTAGCGAACGCTTAATCTCTATTCGTCTATGAGGATTGCCTATCAACACAACTATAATTCAAGTATATGCCTCAACAACAGCTGCAGAAGAGAATGAAATTGAAGAGTTCTATGAACAAGTACAAGCTGAAATTGACAGAACATGCAAACAGGATATCCTGATAGTCATGGGTGACTGGAACGCACAAGTTGGCAACAAAGAAGAAGGCAAAGTAGTTGGAAAATATGGACTTGGCAACAGAAATGAAGCTGGAGAAAGACTGATAGAATTCTGCAAGACCAATGATCTATTCATCTCAAACACCTTCTTCCATCAACACAAGCGGCGACTGTACACATGGACTTCACCCAATGGATTGTATAAAAGTCAAATTGACTACATCTGTGGAAGTCAACAATGGAAAAGCTCTGTAACGTCAACAAAGACAAAACCTGGAGCTGACTGTGGTACAGATCATCAACTACTAGTATGCAAATTCAAGCTAAAGTTGAAAAAGAGCAAACCACTCATGAATGCAGAAAAATATGACCTTGAGAATATACCACTGGAATTTAAAGACTGCCTGCAAAATCAATTTGCTGCTTTAGATACAAATGACAAAGCTCCGGAAGAGTTATGGAATGACATCAAGAAGGTTGTGTTGGAAGAAAGCGAGAAGTCTCTACAAAAGGTGAAAAAGCAAAAATGGCCAAAATGGATGACGGAAGAAACTCTGAAAATTGCCCAGAAACGCAGAGAAGCTAAAGCCAGAGGAGAAAGAAAGACAATCGCAGAACTCAATAGAGATTTCCAACGTGCAGCAAGACAGGACAAGGAAGAGTACTACAATGACACTTGCAAGGAAATAGAAGCAGAAACTATTAGAGGAAGAACAAGATCGGCTTTCCTAAAGCTACGAGAGTTAAAGAAAAAGTTCCAGCCTCGAATTGGAATGTTACAAGATGCTCAAGGTTCTATGTTGAATGATGCTGAGAAGATCAAGAAAAGGTGGAAGGAATATACAGAGTTTTTATATGATAAAGATCAAGTGGACCAACAGCCGTTTCAACCTGTACCTTATGATCGGGAACCATTGGTGATGAAAGAAGAAGTTGAAGCAGCATTGAAAGCCTTATCAAAGAACAAAGCACCAGGCGTTGATAGCATTCCCATAGAAGTATTGCAGCAATCTGATGCAGCTGTTACCGTACTCACAAGGCTCTGCCAAGAAATATGGAAGACAACATCATGGCCAACTGACTGGAAAAGATCTGTGTTTATACCAATACTAAAGAAAGGTGATCCAACTGACTGTGGAAATTATCGCACAATCACTCTGATCCCACATGCCAGCAAGATTCTACTGAAGATTATTCAAAAGAGACTACAACCATACCTGGAACAAGAACTACCTGAAGTGCAAGCAGGGTTCAGGAAAAGGCGAGGAACGAGAGACATCATTGCAGATGTGAGATGGATCCTTGAAAAAACTAAAGAATACCAAAAGGATATCTATTTGTGCTTTATCGACTATAGCAAGGCTTTTGACTGTGTAAACCATGAGAAACTCTGGACCACATTAAGAAGCATGGGTATACCAGAACACCTGATCGTTCTCTTGTGCAATCTGTACATTGATCAAGAAGCAACAGTTCGAACGGAACAAGGAGAAACAGAATGGTTTAAAATAAGCAAAGGTGTAAGACAAGGCTGCATACTTTCTCCCTACCTGTTTAATTTATATGCAGAACAAATCATCAGAGAAGCAGGATTGTATGAAGACAACAGAGGTGTGAAGATTGTTGGAAGACTCATCAACAACCTTTGCTATGCTGATGATACTATATTACTGGCTGAAAGTGAAGATGATCTGAAACATCTGCTTCTCACAATCAAAGAACATAGTCTCAAAATAGGCCTGCACCTTAATGTAAAGAAGACAAAGATCATGACAACTGGCATAAGCAACAGGTTCATCGTCGAAGGAGAAGAAATTGAAATTGTGAACAATTTTAACCTACTTGGATCAACTATCAATAAAGATGCAACAAGCAGTCAAGAAATCAGACGACGCATTGCTCTTGGCAGAATGGCTGTGAAAGACCTAGATAAGATTCTCAAGAGCAGAGATGTCTCTCTCCATACAAAGATTCGACTTGTTCAAGCCATGGTATTTTCAATAACATCATATGGATGTGAAAGCTGGACAGTGAAAAAGACAGATAGGAAGAAAATTGATGCCTTTGAATTATGGTGCTGGCGGCGAATACTGTGTATACCATGGACTGCCCGAAGAACAAACCAGTCGGTACTAGAGGAGATCAAACCTAAGCTTTCTTTAGAAGCTCAGATGCCAAGACTTTGACTTTCATACTTTGGACACATCATGCGAAGAGAGAAATCATTAGAGAAAGACATTATGTTTGGCAAGATAGAAGGTCAATGCAAAAGAGGAAGGCCAGCAATGAGATGGATCGATACAATAACAGCAGCTACGGGTACCAGTCTGTCAACAATGAGCCGCCTGACTGAAGACCGAACACAATTTAGGATAGCTATCCAGAGGGTCGCCATGAGTCGACTCCGACTCGACGGCACTTAACAACACAGGATTCCCATTTTCCTCTGCGGGCCTCCTAGTCCTCCTGTACACACTAAGTCTTATTTTCCCCTATCAGTAAGGACGAATTGGTGGCCCTTATTACAGAATCGCTTCAGACACTCAATCTCGCTACAGTACAGCCAGTGGAAGAGGAGCAGGTCGAGGACCTTCTCATTCAAGCAGTGAGGCAATCCCAAGTGGTTTCCCATTCATCGGGTGGTGGATCGGATGATACAGGATGAATGGGACCAGCCAGAAGCAGGTCTCAGGGGAGTCAGAATGATGAACAGACTCGACCCTTTGGCGGATAAAAATAAGGAAAAGTTCAAGATACCACGGTTAGACGCAGTGGTGTCAGTGGTTACTAAGAAGACGACCATTCCGGTAGAAGGCAGCGCTGCCTTGAAGGATGCGCAGGACAGAAAGCTGGATGATTTTTTGAAACAAGCCTTCGAGGCTAACACTTTAGCCTTACAAGCTTCCATCTGTGGGGCCTGGGTGGCAAGAGCATGTCTTCGTTGGTCCCAGTATTTACGACAGGATTCTCATCTTGAGCAGTGACTCGAATGGAGTCTGGGTCAGCATATTTAGCAGATGTACACTATGACTTGATTAGAGCCTTGGCAAATAGTATAGTGTCCTTGGTAGCCGCCAGGCGATCCCTCTGGTTGCGGAATTGGGCGGCCGACGGATCGTCTAAGTGCCGTCTCAGCAAGCTTCCTTTTAAAGGTGAGCTGCTGTTTGGAGAAGATTTGGATAAACTGGTTAAGGATTTGGGAGAGTCCAAGGGCAGGAGGCTGCCAGAAGACAAGGCTAAGCAGGGGAAGTCCTTGTCCAGCTCCTGGGGTCAGTTTAAGGATTTCAGGAGATTTCAGGCTTCTCGCCTGGGAGGCTTTCAGAGAGGAAGATTTGCGTCAAGAGCCCAGGGATTTCGGGGCTTTCGTGGAGCAGGTAGGGGTTTCGCGACTGCCTCAGCAGCAGCCACTCGAAAACAACAATGAAGCAAAGTGGGTCCGGGTAGGAAGCCAACCGATAGGAGGGCGTTTTCGGGAGTTTCTTCCGGCCTGGACCCAAATAACGTCCGATCAGTGGGTGCTAGAAATAGTTTGAGATGGATATGCACTGGAATTGGCACGTCCAGTTCTCAACTCCTTCGTACTCTCACCCTGCAGAAGTCAACGGAAAACGTTAGTGGTAAGAAAAATGCTAGATCGCCTCCTGCAGTTCGGAGTGGTATCCCCATTGCCTACAGAGGAGTACGGGGTGGGTTGGTATTCCATATATTTTGTGGTGCCAAAGAAAGACGGGTCTCTCTGGCCTATTCTGGATCTCAAAGGGGTAAATCGCTGTCTTCGAGTACCTCGCTTTCGGATGGCAACGTTGCGTTCGGTAATCGTGGCGGTTCGACAAGGGGAGTTCCTGACTTCTCTCGACCTCACGGAAGCATATCTACATATCCCCATCAGAGCAGGCCATCAAAGGTTCTTGAGGTTCGCCCTTCCTTGGGGGCATTTTCAATTTCAGGCATTGCCATTTGGCTTAGCAACGGCTCTGTGCACTTTCACCAAAATAATGGTGGTGGTGGCTGCTGCATTGCGAAAGGAAGGCATCCTGGTACACCCTTATCTCGACGACTGGTTGATTCGAACGAAATCCGAAGCAGAGAGCATTCGGGTGACGAACAGAGTGGTAACATTTTTGCAGGATCTAGGCTGGGTGGTCAACTCAGCCAAGAGTTATTTGGTGCCGTCTCAGAATCTCGAATACTTGGGAGTACACTTCGACACTCGAACAGGAGCTGTGTTTTTACTGGTTCATCGAGCTCAAGTCCTTCGTCAGTCAATCTGTCAGTTCCTGGCCACTCCGGCACCATCGGCATGGTGTTATCTACGGGTGTTGGGACTAATGGCGGCAATCCTAGAAGTGGTGCCCTGGGCCAGATGTCATATGCGGCCATTGCAGAGGGCACTCTTCCGCCGGTGGTCGCATCAGAGAGATTCGTTAAGCAAGCGCCTTCCCTGTCCCCTCCAAGTCAGGAAGTCCCTTCAATGGTGGATGGGTTTGAATCATCTGGAGGCGGGCCTGCCCTTGGAACAACCACAGTGACTCCTGCTGGTGACAGATGCGAGTCTCGCAGGTTGGGGAGCGCAGTGCGAACATCTGTTTGCGCAAGGCACTTGGACGGCTCAAGAGAGCCAATGGTCCATCAACCGTCTCGAGCTTCGAGCAGTCGCTGTAGCGCTGCAGTCGTTCAAGGTCGTGGTGCAGCAACGGGCGGTGCGAGTGCTGTTGGACAATGCCGTGACAGTGGCTTACCTAAATCGGCAAGGCGGAACAGGAAGTGTAGCCATGGAAGAGGAGGCGGAAGCTTTCCAGTGGGTAGAGCCACGGCTACAGGCAATATCGGTGGCGCACATTGCAGGAAAAGACAATGTGACAGCGGACTATCTCAGCAGGGTCAAGGTGGATGCTGGAGAATGGGAGCTCCATCCGCAAGTGTTTGCCCAAATAGTCTACAGATGGGGATGCCCAATTATGGATCTCATGGCGACCTTTCAGTCAGCAAAGGCGAGTCATTTCTTCAGCAGACGCCGAGAGCGGATGTCGGAAGGGATCGATGTGCTCATTCAGAATTGGCTGTCGACGGGACTTCTCTATGTTTTCCCTCCATGGGCGCTCATAGGACGAGTGGTTCAGCGCATCGAAGCCCATCGAGGAAGGGTACTATTGGTGGCTCCAGATTGGCTGAGGCGCCCGTGGTATGCGGACCTAGTTAGACTGCTAGAAGGAGATCTGTGGAGATTACCGTCAGCGGAGGATCTGTTGTGTCAGGGTCCGCTACGAATGCCTCAGGTGGATCGATTCTCGCTTACGGTCTGGCCATTGAAAGGGCGAGGTTAAGGAGAAAGGGCTACTCAGTAATGGTCATCGTTACTTTACTCCGAGCCAGGAAAAGGTCCACTTCTCTAGCTTATGTTTGTGTCTGGCGTATTTTTGAGGACTGGTGTTCGCGGAATCAGGTTTGCGCAGCGACTGCTTCCGTTCTTGTAGTATTAAGCTTTCTACAAGATGGTTTTGAAAAGGGTCTCGCAGCGAGTTCTTTACAAGTTCAGTTAGCGGCCCTAGCTTGCTATAGAGGTAAGGTGCAAGGGGTGGCCCTGGGTGCACATGTGGATGTTCTCCATTTCTTTAGGGCGGTGTCTAGGCTGTGGCCTGCGCGCAGAATTTTGGTACCGCCATGGGACCTCAACCTAGTGCTAGGGGCTTTGACTAGAAAACACTTTGAGCCCTTGCGTCAGGCTTCGGTGAAGGATTTGACTTTGAAAACAGTGTTTTTGCTCGCTATTTGTTTGGCAAGACAGGTTTCGGAACTTCAAGCATTGTCTTGTCGAGAGACGTTCTTGGTATTTTCCAGAGAAAAAGTGGTGTTACGGCCGGTCCCATCCTTTCTGCCCAAGGTGGTTTCTCCATTTCATTTGAACCAGTCGATGTCGTTACTGGTATTGGGCTTGGCAGACGACAGCGGCTTGGACCATAGTTTGAAGCGTTTAGATATAAAGAGAGCGTTGTGTCAGTATCTAAAGGTTTCAGAGGCATTTCGCAAATCCAAACGGCTTTTCGTACTGTTTGGAGGTCCCCGTAAAGGACAAGCGGGGTCCAAAGCGTCAATTTCCAGGTGGGTTCGGGAGGCTATTGCGTCGGCATATATTTTACGAGGACGTTGAGTACCAGAGGGCTTACGAGCTCACTCTACTAGAGCACAAGTGACATCTTGGGCGGAACATTGTTTGGTTCCGCCAGTGGAGATCTGCAGGGCGGCCACTTGGTTGTCACTGCACACTTTCAGTAAACACTATCGGCTCTACGTTCTAGCAGCTGGCGATGCCTGTTTCGGGTCGGCAGTGTTGCGATCAGGATTGAAAGGTCCCTCCCAATGATTACTGCTCTGATACATCCCAGTGGTGGAGGACTAAACTGGAGGAACAATAAGGAAATACAAATTATACTTACCTGGTAATTGTTGTTCCTTGAGTGACGACAGTTTAGTCCTCATGCCCACCTGGGGAGTATACAGTTCAGGGTTTCCTTCTAGATGTGGAGGAGAATCAGTTTCGAAGAGTGAATGAGATTCTTTCAGTCTCTGGATCGCAGTGAGTATGGATATCAGTGCTGTTTTCTTTCCCTGTTCTTATCTGTCGTTTAGTGGGGGGTACAGGGAAAGTAAAGAATAAGGGGATGCGAGATCATAGCAATGAATAATTTTTCATATAAGATAAAACATTACGGAACATTATTCTTGATAGTTTGAGGGTTCAGAGTTAGTGTTAACACAAGTTTGTTGATACAGTTGAAGTTCTTTTAAAGCTACTTATCTGTTGCTCCTTTGAGTCTGCTTTGTCAATAGTTCACTGGGGCTGATGGGAGTTACCAGCATAGGCTGCGTCATACAACGGATTGAGGCTCACAGGGAAATAGTCATCCTAATTGCCCCAGACTGGCCGAGGCGCCTGTGGTATGCCAATATGGTACGTTTGAAAGTGGAGGGGGGGCACAAAGATCAGCTACTATTAAAGAAAACAATAAGTCCTGATGGTCAAGTTAACTCAAAAAAACCATCAACATTTATTTTTAGCAACAGGGAGAAGAGGCAATTTTTAAGTTGCCCATTTACCTTGGAAAATGTGTTTTGAAAACTGTCTTTATCTATGCATGTGTGTATATGCAGGGTTTTTTTTGAGAGGATATGCAGTGGTATGGAATATTGTTTATCAAACATTTATTAAATGTTTATTAAAATTTGATTGACCTCCCTTGTCCAGGCAAACAGAGCGGTTTACAATAAAAAAAATTACACACAAAATAAAGGAGGAAAAAGGAAAAGGAACTCCGTTTCGTGAAAGGAAAGAGACAGCTAGAAAGTAAAGTGATAGGAGGAAACAAACAATGACAAATCAAGACATACTAGGAGATCTAGTAATCCAAGAGATCTGCAGGTCTCAGGTGGCTTCCACGCCAAATGCTTGAGTGAATAAGTAATTTTTAAGGAGCTTCTTCAAGGCGGAGAGTGAAGGTTCCAGCCTAAGCTGGGAAGAGAGACAGTTCCAAAGGGCAGGGGCTATATAGAAAAAGGCTGAATGGTGAGTGGATTCATGTTTGACTCATGCAAAGAAAGGGAGGACCAGGTGGTTACCTTGGAGAGAATGGCGGCACCATTGACGCACATAAGGGATAGTCAAAGCAGAGAGATAGGGTGGGGCACGATTGTGAAGGGCCTTATGGGAGAGTGAGTATTTTAAAGTTGATCCTTTGAGGGAAGGGGAGCCAGTGGTGTTGATTGAGGAGGGGTGTGACGTGATTGAATTTCTTGGCGTGAGTGAGGGCATGGATGGCAGTGTTCTGGATGGATTGTAAACGCTTTAACGGATGTTGAGGAAGGCTGGTGAAGATAATATTACAATAGTCAAGATGTGTGATAATGGTGCTGAGGAGAAGTATAGTTAGGGCAGTCTAATCAAAGAAAGGGCGAAGGGTGCAAAATGTGTGAAGGGCTGAAAATGTGGAATGAGTAAGGTGAAAGATATGGGGGAAAAAGAAAGTTCAGTATCCAGATAGATACCGAGGTATTTAAAGAAAAGGAGTAAGGTGATGGAAGTGAGGCCAATTGAGGAAGCTAATGAAGGGGAGTGTTTAGAACTCATAATCCAGGTGGCTGTGGCCTTAGTGGGATATTGTTAATTAATTGTGGAAAGATCAGGAGATGTGCTAACAAGTTGTGCAAGAAGTAAGATGCCATCGGCATATATGTAGAAGGTGATACCTAGAGATTGAATAAGGGTAGCATGAGGTCTAAGGAAAACATTAAACAAAAGGGAGGACAGTGAAGACCTTTGAGGAGCCCCACAAGGAATGGAGTAGGAAGCCCCCCAGAAGATCTTGCTCTAAATGACTGCGTCTCAATGTCCATGTCTATATCCCAATTGTTTGTCGAAATCATTACTGTTGGTCACCTGGTGATGGCCCCGACCCCAAAAAACTGATTCCTGTCCACCCCCCCCCCCCTTTTTTTATGTTACACCGCTTTGACCCGGTGAAAAGCGGGATATAAATACAGTTAAATAAATAAATAAATTGTGATGAAGGACTTGATAGGAGTGAGAGTGCAGGAAGGAAGAAAACCATGAGAAAGGAGAACTCCAGAGACCAACCTCATGAAGACGAGGGAGAAGGAGGTTGTGGTCTACGAGATCAAAAGCGGCTGTAAGATCAAGAGAAATACCAAGAGCAACCCTTGGTCAAGAATGGTGTGAATGTCATTAAGAAGGGAAGTAAGAATAGTTTCAGTGCTGTGAAATGCGTGAAAGCTGGATTAATGGGTGCAGAGCAAGGGTATGTTCCAGTTGGTGAGATAACTGAGGGAGAATGAAGCGTTCAGCAACTTTGGTAAGAAAAGGAAGATTAGAAATCAGGTGATATTGAGATGGGTCAGTCGTGAACCTACTAAAGTTGACCCATTGTGGGAGACCACGTGATGTGGTGAGCTCGAACGGACGTGTCCGGCTTGAGCTCTGGGCCCCCTGCTCCCTAAACCGTGAAAATCCGCCGTGAAAAGCCGTCAGCCTCTACCCTCGTGTGAGAGGCGACTTGATCAATCCCTGGCACCGTATCTCACCTCCAAATCACCATGGCTTCCGCGGTTAAACTTGGGCGAAGGGAGAAGGACCGAGGCGCCGGGTCATCTAAGATGGTGGACTCCCCCCCGAAGCAGACCGGGCCTCCCACCTCGCCGACCCTGACGGCGGAAGTCTCGGCAGCGGTCACCAGTGCGCTGTCGGGGCAATTCGATGCCCTACACACTAAAATGGACACGATCCAAAACTCCCTGGGGGCGCTGGGGTCCCGCATGCACGAGGCCGAGACCCGAATAACTCAGACCGAGGAAGACCTGGCAACACTCCAGCGGGAACTTCGGGCGGCGCAAAAGCTAGCCATGGACCATGCCCTCAAGCTGGACGATTTAGAAAACCGGTCCAGGCGGAACAATTTAAGATTTTTGGGTGTCGCTGACTCAATACCCGACAAAGATCTTCCGGGGTTTGTGGAGGCTTTGGCGACATCCTTGCGATCTGAGACCGGAACGCTCAGCCCCATTACAGTGGAGCGCGCTCACCGGATCGGGCCCAAACAGTCGGCGAAGGATCGCCGACCCCGAGTGGTCTTGGCGAGGTTTCTCAGCTTCCCACAGAAGGAGGAGCTGCTTAAAACTGTACGGCAGAAGGGAGCGGTGGAATGGGAGAATATGCGCATCCGAGTCACACAGGATTACTCGGCCGCGCTGAGTCAACGCCGAAAAGCTTACGCCTCCCTCTGCCAAAAATTAATAGCAGCTAATATCCGTTTCCAGGTACAATACCCAGCGCGCTTGGTGATTTGGAATGAGGGGACCCGCCGGAGCTTTGAATCAGCGGGCGAGGCTACTGCCTATGTGGAGAGGCTTACATTACCTGCGACGGACCCGAGTAACTCGCCAAGTGAGTGAGAGGGTATCCTCTGAAGCAAGGATAACGGGAAGACCGTTTAGTGCACTGGCATTTGTATGGACAGAGCGAAATTTGGCCTCCCACTGCCCCGGTTGAAGCTGAGAACTCAAAGTGTGTTCTGCTGGTCTGCGGGACCTTTAACCATCTGTTCTACCTCAACCTTAATTTTTTTGGAGCTCATGCAATACCTTGAGGAGAAGACCCTCGGCCAGCGGAGAGTGGGAGTGCAGGCCCCAATATGTTTCGACGGGGCTAGCGGGAACGGAAGACAGCGGACTTCCTCAGGAACTTTCAGTTCCCTCGGAAAGACGGCCTGGTGCTGAGGGCAGAAGATTGTATTTTATATAGCCGATATCAGGCAAATGTGTTACTATGCAATGTTACAATGTTTGTATGCTCCTATATGGCCACATGTACTGCAACAACATAGCTGTTTTGCGTTTGTCAGGCAGGAGGCTTGCTCAGGCCTCCTGATTCTGGTTACACAGCCATCTCCCGGATGACAATTTTACCGTCTGGAGGGGACTCCAGAGGGGGTCCATGTGTATGGGCTAACGGGGAGCAGTTAGAACACCCAACCCTGCAGCGGATACTCACAGTCCCCTGAGATCATCATACTTCCGGGGCGAGGGGGGCCCCCCCTTTGCCCCCGAAGCCAGCACCCCACTCCATAAGACCCTAGAGAATGAGCGCTGGGTCCAGCGATATCCGTATGGCCTCCTTATTTGGACCCTTAAGCGAACAGAATAATGCCGGAGACTCATTGAGGGTTGCGGGGGGGGGGGGGGGGGAGCACTCCACGCTGCGTTTGTTTGGTTTGGCCGCTGCAGCGTTTAGACTGCGACCCTTCAGGGTTGCCCCAGGGGGGTTTCTTTTCTTTTTTATTTTTCTTCTTTTGTTTTGCTGTTTTTGGCTATAACCTCCCCTGTTGATTAGCTGCTGTTGTGGAGTGCTGCCCATCCAGCCTATGTTTTCCGGACTGACGGGGTTGTGTAGCGATTGGATATGTGGGGTACTTCACCTCTGTTTCCCCCCCCCTCCGGTGTTTTTTTTGTGTGTTGTTATGTTATGGTATCACTGGGGTATTTGGTGGGAGTATACTGGAGCTGGGGCAGGGCGGGTTACGACGGGGTGGGTTACGGAGTTTTTTAGATAGGGGTGGACGGCGGGGGGGAGTTTGGTTTATAGGTGGGGAGGGGGTCCTACTCACATCCTTAAGGTCTCTTATGGGTAGGGAGAGGAGTTTAATTGGTTGGGGGAGGGGGAAGGTGGGGTGAGGGCAGGGGGGGGCGGGGGGAAGTAGAGAGGGGGTGTTGGGTAAGGTAGGGGGAGGGAGGAAGGGGGGTAAGCGTGTATGGTTAACCAGGAGCATTTTTTTATCCAGGGGGGGGACATCAGGCTGGGGAGGTTCGCCCACACTATACTAGCCGGTTTGTGTTATACCTGCTGAGTGTCTACTATCCAACCTGAAGATTATTTCCTGGAATGTCTGCGGGATAGGTAATCCTATCAAGAGATCAAAAGTGTTACAAGTCTTGGCGCGACTGAAATGTGATGTCGCCTTGCTACAAGAGACCCACCAGACAGCCGACGAACATGTAAAATTGCAGAGAGCGTGGGTGGGGCAGAGTAGGGGAGCCCCAGCCAAAGGTAGAAAGGGTGGAGTGGTCACACTTATTAGCAAAAAGACACGATTTGACCTGATTAAAGAGATTGTTGACCATGAAGGCCGCTACCTTTTGCTGTATGGTCACTTAGATGGCAAGCCGATAGTTCTCGGGAACCTGTATGTTCCCAACGTTTTGGATCGTGCATTTTATGCACGCTTGGCGTCCCAAGTGGAGCAGCTACCTGATGTGCCTTTGATACTAGCCGGAGACCTGAATGGGGTCCTAGATATAGCCGTGGACACTGTTGGGACAGGGGGCGAAAGAGGGCGGGCCCCTACTACGGCAACACTTCGGGAGCTGTGTCGGCGTTTGGGTGTCGTGGATCCGTGGCATTTATTACACCCCCTCGAGAGAGACTTCACTCATCAATCGCGGGCTCACGGGACTAGTGCCCGCATAGATTATATTTTGGTCTCGGAAGGGATTTTTTCACAAGTGGATGAAGCGCAGATTGGTCCCACTGAGGTGTCGGACCATGCTCCGATCTGGGTGGACTTAGCGTGGGGAGTGGCAGCTGATACGACGCGCATCTGGCGGTTCCCCACAGGTCTTGACCGTGATCTGGACTTTCAGGCCCATCTGCGGTGCTGCTGGGAAGATTTCATGTCCCACCACGAAGTACATGCTGCCGATCCGGAATTGCTTTTGGAGACTGCTAAGGTTGTGCTGAGGGGTAACATTATTGAATATGTGGTGCGAAAGCGTCGACGTCTGGCGCGGCAAATTGTGCATTTGGAAAAACAGGTGGTTAGGGCGCGTCGTCGCTGTGCCGGCGACCCCTCCGGGGCTAACCGTAAACGCTATTGGGAAATGCAAATATCGCTTAATGAACTTATACATCAGCGGACGAAAAAATCCCATTTCTACTACCGATATTGTTTATATCAGTTTGGGGATAAACCAGGCCGTCTTCTAGCTCGGTGCCTTCGCGGCAGTCGTGGTGTCAGATCGGTAGCCGCCCTACGAGACGAGGCAGGTCACTTGCATAAAGATAACCGGACTATTGTGGGGCAGTTCCGTTCCTTTTTCCAACAACTCTATGCGCGACGGGAGGGGTCCATGTCCGAGATGCAGGGTTATCTGCGGAAACTGACTTTGCCAAAACTGTCCACAGCACAGCGGGCAACTTTGGACGCCCCGATCACTGTAGAGGAGGTTCGTGGCGTTATCCAGAGAGCACAGTGTTGTAAGGCGCCCAGGCCTGATGGTTTTGGGGCCGAGTTCTACAAGGTGATCGGGGACGTGGTTTCTCCGGTTCTCGTGGACATGTACGGTCGTAGGGCGCGGGTTGGGCGATTCACCTGGGGATCCAACCATGCCTATGTTACTTTAATACCCAAACCTGGGAAAGATCCTACTCGGGCGGCTTCATATCGCCCTATTTCGCTGTTGAACTTTGATATGAAGATTTTGGCGAAAATAATGGCGGATAGATTGGCTTCGGTGCTCGATGGTCTGATTCACGAGTCGCAAGTGGGTTTCGTGAGAGGGCGATACGCTGTTCGTAATTTACGGAAGATTTTGGCATCCTTAGAATGGGTCCGGGAACGGGAGCTGCCTTCTTTGCTGATCAGCTTCGATGCTGAGAAAGCCTTTGATCAGGTGCACTGGGACTATTTGAAGGGTTTGTTGCCATATTATGGACTGGGAGATACATTTTGCAGCTTTGTGACGCTGTTATACGCAGACCCGACAGCGAGCATCCTTTGCAATGGAATGCTCTCCGATCCCTTTCATCTGGAACGGGGTACTCGCCAAGGGTGCCCGCTTTCACCTTTACTTTTCATTCTATCATTAGATCCACTGATACGGACCGTGGAGGAATCCACGACCATCTCGGGGGTGCAGATTGGGGCAGTGGGTTTTAAAGCGGCCGCTTTTGCGGACGACATATTGGTTCACCTCACGTCCCCCCAGCGTTCCCTACCACATTTGTTGGACACCTTTTCAATCTATGGGAGATTTGCAGGGTTATGTATTAACACAGAGAAATCTGAGGCCCTAGATGTGGGGGGTTCGCTGCGGGCTCAATGGTCGGGCACCTTTCCCCTCCGTTGGGCGGAAGAGGCCTTTGTTTATTTAGATATAGTGTTGACAAGGGTGCCTGCGTCATTGTATAAAACAAACTTTGATCGGGTGTTTCTCAAACTCCAGGCGCAACTGCGGGCCTGGATGCCGCTGCCTCTGTCTCTGCTAGGCCGGGTGGCGGCCTTACAGATGGTTATACTTCCACGTATACTCTATTGGATTCAAACCCTCCCAGTGTGGTTGTTGCGGCGCGACGTGATACGTATAGAACGGGAAGTCCGACGTTTTTTATGGAAAGGGGCCCGAGCGCGCATACCGCTCTCTCGGATGCGGGGTGGTTGGAGGACCGGAGGGGTGGGAGTTCCGGATTTTTGGAAGTATGCACTGGCTTGCCAAGCACGTCATCTTAGTGATTGGTTGGGGGATACTGCAGTGTACACCCCCCGTGAGTTAGAGCGGGCCTTTATGGCGCCGCATGCCCTAGAAGCGGCTTTGCAGCTGCCCGGGGCGCAGTTACCGGTTCGGCTGACCAATAGTGTTTTACTGCAAGCGATGCGGCGTACTTGGCAGCAGCTTAATAAATTTTGGGGCAGCAATCCCACGGTGTCGTCTTGGTTACCACTACGGGGTAATGTTCAGTTTACCCCTGGTTCCGATTCGTCCGCTTTCCTGCACTGGGAAAGAGCCGGAATCGGCAGTTTAGGGAATGTAGTGGACGCGGCAGGGAAATGTAAGACATTGGTGGAGCTTGCTGCGGAATATGGTTTGAATCGGCCAACTTCCAGTTTTGCTTATGCCCAACTGTCCCATTACGTAGGCTCTTTGTCCCAGTCGGAGCTCCGTGTGGAGCATTCGACACAGATTTTGGAATTTTTGAGTTTGGGAGCCGAGAGCCCTCCATCTATTGCCGATCTGAAAAGCGCTTGGATGGCCTTGAAAACCCCACGGATTTTTCAGCTGTGGAACGAGCATGGGCACGGGACCTGGGCCGGGCGGTCGACCCGGGCTCCGTATCGGCCGCTCTACGTCAGATTCGACGTTTAGCGGAAGGGACCCGATGGCGGGAGGTGCAATATAAATCTATCCTTCGTGCACACTTTTCCCCAAGGAGGGCGTTGCGGAGTCATCTTGCCGAATCCGGCAGCTGTCCTAAGTGCTCGTGTTCCTTAGCTGACCTGGGTCATATGTGGTGGAATTGCCCGGTGATACAATCTTATTGGCAGCGCATCGGAGATTATCTCGGTGGGCTTTTGAGACAGCGGGTTAATTGGACAGGGTTATTAGTTGTGCTGGATTGCCTGGGACCACTCCACCCTAAGGGGCGGTGGGTGCGTTTTCTAGTGCATAAGGCTTGTCTGGTGGGGAAAGGACCTATTCTCCGTAGATGGAGAGAGGCAGCGGCCCCTACATTTTGTGAATGGCGCAACTGCTTCCATCAGCTTATGCTTTTTGAGCGGCGCCGTGCACTGGGGTCTCCCAGGCGCTGGGCCCATTTTCTCTTGGTCTGGATGCCCTATGTTCAGAATTTGAGCCCTATTGCCCGCAGCGAGGTGCTTAAGGTTGGATAGAGATGCTCCTGGTTTAGTGCTTAGCGGGGTTCAGGGGTTGGGGGGGGGCATATTAGGGATAGTCTTCGACCGGTTTGTTTTGCCTTGTTCGAGGTTCCTGGCCTCTGGCGATGGATCAGACACAACCACGCCTGGAGGGGTTCTGTAATGAAAATAAAAATTTTTTACTGTTTTGTGAACCTGTTGGTTGCTTTATACTGTTTGTTTTATTCAATAAACAGATTATACAAAAAAAAAGTTGACCCATTGTTCTCATATATTAATTCAGGAGCCTTGCATATGAGTAGCAGTTCCTTTTTGGCTAGAAAAAATACACTGTGATATTTATCTATCTATAAGAACATAAGATATGCCATACTGAGTCAGATCAAGCCCAGTATCTTGTTTTCAACAGCGGCAAATCCAGATCACAAGTACCCGTCAGGTTCCTAAAAAGGCACACAGATTCCATGTTGCTTATCCCAGTGGATTTCCCTGGTCCTCTTTAATAATGTTTTATGGACTTTTCCTCCAGGAACTTGTCCAAACCTCTTTTAAACCCAGCTATACTAACAGCCTTTACTATGTCCTCCGATAATGAATTCCAGAGTTTGATTAAATGCTGAATGAAAAAATATTTTCTATGATTAGTCTTAAATGTGCTACATTGTAGCTTCATTGTGTGATCCCTAGTTTTTCTACTTTTTAAAAGAGTAAACAACCAATCTATGTTTACCTGTTCCACTCCATTCATTATTTTATAGACCTCTATTATATCTCCCCTCAGCCGTCTTTTTTTCTAGGTGAAGAGCCCTAACCTTTTAAGCCTTACCTCATAGGGGTATCCTTCCACCCCTTTATCGTTTTGGTGGCGCTTCTCTGTACCTTTTTTAATTCTGCTATTACCTTTTAAGATATGGTGATCAGAATTGCAGACAATACTCAAAGTGCAGACACATCATGGAGCAATACAAAGGCATAATAATATTTTTGGTTTTATTCCCTATTCCTTTCTTTATAATTCCTAGTCTTCTATTTGCTTTCTTGGCCACCGCTGTACACAGGGCAGAGGGTTTCAACGTATTATCCAAAATGGCGCCTAGATCCTTTTCCTGGGTAGTTCCTAATGTGGAATCTTGCATCGTGTAACTATAGTTTGGGTTGTTCTTCCCTAAGTGCATAACTTTGCAGTTGTCCACATTAAATTTCATCTGCTATTTGGATGCCCAGTCTCCCAGTTTATCAAGGTCCTTTTGCAATTTTTCACAATCCTCTTGTGTTTTAAGAATTTTGAATAATTTTATGTCATTTACAAATTTGATCACTTCACTCGTTATTCCATTTTCCAGGTCATTTATGAATATGTTGAAAAGCAGCGGGTCTAGCACAGATCCCTGGGGAACTCCAATATTCATCTTTCTCCATTGAGAAAACTGGCCATTTAGCCCTACTCTCTGTTTTCTATCTCTTAACCAGTTCCTAATCCACAATAATACAATGCTTCGTATCTCATGACTTTTTAGTTTTCACAAGAGTTTTCATGAGGGATCTTGTCAAAGGCATTCTGAAAATGCAGATATACTATATCAACTGACTCACTTTTATCTACCTGTTTAATCACACCTTTAAAAAATATAACAGATTAGTGAGATGGGACTTTCCTTGGCTAAATCCATGTTGGCTTTCTCCCATTAAACCATGATTATCTACATGTTCAGTAATTTTGTTCTTTATAATGGTTTCTACCATTTTACCTGGTACTGACAGAATGTTCACCGGTCTGTAGTTTCCCCTATCACCCTGAACCCTTTTTAAAAATTGGCATTACATTGGCCACTCTCCAATCTAATTTTAATGATAGCTCACATATTACCAATAGTAGGTCTGCAATTTCATATTTCAGTTCTTTTAGCACTTTGGGATGCATACCATCTGGTACAGTTGATTTGCTACTCTTTAGTTTATCAAATAGCTGTATTACATCTTCCCAGTTTATTGAGATTTGTTTCAATTCCTCCAATTTATAAGAACATAAAATATGCCATACTGGGTCAGACCAATGTCCATCAAGCCCAGTATCCTGTTTCCAACAGTGGCCAATCTAGGTCATACGTACCTAGCAGTATCCCCAAGAGACACATCTTTAAATACCATTTCAGACATGGGTAACTTCCCAAATCTTCTTCAGTAAAGACCAAAATAAAGTATTCATTCAGTCTCTCCATTATGGCCTTGTTCTCTCTTAGTTCCCCTTTTTCCCCTCTATCATCTAAGGGTCCAACTGATTCTCTCACAGGTTTTTTTTCCTATGAATGTACTTGAAGTAAAAATGCATAATAAAATCTTTTTCAACAGCAAGCTTCTTTTCACATTCTCTCTTTGCCTGCCTTATCAATGCCTTGTACCTAACTTGCCAGTGTTTATGTTGTTTCCTGTTTTTGTCATTTGGCTCCTTTTTCCATTTTCTGAAAGACACCTTTTTGGCTATAACAGCCTTTTCACCCTCACCTTTAAACCATGCTGGCAGTCATTTGGCCTTCCTTCCACCTTTCCTAAAGCATGAAATATATCTGGTCTGGACTTCCAAGACAGTATTTTTAAACACTGCCCATGCTTGAGTTATTTGTATTTATTTATTTTATTTTATTTATCAGGTTTTATATACCGCTTTATCATTTCAATCAAAGTGGTTTACATTGTAACTTAAACTTAGTAATGTACATTAAACAGGGATATTGATAACTTGGATTTTTCTGAGGCAATGGATGTAAAACTTTAACCTTTGCAGCTGCTCCTTTTAATTTTTCTTTACCATTTTCCTCATTTTATCATAATCTCTCTTTTGAAAGTTAAATGTTGGTGTGGATTTCCTTGCTGTTTCCTTCCCCAACATCATTACCTCTCGCACCAGATCCTATGTTCCACTTAGGAGTAGATCCTAATTAGATTCTCCTTGTGTTATTTTATTTATTTATTTATCCAGATTTATATACTACCTTTTCCTTCAATCAAAGTGGTTTACATTGGGAACTATTACAAATTAGGTAAAGGGCAAAAGAGGGGAAATAAGAAGAGGTCATTGACAATGGGTTATAATCACTGAGAGGGTCCATAGTGATCCACAAACAAAAATGTTTTTTAACATCTTACGGAAGCAGTCATTTATTTCATCTAGAAACTTTATCTTCCTAGCATGTCCTGATGTGACAGTGACTCAGTCGATACCGGGGTAATTGAAATCACCCATTATTACTGTGTTGTAACTTTTGTTAGCTTCCCTGATTTCTCCATGGGCAAGCAGAATGTGTTGGCCACATCTGGTGATGTCATCTGATGGTGCCAAGGACACAAGTGTTCTCCAAGAGCTAAGAAAGGCAAAGCCTTTCTGAGCATATGCCCAGGTGCCCCTACTCACTAGCCTGCCCCTACCTGGCTCAGTTTTGCTTCTTCCGCCACACCAGAAGGACGGAACACCAGCTCTCCTGATCTACCTGCCATCATGAACAAAGGAAAATGAGAAAAGAACCACAAACCTGGATTCAAGAAGTGTCCAAAGTGTGGAAAGAAGATGAATTCAATCGATGCCCATGATTGCTGTATCCATTGCCTGGGGGAGACTGCCCCCATTGTGCCCACATGTCTCCCAGGGCCCGCCGCTCCTGCAGCCACACTCTCCAGGATTTCCTATCCTCTGCAGCAGCAGCGAAGCCCGGGGATTGCCTCCCTCCTCAAAATGCTGGTCCAAAGAGAAGGAGAAGAATAAGAGCAGCTGCATGGCTGACAAAATGGCCACTGCATAGATGCCGTTATTGCTTCCAGCTGTGACATGGGATGAGTGCCCCGGGGCCTCCATCTCTGGCCTGGCAGCAATATCAGAATCCATGGCGACCACAACAGCCTCCTAACCTATAGATTTCCAATTGCACCGGACCCCACAACCATGCAGACATTTCCATAAAGGCTTCCCAGTGGCGCCGAAGCAGCCTCAAACTCTGACTGTGCCCACCACTGACGTGATTGATCGGTGCCATGATGATATCAGCCGTCACTGTGCTAACAGAAGAAACCCGGCATGGCACGAGCTTGTCCCCAACTCCATGGAAAACTCCTCACTCCTCTGCACAGCACTCAAGGACTGCAGGAGGAGACGGAGAATTAGCATCAGTACAGACAGCTGGAGCAGCAGCTCCTACAGTAGCAGAAAGAGCTACAGACTGCAAGGCAGGCACAGGCAAGTGAGAAGCCTCTACTCCAGCTCAGACAGCCTCTACACATTGGGAAGCCCCCCCCCTCCCCCCGAGGCGCTGATGCCACCATGATGCATCAGACAGCTGGCACCACTCACAGAGGGCCACCCTCACCTGCACCCGTCAGCATGCCAGCATCGAACCCAGTCCCGTCATCCATGCCTCCACACAGCCATGCTAGACCTGCCAGCCCACTTCTTGGCTCAACACATATCCCCACCGGAGCTGCAGATACCACAATCTTTCCCCATTGTGGAAAAGGGCAACTTAACCCAGGCCTCAAAACTAAAGTGGAGACTATAAAAGAAATTGATGAGTTGTCATGTAATAAAGTAACTTATACAACTATGGATCACTCTGTCTATGGCAATTTGGATTTAGAAGTGGACAGTGACAGTGAATCTACATATGGAATACTGGACATAGGTACTAGCAGTGAATCTACAGAAAATCACGAAACAGGACTGTAAAGTTAGCTAGCTAAAGGTGAAACTTATGCTTATTGGAATTCACAAGCTAAACTGCAATATCAAAGAGTTTTTCTCTACTAGATTGTTCTTCTGTACTGCTAGCAATTGCATCAGAGAATTAGCTAACAAACCTGTGTACATAGTTATTGGGTCACAGGCCAGCTTCTCTAAAAATCAATGGTTACAGACAATGCTTCCCCTTTCATCCTGCAAGATGATAGGTTGAAAGAGTAGTAACTAGGTCAGCATGAACTTTTCGAGAATCAGACCTTAGGTCAACATATAACTAGAAATTAAACAAAGCTTGAATAAATAACAGAAATTCAGCAAATATTATAAGAGTAACTAATCAGCTTTTGCTTCATGGAGGAAATATAGCGACACCTGCTGTGTTTAGTGAATATAGTCATAACCTTGTAACTTCTGCTTTCTCATGTTGCTTGGCAAAGATATCAGCAGATTCTATTCTAGACTTGATATTTTGTAATATGAATATCACCATATGTTAATTAAAAATTAACTGTGTCAGCTGCTAATTCTCAATAAAAGCTGGAACTCTGGCTAAGAAATCTTTGAAGGAACTCAGATGGAAAGACCTACTTTTGGCGCCCTGATCCTTCCTTACAGAGCTCTGGAATAATAATAAATAATTGTGTCTCTTGTTCTTTTCCTTCCTGTTAGAAGGTTTCAGATAATTAACTAAAAGAATCCAGGTTGATTGAAGGAGGGCAGGCCCTGAGAGAAAGGGTTCAACACCCATCACACCGGCTCCTCTACCTGTGCCCATGCCATCACCTTGGACGCCATCACCTCAGATATCACCATCGCCCACCAGTTTCTCGCCTGGCCGTCTTTCCTTGAAGAAAGCAGCCACCCTTGGCTCCACAGGGAGTTACGATCACCCCACCAATGTGGGGGAGATCCCTTTGGAGCCCTCACTACCTCTGCCATTGCCTCCCTCACCCGCGAAGGACCTGACCTACCTGAGGTTCCTCCAAAAACTCTCCACCTGCCTCGCACTATCCTTCATCAACTCTCCAGACCCTAGGAATGAGGTCCTGGGCCTACTGAAGTACCTCAACGCCCCTAGGTCCATGGTTTCTATACCGGTCCACAGACTTTTACTCGACAACCTCACGCGAATCTGGCAGACTCCTATCGTCTGGACCTGCCACATCCAGGAGGCTTGATGCCAATTATCAATTGCAGCCTGCCCAAGGATTCGACAAGGCACAGTTGCCCCACCAATCCTTTGTGGTAGAGTCTGCACTAAAACAGGCAAAGGTTTCCCGCACACACTCCAATGCACCACCTGGGAAGGATCATAAAATCCTCGATTTCAGAAAAAGTGCATACCAAGTGATGATGCTGAACATAAAAATCGCTTCCCACCAGTTTCAGCATGTCCTGAACCATGATGCACTACTCAAAAGTTTCAAGGCCGCCGTGGAGGGGTTAACCCTGGAATTCAAAGCTGTCATCTCGCCTCTCCTGGGAGACCTAGGCAAGTGTGAGAAGCACCTGATCCACTGAGCTTTCAATGCTTTTGACTCAGCAGCCCAGTCAGTATAACAGCCATCACCTCCAGACGTACCGCATGACTCAGGGCCTCCGGTCTACGAGAAGACACCCATGAGCGGCTCGTCAGCATCCCCTGCACAGGGGACAACCTCTTTGGAGAAAAGTCAAGATGACCATCAGTGACATGAAGGAATGCTTCACCACACTCCAAACCCTGGCCTCAGATGGCCTCCAGCACAATCCCAGCCTCTTCAAGTTGCAGGGCTCATGCCAACCTATTTCACACACATATACACATATATACACACACACACACGGACTGGAAAGGGGGGCTGTTACTTCTGGAGAGAAATCTGAAATTGTGAGTATATACTTCTGGGAATTTTTCTGAAAGGAATTGTTTTTCTTTTAAAGCTAATTAATCTGTGAACCCACTATTTTTTTTGTTAAATCAGTCAGGGCCTAGTAGCAACAGTTTAAGATTCAATTTAAAAACACAGAAGAGAACTTTCTGGTTACCTTTCATACCCAGTAGACAGCTGTAGTTTAAATTTCATAGTCACTCAGGGCCTAGCATCAGCAAAGTACTTTTAGTTTCAAATTAAAACACAGAAGAGAGCTTTCTGGTTAAATTTAGAATCCAGCAGAGAGCTTGTAGTTTAAATTTCATAATAGGTTAGAGCCTAGTAGCAGCAAAGAGCTATAATTTAAATCAAATCAGAATATAGTTTTCCTCAGCAGCACAGGACAAGGTACTGTGTAGCAGCCCTTTTTTAATAAGTGTTATATCCCTCCCTCCCTCCCCACACCCACCCTCCCCTGGGAATTTCACAGCTTTATAGGTACTTGCACAACTTAAAAGACAGGAGGTGCTCTCAGGTGAAGCTCATTACCCAAATCAGTCATACACCAAGGACCTGAGATTAATTAAGCTTCAGGTGAACAAGGTATATTAAACTTCTTAGGTACAGTTTTAGTGGTATAAATATCCATTGCACCCTTTAGTACATATAGAACTTAAAGATCTAAACACAAACTTAAAACTAAGATGCAGACAGCAGTCCAGCAGCGGGATGTGGGCTTTCCAGTCTTTTGCATTGAGTGTCACATGTATGATTTTCTCCCAGCTGGTGAGAGGTCTTACGTGTGCACTAGGTGCAAGGAGCTCTCTGCTCTCAGGGAACAAGTCCGTTCTCTAGAGGCTAGAGTAGCAGACTTGGAAAACATAAGACAGACAGAGAGGTACATAGACGAGACCTACAGGGATATAGTCCTGAAGTCCCACCTCCAGTCTGGCAGCATCCCTGTTGCCATGGAGGAGAGAGGTCACGTGACAGGAGAGCATCACCCTGGTGTGGCAGGAAGTGATCCTGTAAATAGGACCTGTCCTCCAGGTGATGTAAACCCCTCTCGCACCGAGGAGGTTTCTCCAGGGCCAAGTGCCCATGCGGGAAGGGTTAGGACAGCAGTTATAGTTGGTGATTCGATCATTAGGCATGTAGATAGCTGGGTGGCTGGTGGACGTGAGGATCGCCTGGTAACATGCCTGCCTGGTGCAAAGGTAGCGGACCTCACACGCCACCTAGATAAGGTCTTAGATAGTGCTGGGGAGGAGTCTGCTGTCTTGGTACATGTTGGTACCAATGACATAGGAAAATGTGGTAGGGAGGTTCTGGAAGCTAAATTTAGGCTTTTAGGTAGGAAGTTGAAATCCAGAACTTCCAGGGTAGCGTTCTCCGAAATGCTTCCCGTTCCACGCGCAGGACCCAATAGGCAGGCAGAGCTCCGGAGTCTCAATGCGTGGATGAGACAATGGTGCAGAGATGAGGGGTTCGGATTTGTTAGGAACTGGGGAACATTCTGGGGAAAGGAGGGGCTCTTCCGAAGGGATGGGCTTCACCTTAACCGGGATGGAACCAGGCTGCTGGCATTAACCTTTAAAAAGGAGATAGAGCAGCTTTTAAACTAGATAATAGGGGAAAGCCGACAGTCGCCCAAGAGCGCATGGTTCGGAAGAATGTATCCTTGAAGGATACTACAAAAAGCAGAGAGGTTCCAAAAAAGAGTAAAGTAGCCCAAATGCCCTCGAGTATGGAGCAGACAGAACTTAAAGATCCCAAATTACCCATGTCTACCAATAGCCAAATTAATATGAATAAAATACAGTCTCTAAAATGCTTGTATGCAAATGCTAGAAGTCTACAAAACAAGATGGGAGAGTTAGAATATATAGCACTAAACGAGAGGTTAGATATGATTGGAATATCAGAGACATGGTGGAAGGAGGACAACCAGTGGGACACTGTGATACCTGGGTACAAACTATATCGAAATGATAGAGCTGATCAAATTGGTGGAGGGGTTGCGCTCTATGTTAGAGAGGGCATTGAGTCAGAAAGGATTAAAGTTTTGCAAGAAACAAAATTTGCTGTAGAATCTCTATGGATTGAAATTCCATGTAAAAAGGGGAAGGCGATGGCAGTGGGGGTGTACTATCGTCCGCCTGGCCAGAATGAACAAATGGATGATGAAATGCTCAAAGAAATCAAGGAAGCTAGCAAAAGTTACAGTGCAGTAATAATAATGGGTGATTTCAATTACCCCGGCATCGACTGGGTCAGTGTCACAACAGGACATGCTAGGGAGATAAAGTTCCTAGATGAAATAAATGACTGCTTCTTGGAGCAGCTGGTTCATGAACCGACCAGAGGGGAAGCAATATTAGACCTAGTCCTTAGTGGAACACCAGATGTAGTGCAAGAGATAAGGGTGTTGGGGCCACTTGGCAATAGTGATCATAGCATGATCGCCTTTGATTTAATTAGTGGAGGAGGGATAGTAAGGAAATCCACAGTACTACCCTTTAACTTTCGAAAGGGAGACTATGATAGAATGAGGAAAACAGTTAAGAAAAAACTAAAAGGAGCAGTTGCAAAGGTTAAAGACGTACATCAAGCTTGGGTGTTGTTGAAAAATACTATCTTGGAAGCCCAGACCAGCTGTATTCCACGCTTTAAGAAAAGTGGAAGGAAGTCCAAAAAATTGCCAGCATGGTTTAAAGCTGAGGTCAGAGAGGCTGTTGTTGCCAAAAAAGCATCTTTCAAGAAATGGAAAAAAATGAGCCAAATGATGAAACCTGGAAACAGCACAAGCACTGGCAAGTCAAATGCAAGGCATTGATAAGGCAGGCAAAGAGAGAATTTGAGAAGAAGCTTGCTGCGGAAGCAAAAACGCGAAATAAAGACCTTTTCAAGTACATTCGTAGCAAAAAACCCGTGAGAGAGTCAGTTGGTCCATTAGATGATAAAGGGGTTAAAGGAGCACTAAGAGGCGACAAGGCGATAGCGGAGAGACTGAATGAATTCTTTGCTTCGGTCTTTACTGAGGAAGATGTAGGGATGTTACCCACGACTGAAGTGGTATTTAAAGGTGTGGAAGAATTGAAGGAAATATCGATACATCGGGAAGATGTCCTACAACTATTAGATAAACTGAAGAGTAGCAAATCACCTGGGCCGGATGGTATACATCCAAGGGTGTTGAAAGAACTGAAATTTGAGATTGCAGACCTGCTATCAGTAATCTGTGAACTATCATTAAAATCATCTCTAATACCTGAGGATTGGAGGATCGCCAATGTAACACCAATTTTTAAAAAGGGTTCGAGGGGTGATCCGGGAAACTACAGACCGGTGAGCCTGACATCAGTACCGGGAAAAATGGTAGAAACCATCATAAAGAATAAAATTACTCAGCATGTAGATAGTCATGACCTAATGGGAGACAGCCAACATGGCTTTAGACAAGGAAGATCTTGTCTTACTAATCTGTTATGTTTTTTTGAAGGAGTGAATAAACAGGTGGACAAAGGTGAGTCGGTTGATATTGTGTATCTGGACTTTCAGAAAGCCTTTGACAAGGTCCCTCATGAGAGACTTTTGGCAAAACTAAAGAGTCATGGGATAGGAGGCAGTGTACTACTGTGGATCAGGAACTGGTTAAAAGATAGAAAGCAGAGGGTAGGGCTAAATGGCCAATTTTCCCAATGGAGAAAGGTGAATAGTGGTGTACCCCAGGGATCTGTGCTGGGTCCGCTGCTTTTTGACATATTCATAAATGACCTGGAAAGTGGAATAACGAGTGAGGTTATCAAATTTGCTGATGACACAAAACTATTTAAAGTTGTTAAAACCCAGGAGGATTGTGGAAAATTGCAAGAGGATCTTGATAAATTGGAAGACTGGGCATCAAAATGGCAGATGAAATTTAATGTGGAGAAGTGCAAGGTTATGCACCTAGGGAAGAACAACCCAAACTATGGTTACACGATGCAAGGTTCCACATTAGGAACCACCACCCAAGAAAAAGATTTAGGCGTCCTTGTGGATACCATGTTAAAACCCTCGGCCCAGTGTGCAGTGGCGGCCAAGAGAGCAAATAGAATGCTAGGTATGATAAGGAAAGGAATGGAAAATAAAACAAAAGATATTATAATGCCTCTATATCGTTCCATGGTGAGACCGCACCTTGAATATTGTGTGCAATTCTGGTCGCCATATCTTAAAAAGGATATAGCAATTTTAGAAAAGGTTCAGAGAAGAGCCACCAAAATGGTAAAGGGGATGGAAGGCTACTCCTATGAAGAAAGGCTAAAAAGGTTGGGGCTCTTTAACCTGGAAAAGAGACGGCTGAGGGGAGATATGATAGAAGTCTATAAATTAATGAACGGAGTGGAACGGGTAAACGTAGATCGATTGTTTACCTTATCAGAATATAGAAAGACTAGGGGACATGCAATGAAGCTACAGGGTAAACTATTTAAGACTAATAAAAGAAAATATTTTTTCACTCAACGTGTAATCAAACTCTGGAATTTGTTACCGGAGGATGTAGTAAAGGCTGTTAGTGTAGCTGGGTTTAAAAAAGGTTTGGACAAGTTCCTGGAGGAAAGGTCCATAAACCATTATTAAGAAGGGACCCAGGATATCAATGCTTGAACCAATACAAGCATTGTGGAACCTGTGTCCCTTGGGGAAACTGCTAGGTACGTATGACCTAGATTGGCCACTGTTGGAAACAGAATACTGGGCTTGATGGACCTTGGTCTGACCCAGTATGGCATATCTTATGTTCTTATGTTCTTATGTTAATATTCACTATTTAAAAGTATGATATCCAGTTGTGCTTTTTTAATAGGATTGTTCCCAGAAGGCGATTGTCCAGTTTGATTGTCAAAATATTCTGAGGGGAGGAAGGAAGAGACCTAGGGACCTAGAAGCCTAGGGAGTGGGTGCAAGGCTTTAGGGTTGCCTAGGGTTCAAAATAATCTTGTACCAGCCCTGTTACTAGTTCCAATTCTTCTGTATCTGAATGTAAGTTTCCTTGAACGTCTGAGAAAAATAATGAGCTAAATCCAATTCCCTTTCTATTCAACTGAAACATTTCCTCTTTCTGTATCAAGGGGGGGGGGGGGGGGTTCTTAAACCACTGAGTGATTTTGAAATGTTTAAAAAATTAAGACAAAGCAGCAGGGAACTACTTTCCAAAATGTACTGGTTGCTTTATTCTAAATCTTGTGAAAAATATGTATATCAGTACTAATCGGAATCAGACCTACAGGTGACTTTATCAAAGAAACATTGCTCTATAATTTGGAAAAATACATACAGTAGATGAACCAACCATGTAGACACACTATACAGAATCCTCCAGTCATATGATACCTCAGCACAGCTTCATAAAATATGGTCTGAAACTCCTGATACCTGCTGGAGATGCTGTACTCTTAAGGCGCATTTAATCATCTCGAAACTCAAAACTTCTAGAGAGAGATGGTACAGCAGAAAATCGCCTGCTTCTAGCAGCTAGGCTGAGGATAGCTTCCACATGGAAATATATCGCGCTCCCTAATCTAACCAACTAGGACTCCAAAGTTTGGCAGATACCGGAAAAGGAACATCTCACTGTCTTGTTTCAACCTAATACGGCTCCATTTACAACTTATGTCAATAACAACATTGTTATTAGCAATCCTGGGTGATATATATTATTCAGGGCTGGCCCATCCATTAGGCAAGACTAGGTGGCCTCTTAGGGCCAGTAAAGAGCTGCAGCAATCAAAGCAAAACAATAAATCCTGACAGCCACATAAACTCAAGGATCTATCAGCACATTCTTTTTTCCTGCAGGGAGAGCAGATACACACATACATGCAAAACAATGTTCAATATTTAAATATATGGGGCCCGATTTTCAGCTGCCGATGAGGTGCACAGCCCTTCCCACCGACCTCTAAACCAGATATTCAATGCTGCAGCAATGGCATTGAATATGCGGTGATCGCTGCAGGGACAGGAAGCCACCGAGGTCAACTGGGCAGCAGCGATATTGGCTGCTGCCCGGTTAGCAACCGGCACCTTAAAGATAGGCAAGGGTTTTCCTCGCCTATCTTTAAGGCGCCGATCGCTAACCAGACTGCATGCAATATCGCTGCTGCCCAGTTAACACCATTCTTCGTCTCCGCTCCACCTCAGAACGCCCCCAGCATGCCCCGATGCTAATCAGATAGCATCAGGGCCCGTAGGGGACATAGACGGGGATATTCAACGGCACTAACCGTATACGTGCCATTGAATATCCCTATCTAAGGCTGTATACTAGGCTGTAAACCATGTAAATGCCCTTCGAATATCGGGCCCAAGATGTACAGTTATGCATTTTTACAGGATTGTCATAGGAAGGGTGGTATTTCGATGATCATGATTGTTGAGTTTAATTATAAATATCTCGGTGAGGGGGGGGGGGGGTGCTGAAGGTTTGTCTACAGTGCCCAATACCCTTGCACTGGCCCTGACGCTATTTTACCTATTCAATGTAGCACTAACATACTGAAATTGTGGAACTGTTCTTTTATATTTTCTTCGATACTTCTGTTTTCTGAAGGATCTGTCGACTTTTTTATTGTCATTTTTTTATTTATTTATCAAAATTTTTATACCATTTTTCTACAAGTCAAAACGGTTTACATGGAACTGAGTTGATACAGAGAACGAGCTGCAAGGAACATCAGAAGCCATTTACAATGAACATGAAAACTATGTAACAGTGAACAGAGAACAATGAACCTTTTGTATATTTCAATACATTTGAATCAATATTTCTCAAACAAACTATGTAAATAGGGGTAGGGGGCATGTGAGAGGTTAGAGGGTTAAAGGGGCTTTTTGGGGACAGGTTGGAGGATGAAGTGATTGTATGGGGTAGTTCTGATCGGTGGTTGTTGGGTGCCTGTTGCAAAAATGTTCTAGGAAGAGGTGGGTTTTAAGCTTTTTGTGAAAGTCTGCGGTTGATTTGATATTTTGAATAGAGGGGGGTAGTGAATTCCAGAGGGTGGGGGCATACAAGGAGAATGCTTTCATTCTTGTGGTTTGCTTGGATTTTTGAGTCTGTGGTGGGAGAATGAGGAGATTTTGGGTGCTCTTTCTTCTTGGTCTGTCGACGTTTAGGGTGTGAATTAGTGCTTGGAGTTGCTCTGATGATTGTTTATCCAGGGATTTGAGAATGAGGTTAGAACTTTGTATTGTATTCTGGAGCTGATGGGAAGTGGAAGTGTTTGAGGATTACAGTGATGTGGACTTGTCTTGAAGCTTGGAAGACAGATCGAGCAACAGTATTTTGAGCGAGTTGTAGTGGGAGGAGAGCGTACTTTGGTAGACCATGATAAATGGAATTACAGTAGTTAAACAAGAGAGTGATGGTGACTTGGCAGACTGAGTGGAATGTATCAAGAGACAGGAAGGGCCATAGGTTTCGAAGAGTTTTGAGTAAGCAGCTTTGGTGATATTTTGCATATAGGCTTTGAAGGTCAGCTGTTGGTCCATTGTGATACCTAGGTATTTTATCTGGGTGCTGACCTGGATATTGTTGTTGCCAAGTCTGATGGAAGCAGGGGGATGAAGTTGGGGTCTTTTGTGACATGGATGAGCTTTTTTTTTTTTTTAGGTTGATGGAGAGATTGTGAAGATGGAGCCAGTTTATTACTTCTGAAAGGCAACTTGAGAGCATGGAGTAATTAGGAACGGAAGTGGAGAATGGTGCAAAGATCATGATGTCATCGGCGTATATCAATATGAAGTAGAGTTCCCCTTATTGAACACTGGAGTAGGAACAGTGTCACAATAATATTTGTCTAAATACCTTGGACTTAGACTTGAATGGTTTTGTGAATTACTGTTAATACTTTAAATCTTACCTTAAGCTGCAATGACAGCTAGTTAGCTCTCTCAAAAATGAGGTCTTGAGCTCTGAGTTTTAGCCAGGCCCAAATATATTGTGTCACAAATAAGGCAAAAAATCACGTAGATCACAAAGACACAGTCCAAGACGTGATTATTGTGAAAAAACAGATCTTAATTTTATTATGTTGACCTATTACCAACCCGACACAGGCCGTGTTTCGCTACCCTTCATCAGGGGTTGATCAGGTAAGGTACTAAAACATAGAAAAACATAAACACTTATTATACAAGTGCTCTTAAGTTCCACGCACGCGTGCGCATCACATTAACGGGCCGGCGCACGTGTGCGGGGCGCTGATGTGCGATAGAGGAGGGGAAAGGTGTACGGAGGGCGGAGGAAGGCCCCCAAGGGGCAGAGGGACGGGGTCAATGGGTGGAGAGTGGGAGGGGAGAGGCTCCCCACACAGGAGCGGGGCTGAATTTCGGCAATAAAAATACCGCGAGTGAAACCCTCGTGTTAGAGCCGATTTAAAGGGAAGAGAAACCATTTCCGTCAGCAATGTACAGCAAAACCGGGGAAACCTGCAAAACGTGAGCAGTGTGATAAATGTGCACAGAACAAAATAGCAAATATAAATTGAAAATGACCACAACAAATTCCAAATAAATTATAATCCAGCTGGGCAACAGTGATATTAATGGGCAACCATAAATAACACTCCCATGAAAGCTCCAAAAAAAAGAAATGAGATTTGGAAGGGTCTATGCTCCGTAGACTCGTCCAAAAAGCACTGCATTTTAATGGAGCTTTCCTGGGAGTGTTTGTCATGTTGCCCATTGATATCACTGTTGCCCAGCTTGTTTTTGGGGTTTTTCCCCTTTTTTGGAGGTCCTTTTCGAGGCGAAACACGGCCTGTGTCGGGTTGGTAATAGGTCAACATAATAAAATTAAGATCTGTTTTTCCACAATCACGTCTTGGACTGTGCCCAAATATATTGCGTTACAATAGTCTAATTTTGATATTATCATTCTACTCATTACAATTCAAATTAAATTCTGATAACTTCTTATCTGGCAAATAAATATCAGTTTTACTAATGTTTTTTATTCTTTTTATCTTTCCAGCAGCTTTATTTCATTTTTAGGCCCTAGTCTAACAAACCTCCCAAACTACATAGTTAAGCTGCCAGTGGAATTACCACTCCATTGATGAATGGACCCCTTACAGGTCTTTGAACTCTTAAGCTACTTACCCATGATATTTCTTTTTGGATAATGTTTTAATGGATTGTTCCTTATTTATGACTGAATAGCATTCATGCAGCTTAGCAAATGGCCATATGTAGCTTCCATAAACTGTAATCGGAAAAGTTAGTTGCACACTATCTGCATAGAAGTAATGGTTGACCCCCCCCCCCCCCAATAAATCTAACATTAAGCACAAAGATTGCATATAGACATTAAATAATATAAGGGATAAAGGTGAGCACTGTGGTATGCCACTATACATTATCCATTGCTTTGAGTACTTATCTTCCCAATATAATCATATAGAGGCATATTCCAATGTGTCCGTCCAGGCCCCTGTGTGGCCGATCAGAATTAGAATGCCCAGAGGTAAACCTGATTCTGATCCTACGGGGGCTAGACGTCCGAATATGCAGGCCGGGCCCTGATTCCGATCGGCCTGCATGCCCAGCAGATCCCCGACTACCTCAGACAGGCTCCTGAATGAAGCCACAGTGCCATGGCATTCTGATTCACTTCTTTCCCCGAAGCCAGACCTGAGATCCAGCCTCCCATGGTGAGGGTCCAGCTGCAGGGAACTTCCTGCAACCCCTACCTGTTTTACTGGGCCTGGCAGCAGGATCCCCCAACATCCAGGGGGACTTATTCCACCTCTGCAGTGGAATAAGTACTCTGTCTAAGTTCAGAGCCCGGGATGACCTCAGAATTGGCCCTGTAAAAGCTCATGGTACGCGAGCTGATAAGTGGCCATTACGACTTGCAGATCTTCCAGTATCATCATTAGCACCAACTGTACTATAAGCAGATCTAAAGCCTGATTAGGATTTAGTTAATTATTTATTTTCAGGAACTTTTGTAACTAATGTACAGCTGCTGCTTCTCATATGTTAGATTAAAAAGCCAAGCAGGCACTAGGCCCATAATTAGTTAAATCAGAAACATCTCCTTTTCTTTTTGTTATTTTACATAAGGCCTCAATGCGTATGACACATAATAAGATAATATCCTTGCAAATGCTAGATTCAGAAACTCAGCAATCCAGACTATAATCTTATTTTTCAAGTTCTTCAGCAGCATTGCAGGGCACAGATTTAAATAATGCCTTGGTTTTCTAAATTTAGTAAGAAGGGAGGAGACTCCTTCAGTACCCACGTCTAAAAATTGATTTCACTCATCTGCCCTTACAGTTACTTCCATTTGCAATAGTGAAGAAAATACTTACTAGTTATTTAATTCTGCTTCTGTATAAGGCTAATGCACAAAGTCTTCCTCTGGTACATTATCACCATTGTTCCTGGCTAATACCTCCTCTTCAATGGCCTTTCCCCACAATCTCTGCCTAGGATTAGATTACTGCCAGGGCAACTACTGCAGCGTAACCATGAGAACATGCTCTTCCTGCATTGCTGGCCCTCACTGTGAATACAGACTGCAAGTCAGCAGAATGGCGCCCTTGCAGCAGGGGTATCTATACATAATGCCACATTGGCCATAGGCTGCTTTGGCTCTAGTGGTGCGAAATCCTTAAAGATCTTACAGAACATATCCTGTCTTAAGAGAGAAATTCCTTCCTTTCATGGTATGCACAAAACAAATCTATTTGGAGGCACAATAGAGGTAACTTTAAATCATCACCACGTATAAACAGCAGCATTTGCACACGCACATTGGCATATACATGTAAATGTGATTGCTGAAAGCTAATATTTACCGATGGAGAGCCACACTAGGCAGAGACTTCAAGGGGGCGTGGCTTGGGTTAAAACGGCTGTGTATTCCAATTTTATAATGGGAAGCCACGTCTATGTTTAAAAAAATTGCACAATGACTTTTGCACCTGCATCGAGGCTCCCATAAATGCCAGCTCCCAGGCCAGATCTGGGGTCTTAAGCAAAGCACAGATGCAAAGGCTGGCAGAACTCCCATAAGAATATAAGAACTGCCAGACTGGGTCAGACCAAGGGTCCATCAATTCCAGTATTCTGTTTCCAACAGCAACCAATCAGGTCACAAGTACCTGTCAGGATTCCAAAAAGGAAAACAGATTCTGCGGTAAGCAGTGGAGTTCCCTGGTCCTCTTTAATAATGGCTTATGGACGTTTCCTCCAGGAACCTTTTTTAAACGCAACTATACTAATAGCTTTTACTACACCCTCCAGTAATGAATTCCAGAGTTTGATTACGTGCTGAGTGAAAAAAATTTTCTCTAATTAGTCTTAACAGGTTACACTGTAGCTTTGTAGCAGCAAAGCGCAGACAAACCAATGATACCAGGAGTCTGTTCAGAAGGTCCAAATCATTTATTTGTGCACAAGTCTCAAGCAAGGCAATTTCAAAATGGCTGAGCAAAGTTTTCAAGCATTACAACAACTTTTATAGACTTCTGTTCCATTCTAGGTATAGAAAAACACTTCATTGGTCCCGGTACGCTCCCGTACCTCCCGTAGCCCTTCTATTGGTCCCGGTACTGATAAGTTTCTCCAATTATGTTCCTTCTGTGGGCTTCTGTAGGCATGACACCTGCCTGCCCCCCTTCTAGTCCCAATTACAATGGTCAGTTCATCAACTTGTTACTTTCACACTTTCAAGGCTATGGGACCTTTTGTGCGTGCAGAAGAGCAAGGTTCTGTAACTCATCTGTCAGCACTCCTCAATCGTTCTCTGCAAATGTACTCTTTCTTATCAGTAACTTTAAAACACATCTTTTCTGTACTTTTCCATTTCTTAATTCTGCAATTCTGCTTATCTAAGCTAATTCAATATTTCTACTGAGTTCTTTCTTACAATAGCAGCATATTGGGGGATGTGCAATCCTATATGCCTCTCCACAGGCCTCATTTACAGGTCAAGCTAGCCATGCTGGCTTGCCTATGTCAGACACCGTGGGTCACAGGCCTGCACCTGCCACATTCCCCCCTTTGATTAATCTCACCCTATTACTTAATAAGGTGTGAGAATTAAATCACTTTCTGAAGAATCACATCATGATTGAAGGATTTCTACTAGGACTAGCTTTGTATAAAGCCATTATTTTAGTTGCGGTCTTCCGCTCTACTGTACTATCAATAGCACTATGAAGGGAACGCATACAACATGGGATTAAACATGGTAAGCAGAGGACAACAGCAACAAGGATTAGTACTAAGATAACGAAAGTCTTAAATCCTCCCAGCCAAGAGAAAAGGTTAGCAAACCAATTAGGAAATTTCAAGGCGTGCCAAGTCTGTACTGGCACATAAGCATGTCTTTGCATATCTTTAGCAATTTCTTCAACTACTTGACCTTTATCATCTATTTTCAAACAGCAATTAGTTAAATTCAGTTTACCACATACTCCTCCTTCAGCTGCTAATAAATAATCAAGGGCTAAGCGATTCTGGTATATAGCAGTGCGCATCTGTGTACTTTGTCTAGCTAAGAGCGTGAGAGCATGACTAGTTTCATTGGTTATTATTTCAACTACTGCTTGTAAGCGAATAATACGATTGATCATATAAATTGGGGTACGATAACCATACATACCATCATCATTCCAAGTGGCAGGTCCATAATACTCAATAATTCTTTCTGGTGGCCAATCATCACCTTGCCACTTCTCCCACTTGCCTATCTGTAAGGCCTCTCTTTTCTGTCTAGATGCTCCTTTGTGTTTGTGGGTAGTATATACAGGGTACCCTAATTGTTCTCCATGTTCAGTGTTTAACAGGAAGAAAGAAGGTCTGATGGTTCCTAAGACACATGCTCCTCCCCATTGTGGTGGGAGTTGCGCATATGCTCGGTTTCCACAGATCCAATATAGGCCAGGTGGGGCTTGCCAGGCTTGGACTTTGGCAAGATTAGTCCATAGACCTGCAAGTTCAGGAAATCTAGCTAATGGGTTAGGAGGTTCAGGATGTCTGATTCCTGACCACCATGCTACCTTCTTGGTCGTGGCATTATAGTACTTCTGGCTAAGACAGACCAGCTGTCCTACCTTTTGGGTGAACTGGGGTCCAGTTCTGGCAAAGCAAAGACGTCCAACGATTGAGTGCGCTAACACCCATTCACTGGTTGTCTTGTGTAATTCAGTCTGATTGTAAATCATGGAATAATTCAATTCTTGGGCTTCCCAGGGCCATTGATCTCCCATTTGGGTTCCGCCACAGAAATAACAATCTGTGATCTTAAGACTAGATACTACTGCTCCGGCTAATTCTAGAAACAAATTCTGTGAAGGGTGAGGGATCTCAAACTTATTTACATGCATAGCTTCATAAAAGGTATTATGAATATGATATTTCGATGACTTGTGGGCTTGGGTATTCAATCTAACATACACAATGGTCCCTGGATCTGTTCCTCCTCCTGCAATACGTAAACCAAACTTATATCCTTGTTTCCATGCATGGGGGTTATGTACACGCAAATGTAAGGGGTTGCAAGCATCTTTCTGACATTTATCATTTGTGGTTGGCTTGGTTAGAGTAGCCATCCGCTTATCTATTTTCTCATCAGTTATACCAGTGTTCCAGGTAGCATAAAAAACACATTCCCAATACGGGCAATAGTAGTCTGCCGCTGTAGCAGTACTATACCCTGATCCTGTTTTACCTGTACACTTCCACCAATTTGTGGCACCTTCTGGACACATATACTTATGGTCATTTCGATACGCTTTCTCCCATGTACCACAGGTGGACTGACTATCTCTATTAATAGCATTACATGCATCAAAATTCAGAACAGCAGGTTTAGTAATGTCCTTAAGTGGTGGTGTAGCAGCTAATATAGGTCCATCTGCATCCTTCCATCTTATTTCCAACGTGTAATAGGATGGATTCTGATGCGGATTATAGCATGCTTTAATTTTTCCATGAGTGCAAACATTTAGTTCAGTGGTGTTATAGATACACCGAGTTATTGTTCCCTTGCAGGTATAGTAAGAATGGTAAAGCAAAGTCTGAGTTACTTTCAGTCCAGTTCTAGTAGAAGTAATGCAAGCGGTGCATGGAGGTAGAGCATAAGTCTGTTCAAAACCTCCAAAGAAGGCAACCAGGGCAAAGCAGAAGCAAAGATACATGTTGATGTTGATTGGAGTTCTTCTGAATCCTCAGCTTGCTGATCTTGATCACGACGGTCTATTATTCTTCGTCCCGTTTGCTAATGAAGCAATTTAACGGTTGCTGAGTGTTGATTGAAGATCCTCAAGATGTCCAGCACACATTAACCAACTTAGCAATTCAGTTGGCTGGTGAAGTCTGGCTTAGTCAACGTAGTCTCACAGTAGTGTGTCAAATCACACATGCAAATTGGGTTCGTTGAAACAAAGCTGTTGCTGCATGGAAAACAGCAATCCTCTTCGAAAGACTTGGCTACTGCAAAGCACTTGTGATGAAGTGTCTATGCTGCTGGTTGCCGTCTCAGAGTAACTCGCAAGGGTACATCAGGGTGCTGCTCTGCTGTCCACCGCTCTGGTTCAGGATCGGCGGCGGGCTTGACTCTGCTGTGGTGGATCCAGGCGTCGATCTCGGCTACCTTTACTGCAGTTGGGGTAGACAGGATGACGGTGTACGGTCCCTTCCAATGGGGTTCCAACGGTATCTTCTTCCAATCTTTGATCCACACCGAAGTTCCAGGCTGGTAAGGATGCAAGGGCTCCGTCAAGTTGATAGGCAACTGGTCTTGGATCCACGTATGGAGAGTCTGCAGAACAAAACTAAGAGCTAGGAGTTCTTGTCTGGTTACTTCTGAACCAATCTGAGCTAAATCTCCTTTGACTCCCTGCACTATTGGTGGGGGTTTACCATACAAAACTTCAAAAGGGGAAAATCCTGTTGACTTTACAGGGGCTGAGCGTATTCTGAGTAAAGCTATGGGGAGCACTTGGGGCCATTTCAAGTGTGTCTCCTGACAAAGCTTAGACATTTGGGCTTTCAATGTACGATTCATTCGCTCAACTTTCCCTGAACTCTGGGGTCTGTATGCAGTGTGGAGTTTCCACTGTATCTGCAAGGCTTTTGCTAACTGTTGAGTAACTTGAGAGACAAATGAGGGTCCATTGTCTGACCCTATTACTGCTGGGATTCCAAATCTGGGGACAATCTCTCTCATTAGGGCTTTGGTAACTTCTCGGGCTTTCTCAGTTCTGGTTGGGAATGCTTCTACCCACCCAGAGAAAGTACAAACTAATACTAGTAGGTAATGGTATCCATTAGCTTTTGGCATTTCGGTGAAATCAACTTGGAGGTTGTGCATGGGGGTCACACCTCTTGACTGAACTCGGGGTGCTGTAATAAGGCCTTGCTTGGCATTATTCTTGGCACAGGTTTGACATTGTCGTGCTACTGAGGCTGATATAGTTGTCATTAGAGGGATGTAGAAATGTGGTCTGAGTGCTTTCTCCATAGCACTCTTTCCATAGTGGGTTGCTTCGTGGAAAGCTTTGACAAAGGATGGTCCTAATAATTCTGGAATTACTATTCTTCCCGGAGGTTGACTGCCTTCTTCTGGTGGCAGCTCAATCCATCCGTCTTTCAATACTCCATTTTCTTTGTCACAATAGTAATCCAATTCTTTGGTGGTATATCGTGGGGTCCATAAATTCAAGGGTACTGGAAACAATGCTGCTTGCATTGGCATAGCTTGTGGGGCAATCTGTCCTGTCATAGCTGCTTGTCGTGCTGAGGCATCTGCAAATCTGTTTCCTCGAGCAACTTCTCCTTTTCCTGCTTGATGTCCTCTACAATGCATGACAGCTACACGTGTTGGGGCCCAGACTGCATCAAGTAACATCAATATCTCGGGACCATATTTGACTGATTTTCCTCCGGATGTGATGAGTCCTCTTTCTTTGTAGAGAGCTCCATGGGCATGCAAGGTAGTGAAAGCATATTTGGAATCTGTATATACATTTAGCACAAGTTTTTCTCCTAATAACAAAGCTCTGGTGAGTGCTATCAATTCGGCTTTCTGGGCTGATGTGCCTGAGGCTAGGGCTGATGATTCAACTACTTCGTGTTGAGTGACGACTGCATATCCGGCACAGCGTCGTCCGTCAAGGATGAGACTGCTCCCATCAACATAATAGATCTGGTCGGGATTGTCTATGGGCACATCTGTTAAGTCAGGTCGACTGGAGAACACAGTTTCCATGACTTCGATACAGTCATGTTCTGGGAGTTCTTCACTGATGGGTATCAAGGTAGCTGGATTCAGGGCATGGCTTACTTCAAGTTGTATCTGTGGGTTTTCACATAACATGCTCTGGTACTTCAACATTCGAGAATTGGTGAGCCAATAATTTGCTTTTTGTTCCATAAGGGCAAGGACTGCATGTGGCACAGTAACTCGTATGTTCTGTCCTAGTGTGAGTTTGTCTGCTTCACTCACTAGTAGCGCTGTAGCTGCAACTGCTCTCAAGCAGGGTGGCCATCCTTTGGCCACAGGGTCCAATTGTTTCGATAGGTAGGCTACAGGTCGTTCCCAATTTCCTAATTTCTGAGTCAACATGCCTAGGGCATTTCCCTGTGTTTCATGTACAAACAAGTGGAAAGGTTTGTGGACATCTGGTAGTCCAAGTGCTGGTGATGACATCAATTCTTCTTTTAGCTTCTGGAAGGCTGTATCCTGCTCAAGTCCCCACTCCAGTGGTGACTTCTCTTCTCCTTTTGTGGCTTCATACAGTGGTTTGGCAATTTGGGCAAAGTTGGGTATCCAGATTCGGCAATATCCTGCTGCTCCCAGAAAGGCTCTGACTTGCTTTCTGGTTGTTGGAGTTGGAATTCTGCATACTGCTTCTTTTCTTTCTCTGCCTAATCTTCTGCTTCCTTGGGTAATACGAAAACCCAAGTATTTCACTTCTGTTTGGCATAGTTGTGCTTTGGCTCTGGAAACTTTATATCCAGCTTCATTTAGTAACTGCAAGAGATCTTGGGTGGCTCGTATACATTCTTTTTCTGATATGGCAGCTATCAACAGATCATCCACGTACTGGAGAAGTACTCTCTTCCCCGGGGCTACTGGATAGCTTGAAAGGTCTTGATTTAGTGCAGCACTAAAGATGGTAGGTGAATTCTTGAATCCTTGGGGTAATCTTGTCCAGGTGAGTTGGCCCCCTCTTCCAGAGATGGGGTCCTGCCATTCGAATGCAAACAATATTTGGCTTACAGGGGCTAATCTTATGCAAAAGAATGCATCTTTCAAATCCAGTACAGTGAAATGGGTAGCTTCAGCGGGTATCAATCCTAGTAGAGTGTAAGGATTGGGTACAACTGGGTGTATAGTTTCAACTGCATCATTTACTCTTCTCAAATCTTGCACTGGTCGATAATCATCTGTCTCAGGTTTCTTCACTGGCAAAAGTGGGGTGTTCCATGGGGATTGACATACTTTCAGTAGGCCATACTCAAGTAATCTCTGTAGGTGGCGATGAATGCCTTCAATTGCGGCTCTTGGGAGAGGGTACTGCTTGACGTGCACTGGTGTAGCACTAGGCTTGAGGGTTACAATCACTGGTGCTATATGCTTGGCGAGGCCTGGGGGACTGCCTTCTGCCCATACTTCAAGTGGTGCATGAATGTTCTTTAAAGTTTGTTCAAAATAGGTATCTTGAATCGAATCATCAATGTAGTATCTCCATTCTTCTTCTCGGGGTACTGTCAGCAGCATTACTCCTGCTGGTTTGGCTTGAGAATTCACTGTCATTTGCATTTCTCCTTGTTCGGAGAAAGATATTTGGGCTTGAAGCTTGGCTAGCATGTCTCGTCCCAGTAGGGGTACTGGACATTCGGGCATGTAAAGGAATTGATGAGTTACTTGCTGTCCTCCTAGACTGCATATTCGGTTTTGTAGAAAAGACTTTGTGGCTTTGGCACCAGTTGCTCCTATAATGGTGACTGCTTTCTTGGTGAATGGGGCTATCTTTTTGTCTATTACTGAATGTTCTGCTCCAGTATCAACCATAAAGTTCATAAATTGGTCTCCTATTTGTATTTCGACCATAGGCTCCTGGAGACCTAAAGCAAACTTGGAGCCCGGTCTGTCCTAATCCACGTCATCTTCGTCATGGGCCTGTGTGGCCAATGCTTGGATGGCTCCTCCTCCCCTCTCTCGCTGGAATTGTTCTCGATTGGCTCCTCCTCGGCCTCGGGGACGGCCTCGTCTTTCTTCTCGCCACTGATGATCGTATTCGTCATCTTGCTGGGCGTCTTCGAGTTGCGGGCACGTATCTCTCCAATGTCCTTCCTCTTTGCAATAGGCGCATTGGTTCACGCCTAGTCTCTGGGTCCGGCCTCCGCCTTGACCCCGCCCTCTTCCTCTGCTCCTTCGATTAGGGACACCTCCCCTTTTCTTTTCAACTATGGCCGCAGCCAAAAAATCAGCTTTCTTCTTCATCTTTCTATCACATTCTCTCTGTCTTTCAGTATCACGATTCACATACACTTTATGAGCGACTTCCAATAACTGTGTTGCATTCATGCCCGCAAACCCTTCTAATTTCTGTAATTTACGTCTAATGTCTGGTTGAGACTGGTTTACAAAAGCAGAATTCACCATGCATAAACTTCCTGGTGCCTCGGGATCATAGGGAGTATACATTCTGTAAGCTTCAGTTAATCTTTCATAATAATCTGCTGGGCTCTCATCTATCCCTTGGATAACTCCTGCTACTTTGGAAAGGTTCATAGCTTTTGGCCTCCTCTTCGCAGGCCTTGTAAAAAGCCTTGGCGAAAACGGGCTAGGGCTGTGGATCCTTCATCTGTATTTGGATCCCATTGGGGGTCTTCATTTGGGAATTCTCTCTGAGCTGCTTCTCTACGATCTATTATATTCTGACCCTGCGCTGGAGCTGCAGGGTTTTCTGCCATCCATTCGATAGCTGCTTTTCTAATTCTCGCTCGTTCTTCTGTAGTGAATAGGGTGGTCAGGAGCTGACGGCAATCTGGCCAAGTGGGTTGGTGAGTTTCCATAATACTAGTTACTAATTCGGTCAGCTCTTGGGGCTTGCTAGTATAGGAGGCATAGTGCGACCTCCAATTTAATAAATCAGTTGTAGAGAAGGGGATATACACATAAGTTAGGGGTCCCGCTACCACTTCATCATTATCGTTCTTTACGGGCACCCCCGGAACTTGCCTTAAGGGAAACAGTTTGGCTGTCGTCCCAGGCGTCATTTGGGTCTGGGATCTAAGGGCTATTGTCGTTGTCTTTGCAGGAGTCGCTTTCTTTTTTACAACTGGTTTTGCTTTGGGTTTCTCTTTCACCGGGGCGCTAGTGCTAGCGCTGGCTTCCTCAATTATTTGTACACTGTCCTGTTCTTCTTCTTCTGGGGGATCCTCTCCTTCTTCTTCTAGCTCCGCTTCTGGCTCACTTTTTACATTTTCCTCTTCTCTCCCCGCTAATTCTTTCTTCCTCTCCTCCAGGAGGAGGGGGGTCAGGGGTTGAGTCTCGCCTCGGCTCCGGCGGTCTCTGGGGATCTGGGGCAGGACGCCGCCGGACTATTCTTACTGGACCTGGGGTTCGGGGCTGCCTGAGGACTACTTCTGGAGAATCGGGATCTGCCAAGATGGGTTTCTTCTTGGCTTTCTTATCCTGCTCTTTCATTCTAAGCTGTTCCTTTCTCTGTCTGGAATCTGTTTTAGCTAACATTATTCTGCACTGTTCCTCATAACAGCGCTGCGCCCAGGAGGGCGGATCTTCACAAATACTTAACCAGGAATCTATATAGGGGTACTGATCGGGGTGCGCTACCCGCACCCTACGATGTATTGACTGGATAATCTCTACGGTGAACGTTCCCTCTCGGGGCCAGACGGGGTCTAGATCGGGCCACTCCCTAGTACACAAAATCTGCAAACGGGCTGCTGTCATTTTAATACCATAATCTCCTGAATATCCCTCTTTAAAATGTGCGATCATACATTCTAATGGAGTGTTCCTAGTAGACTCCGCCCCTCCCATTTCGATGTGTGCGCGCAACAACAGACAGAAGGGAAAAGGTGGGCGGACCGTGGGTAAGGGGTCCTCACGGCCCTGGAAACGTACAGGGAATACAAATAACAAGACAAGACGACAATCGCTTCCCCCTTTTCGCGACCTGAACGCGGTCGCCCGGTCAGGAAATGCGCTAATCAGGGGTCAGCTTTCACTTGGTCCGTGCTGCCAGACCTCTCAGTCACACTTCGTTCACACAATCATGCTAGCAACGTATTCCCAGAATGCATTCGTTTCTATCTATTCTGACTAGTCTTTTCCAAGTACAATTACAAAAAGGATGAGGGTTTCACCTAGCGAATTCCCATGCCAGGCTACTCGGCTCTTCCTTGAGAGTTGATCAAGCTCTCTTACCAATTCCCAATATCTCGAGATTACAAATTCCAAATTCCAAGTTCCAATGGCAGTACTGCTCTTTCTATTTCTGTCTAGACCCAAAATCAAAACTATACTCACCGGATCCGGTCCTCAAAACTTCCCAAGCAGGCGCATGAGTTGGACCTCGGACTCCCCTCACTCGGGTTCGAGGCGTTGACTCCAGCCGGGCTCGTCACCCGCCGAGGTCCGACCAGCTCCCTCCGATACAAGGGACCGGTGGCGCCAGGGAGCGGCCCTCGTCGGAAGGGCGCGATCCCGGCAGGACCAAGCCTATAGAGGCGGAAAGTCGTGGTATATTGCCCTATATACACTTTGATTCCACAACTTCCCGGCCAACGCACCAAGGAATATGTAGCAGCAAAGCGCAGACAAACCAATGATACCAGGAGTCTGTTCAGAAGGTCCAAATCATTTATTTGTGCACAAGTCTCAAGCAAGGCAATTTCAAAATGGCTGAGCAAAGTTTTCAAGCATTACAACAACTTTTATAGACTTCTGTTCCATTCTAGGTATAGAAAAACACTTCATTGGTCCCGGTACGCTCCCGTACCTCCCGTAGCCCTTCTATTGGTCCCGGTACTGATAAGTTTCTCCAATTATGTTCCTTCTGTGGGCTTCTGTAGGCATGACACCTGCCTGCCCCCCTTCTAGTCCCAATTACAATGGTCAGTTCATCAACTTGTTACTTTCACACTTTCAAGGCTATGGGACCTTTTGTGCGTGCAGAAGAGCAAGGTTCTGTAACTCATCTGTCAGCACTCCTCAATATTTCTCTGCAAATGTACTCTTTCTTATCAGTAACTTTAAAACACATCTTTTCTGTACTTTTCCATTTCTTAATTCTGCAATTCTGCTTATCTAAGCTAATTCAATATTTCTACTGAGTTCTTTCTTACAATAGCAGCATATTGGGGGATGTGCAATCCTATATGCCTCTCCACAGGCCTCATTTACAGGTCAAGCTAGCCATGCTGGCTTGCCTATGTCAGACACCGTGGGTCACAGGCCTGCACCTGCCACAGCTTCATTGCATGTCCCCTAGTCTTTCTACTTTTTGAAGGAGTAAACAACCGATCTACATATACAAGTTCCACTCCATTTATTAATTTATTAGACCTCTATCATATCTCCTTTCAGCCGTCTCTTTTCCAGTTTGAAGAGTCCTAATCTTTTTAACCTCTCTTCATAGGGGTATCCTTCCATCCCCTTTACTATTTTGGTGGCTCTTCTCTGTAGCCTTTCTAATTCTGTTATATCCTTTTTAAGATTCGGTGACCAGAATTGCACACAGTACTCAAGGTGCAGTCGTACCATGGAACAATACAGAGGCATTATAATATCCTTTGTCCTATTCTCCATTCCTTTCTTTATGATTCTTAGCCTTCTGTTTGCTTTCTGAGCTGCAGTTGTACACTGGGCAGAAGATGTCAATGTATTATCCACGATGATGCCTAGATCCTTTTTCCTGGGTGGTGATTCCTAATGTGAAACCTTGCATCATGTATCTGTAGCTTGGGTTATTTTTCCGTAAGTGCATGACTTTGCACTGTCCACATTAAATTTCATCTGCCATTTGGATGCCCAGTTTCCCAATTTTTCAAGGTTCTGTTGTGATTTTTCACAATCCTCTTGTATTTTAAACCCAGCGACACTAACAGCTTTTATTACATCCTCTGATAATGAATTCCAGAATTTGATTACACATTGAGTGAAAAAAATATTTTCTCTCGTTACTCTTAAATGTGCTACATTGTAGCTTCATTGCCTGATCCTGTCTTTCTACTTTTTGAAGGAGTAAACAACCAACCTATCTACGTTTACTCTTTCCACTCCATTCATTATTTTATAAACCTCTATCATATCTCCCCTTAGCCATCTCTTTTTCAGGTGAAGAGACCACTGTTACTTTATGTTCTATGTAAACCATCTTGAATTGTAGAATGACAGTATATAAAACATGTTAAATAAAGAAATAAATTCTGCTATATCGTTTTTAAGCTATGGTGATCAGAATTGCACACAATTGTCAAAGTGTTGTCACGCCATGGAACAATACAGAGGCTCAATAATATTCTTGGTTTTATTCTCTGTTCCTTTCTTTATGATTCCTAATCTTCTATTTACTTTCTTGGCCACTGCTGTAGTCCCTAATGTGGAACCTTGCATCGTGTAGCTGTAGTTTGGGTTGTTCTTCCCTAAGTGCATAACTTTGCACTTGTCCACATCAAATATCATCTGCCATTTGGATGCCCAGTCTCCAATTTATCAAGATCTTCTTGCAATTTTTTACAATCCTCTTGCATTTTAACAACTCTGAATAATTTTGTATCATCTACAGATTTGATCACCTCACCTGTTATTCCATTTTCCAGGTCATTTATAAATATGTTAAAAAGCAGCAGGACCAGTACTCCACTATTTACATCTCTTCATTGAAAAAACTGGCCATTTAGCTCTACTCTCTTTTTCTGTCTTTTAACCAGTTCCTAATCCACAATAGTAAATTGCCTCCTATCCCATGACTTTTTAATTTTCGCAGGAGTCTCTCATGAGGGACTGTCAGACTTTCTGAAAACCCAGATACACTTTATCAACTGGCTCACCTTTATCTGCCTGTTTATTCACACTTCAAAAAAAATGTAAGAGATTAGTGAGACAAGAGTTTCCTTGACTAAATCAAAGTTAGCTTTCTACTATTAAACCACGATAGTAGTCTTATTGTAAAATGATTGTAGATAGTTTCCCCGGTTCATACCCTGTTCATTGTAAATGATTTGTAGTTTTACTGTAAAATGATTGTAGATAGTTTCCCCGGTTTTCACCAAGTTCATACCCTGTTCATTGTAAACTCAATGTGGCTTGATGCATTGTAGTATGTTTCTTTTCACTGTGCACCGCACTGATCTTAATAGCGCGGTATATAAGAAATGCAAATAAATAAAATAAAAATTACCTACATGTTCAGTAATTTTGTTCTTTATAATGTTTTTTACCATTTTGCCCAGTACAGACGTCAAGCTCACCAGTCTGTACAGGTGCGGCTCTACCATGAGAGCACCTGTGGTGGTCGCTTCAGGCGGCAGTGTGCAGGGGGGGGCAGCGCTTCAATGGCAGTGGCATTCCGGCTCTGTTTTAATTTTAGATTTTGCTACCTCTGGCCTGTCTCTGCCGTGGGAAGGCAGAGACATGCCAGAGGCGGAAAAATCTAAAATTAAAACAGCCGGAGCGCCACTGCCAGATGAATCAGCCTGATTACAATATCCCTGAAAGCCTTCAGGCTGATTCCTCCTGCGGCGGCACTCTGGCTGTTTTTATTTTAGATTTTGCCCCCTCTGGCCTGCTTCTGCCTTCCCGATGCTTTTTTTTCTCGCTCAAGCATTCTTGAGAAAAATAAAGTGGCGGAAAAGCAGAGGCAGGCCAGAGGCGGCAAAATCTAAAAAATAAAAAGCCGGAGTGCTGTCGCCAGACAAATCAGCCTGAAGGCTTGCAGCCGCCAGAGGATGATCCCCCCAGACCTGCTCCAAGTTATGCATAACCTTCCGCTAACTGCTGGTTTGGATCTGGGCTGTGGAAGAGATTCTGAGGCAGAACTGTACTCGCCAATCTGAAGTTCAAAACCACCTCAAGATGCAAAGAATGTGAGTTTTGGAGTCTCTTTCATTGGCTCCCCTTGGCTGTACTGTTTCGCAAAATCTGCTGATGCTGCTCTGTAAAGTGGCTGTTCCCCCTGTTTGTGCCACTTAATGCACCCATTGTTTCTGTAGCCTTACACGTATTTAATCAAGTGTGCTGCGAAGTTTCACCATCCTAGATGCCCTTTGCAAAAGTGGACTTTAGGAGGGGTATGTGGCGGTTTACACACCTTAATGGCCTCTTATAAAATACTAAGAAACCAACCAAGACCGTGGCAGAGAATACAAAAAACGCCTTTATTAGTCCAGGGGATGAGTGTCCCCGACCCAACACAGGCCGTGTTTCGTAAGAAACTTCTTCAGGGGTGTGTGGCTCACTATGTTGTGTGCTAAAAGGACACAACCATGGATTTTGAAAGGGACCCCAATTGGATCATAAACAAACCGTAGAGCACCGTTCTCTAGTGTGTCATGTATTGTTGCCGATTCAATCTGCCGCTTACACTAGTATCTTATAAAGACAAGTAGATATCAGCTTGTCTTTATAAAATAGGCTGAAAATAGGCACGTTCTGACTTCCTTAACCTAGGCAGGGACTGTCTTTATATCTGTCTATACAGCACTGTGTGTGCCTTGTAGCGCTTTATAAATAATTAACAGTAGTGGTGCCCATTCTTACCCTCTCAGTGGGTACTTTTATAACAGGACACCATGGGCAGGTGTTGTTTTATAAGAACAGGTAGGCATCGACTTGTCTTTATAAAATAGCAGAGTAGATGGCCTTAAATGTAGACACAATCATTTACGTCTACTAGCAAGCAGATTTAAATGATCACACATGCTTTATACACGTGTGTGTACAGATTAAGGTATTTTATAATAGACGTCCACATATGGATACAGACATAAAGATCTCAGTATGTACACTCTGGAAGAAAGGCACACGAGAGGAGATAGAATATAGGTGTTTGAATACCTTCAATTGAAAGGTGGGACGAGGAGCATGAGATGAAGGCGAAAGGAGATAGACACAGGAGTAATCCTATGGAAATATTTCTTTATGGAAATGGTGGTGGATACATTGGAATAGCCTTTCAGCAGAGGTGGCAGAGACGAGGACTGTATCTGAATTCAAGGAAGAATGGAACGAGTACAGAGGCTTTCTAAGATCGAGGAGGGATTGTAGAGCTTAGTATTTGATATGAATGCGCAGACAGGATAGGCTGTCTGGTCTCTTTCTCGTATCATTTTCTGTTTCTACATTAAATGAATACAACGTCAAGGACAGCAAGATTAGCATTCAAAACATGAGATCACCACATAGAGGAGCAAAAGAGACAATATCTAGTAAAGCTAAGAGCTGGGGAAATTAGGATGGTGAAAGCATGAGTGGAAGAAAAGACATCTAAAAAGTAAAGCCAAGTAACAAGACTGCTTGATGAGCATCTCCTGATCAGATTGACAGTGAATGGAGCCTGCAGTAGTAGCTCCAGGTTGCTGTATACCACAACCTTGTGCGTGTTGGCCCTTGGCTCTTGGGCCTTACATTCTGTTTGCTGCTGGGAAGAAATGGCACACTGGCTCCTTCCAACTCTTTTTCTTCTCCCCTCCATGGCTGACCTCTGGGCAGTGCAAAGCATCTGGAGAGCAGCTCAATCCCTGTTCCCCCCTCCCTTCCCCCTCCCCCGCTGCAGACATGAGACTGGATACCACTCACCTTGTCCCCAAACATTTACACATCACCGAAGTGCCCTGCTGCACATGGGGATTTAGGGAAGGGAAGGGGGAGGGGTAAGGAAAGGAAGGGGAACTACTGATTCTTTGGGGGGATAGATTAGGGAAAGGAAGAGGAGATGGACAGAGTGGGAAGCAGAATGGGAAGCAGAGCAAGGAACTACAGTAGTCAGGAGATAATAGGGACTCAATAGACAGTAGGATTTTGGAGATGACAGCCTCTAGTAACTGATAGATATGAGGGAGGGTGTGGGATAGGAGTAAGAGAATAGGGAAAAAAAGGTTGGGCGAGATTGAGACCTGATGTGAATCAGACTAGAGAGAGGGTAAGAGATGTAAAAAGGGATGGCTCTCTGAAGGGGCGGTGGGGGGGAGGGTATGGTTTATGGTTTAAGAAATGTGGCTGGGATGATAGTGAGTGACTGAAGAATGAGCTGGGGTCCAGGGAGAGAATGAATGTCAGGGAATGGGCTAGGGCTGGTCAAACGAGGAGAGGCAGAGAATGGTAGATGAAAACCGAGGCAGCGAGTGGTCCTTGCTTTTTGATTTTGCTCCTTGGTATGTGATCACCTTGCATCTCTGAGTCTTTTGCAGAATATTTATTTACATTAAAACTCACGCAGGTCCAGTGTGTAGTGTCAGGATTTGCTATGTTTTATATTAAATTCCCAGGCTAGATAATAAAACTGCTACAATTTTTGCTGTGTATAAACATCAGGGCTTTTTTTTTAAATTACATAGCTTTGAAACATATTGCTTTCTTTATTCTTGGGAAAACCACCTGATCGGTGTCCTGAGTGAGGGGTCCATCTGTTCCCCGACTACAGCTCTGAGAAGGACCCTCCATTTTGGCTGCTGGGGGGGGGGGGGGGGGTAGGGGGAGCACCAGCTCATCTCTTGCCTCAGGTAGCAGATTGCCTTGAGTTGCCCCTAGGTCTGTACTTTCCCGGTTCATCCCTGGGACCCTTTTTAAAAATTGGTGTTACTTTGGCCACTCTCCAGTCTTCGGGTATTACAGCTGATTTTAATGATAGTTTACAGATTATTAAGTAAGTGTGTAATCTCATATTTCAATGTTTTTAGAACCCTGAGATGCATGCCATCTGGTCCAGGTGATTGGCTGCTCTTTAATTTATCAAATAACTGTATTACATCATCCCAATTTATAGAGATTTGTTTCAGTTCCTCTGATACATCACTTTTAAATATCATTTCTGGCATGGGCAAGTTTTCTATATCTTATTTAGTAAAGACTGAAGCAAAGAATTAATTCAGTCTCTCTCTGCAATGACCTTCTCCTCTCTTAGAGCCCCCTTTACACTTCTATCATCTAATTGTCCAACTCACTCTCTCACAGGTGTTTTGCTTCAAATGTACAGCAAGGTTTTTTTTCAAATTTTCTCTTTACCTTCCTTATCAATGCCTTGCATTTAACTTGCCAGCATGTTGATTCCTGTTTTCATCATTTGGCTCTTTTTTCCATTTTCTGAAGGATTCTCTCTTAGCTATAGCAGCCTCTCTAACTTCACCTTTAAGCCATGCTGGCTGCCATTTGGTCTTTCTTAAATCGTGGAATATATCTGGTCTGGGCTTCCAAAGTAGTATTTTTAAATAATGTCCAGGCTTAATGTAAATTCTTAACCTTTGCAGTTGCTCCTTTTAGTTTTTTCTTAACCATCTTCCTCATTTTATCAGAGACTCTACAGTGTATTTTGTTTACTGAAAAATCTTTATCCTGTTTGACTTAATGCCCTCTTTAACATATAGACTACCCCTCCACCTATGTGATCTACCCTTCCATTGTGATATAGTTTATAGCCTAGTATCACAGTGTCCCATTGGTTATCATCCTTTTACCAAGTCTCGGAGATGCCAATTATATTGAATCTTTCATTCAGTGCTATATATGCTAACTATCCCATCATATCTTTTAGACTTCTTGAATCTGTGTACAGGCATTTCAGAGTTTGTTTTGTGTTCATATTAATAGTCTGGCTATTGGATGATGGGTCAATTTGGAATTTTTCAACTTTGATTTTTTTCTTAAAGGCACCTGGGTTACTTTTACCTTTATTGGAACCTCTCTATTGGGATAGCCTAACTTCCTTGTTTTGCTAGTATCCTTCTAATATACATCATTCCAAACCATACACTCTTGGGTGACTGCTGGCTTTCCCCCATTATCTAGTTTAAAAGCTGCTTTATCTCCTTGTTAAAGGTTAATGCCAGCAGCCTGGTTCCACCTTGGTTAAGCCCATCCTTTCAGAAAAGCCCCCCTCTTCCCCAAAAGGCTGCCAGCCTGGAGGTGGGACTTCTCTACTACATTGCTGTAGTCCTCATCTATATACTTCTGTCTGCTTCAGCTGCTCCTGATCTGCTAATCTAGTATCTAGAAATCAGCCTCATTCCCTTAGAGCAAAGAGCTCTTTGCACCTATTGAGAAAATCATACATGTAACACTCCATGCAAAAGACTGGCTAGCCTTCATTTTGCTGCTGGACTGCTGTCTGCATCTTAGATTTAAGGCTTTCTTTTAGAGGTTAGTTCAGTTCTGTGTGTCCCGGGCCATCTGGGCATTCAGTATCTGGTCAGGCCGGGGTTGCACCCGCTTCTAATCCCACAGGGGCTAGATGTCCCCGTGGGATCAGAATCGGGTGTAGCCGGCCTGGACGTGCTTCAATTCTGGGCCCTAGGATGTACAGAAATGTACCCAGATAGCTCAGTCAGGCTCCTGCATGGAGCCACAGGGCATGGTATCCTGTTGTCATGGCACCATGTAGGAACCATGATCCCCGGCAGCCTCAAGAAGTTCCTTTCCCCACTGTGGCCAGGGTCGGGCCATGGGGAACTCCCTGCACCCCCTCACCTTCTTTTCTGTGCCTGGCCATGGCATCTGGGTCCATCTAGTGGGACTTATTCCACTTTGGAGGTAGAATAAGTCCCCCATCCAATTTGCCCACCCCGGATGTACAGAGCTAACCTCAGAATAGGTCCTGTTCATCAGAGGTCAGGTTCCTGCCCTCACTCCTCCTCTGGCCCACCCCCTCCTGCCCAAGAACAGAGCTCCTCAAACATCTTAGATCTACATGCAGGGGGGAGCTCTTTGTTCAGAATCGCAACCCAGCATTTAGCAGGGCTGGACATCCGGATCAGATGTCCAGCCCGCTAAACATGGGTCAGAATCTACTCTATAGCTATTTAAAGTTGTTCAGTTTGAAGTTGCCAGGGGAATAGACATACCTGAATCAATATCATTATACCTAATAAGTATAAGGAACTTTTGGTTTTCACCTCAAGGTGAACTGTAAGGACTGAATTAATCTACTCCTAAGGCCTAATAACTTGCTAAGATAATCAGTTAAACCTGAGTGTGAGTAAGATCACTCTTTTCCCCTGAAATGGATGATATAAATCAAGGATTATGCCTGCGGTGGGTAGGAAGGAAAGAAACTTTAACTTGAAGCAGTCTTGTAATAGGATGACTTAACTAATTTAACTAAAGTTGGTTTGTTATACTATGCCCTAACTGGATTACAAAAATGCAGAATTATAACATATACACATTTTATCAGCTTTATCCCAAAGAATTCCCTTTTCCCCAAGTTTTAAAGAATTTCCCAGCAAGTAAATACTTACAAGTGCAGATTCCTTCCCAGCAGTAGCAGTCGATCTTGGTAGTCCTTCAAGATTCAACACTATCTACAACCTCTCCACATCTGCCATAATTCCCTCCTACGTCCTGCCGTCTCCCAATGGGTTGGTGTGCGCTCCTTATTTTGCAGATTTAACGTTAGTGGTAGTTCAGTGGGACTATTGCAAGGAGTTGAGAGGTACCATTTTGAACCCAGGTGCACAATGGAGCAGGATCAACTGGAGACCTCTCCTGCTCCCCAACAGAACACCAGGGAAGCCCCTGCTAAGAAGTGTGGATCTGATGGATCATATGGGGGGGGGGGGGGGAGTGTTGAGTGGGGCTCAGTGTATGTGGAAAGAGGATATGATGGATGTTGAGTGGGTCCAGGAGGGAACTGCATGCCACATAATGCCACCACGAGTCCCTTTACCAGATAACCGGCCTGACTTGAACCCTGCCATTTGGACTGCTTCAGCCAGGAATCCATGTTGTTCCAGACTGCAACACAAACATATGAAATTGGGCTACACTTTTTCTAAATGTCTCCATTTCTCAAATTGCTATTTTTGGTGGACATGCCAGCAAATGGAGGTACAACCTTATAGGTATTTTACAAAAGGCTTCAAATCCTATCTAAAATGGACCTTTGTCAAGAGCAGTTCAGTTTTAATGAAGGGACCTTGCTTTACAGATACTCAGTATTTGGAACAAGAAGCAAAAGGTTACAATAATTCTGAGATAATTAAGTGTTGACCTAATTAGAATTACCATTTCTTATGCTTTGGTACAGGTGTCATCTGGCCCTTCATTATACAAACAGTAATTTTAGTTAGTATTATGAGGAGTGAGAGGGTCTTACTAGATGGAATTTTTTATGGTTCCTATAGTTTATGTCTTGTTATCTTCTTTGTATGACTGTTGCATAGTAAAGAATTGTTTTATTTTTTAACTAAATAATCATGAATACTTAAGGTGCCCAACAAATACAAAAAGTGACAGCAAAAGTCAGAAGGATGCTTGGCTGCATAGGGAAAGGAATAGCCAATAGGAAAAAAGTGATAGTGCCTCTGTATAAGTCTCTAGTGAGACTTTATTTGGAGTACTGGGTAGAATTCTAGAAACTGCACCTTCAAAAAGATATGTCCGGGAAAGAATTTGTCCAGAGGGCAGCTATTAAAATGGTCAGTGGTCTTTATCAGAAGCATATGAGAACATGCTTAAAGATCTCACTGTATATACACTGGAAGAAAGGCAGCAGAAGGGAGATATAATAGACATTCAATACCTCCGTAGCATAAATGCATGGGAGGTGGACCTCTTTCAACTGAAAGGAAGTTCTGAAATGAGGGGAAGGGCATAGGATGAAGGTGAAAGGGGACAGACTCAGGAGTAACCTAAGGAAATATTTCTAGATGTGGTGTATTTAGATTTCAGTAAAGCCTTTGACACTGTTCCTCACAGGCGACTTATAAACAAACTGAGCACCCTAGGGATGGACCCTAAAGTTACTGCTTGGGTTAGAAATTGGTTGGGTGGGAGGCGACAAAGAGTACAAGTAAATGGAGCTCACTCTGAGGAGAAGGATGTTACTAGTGGTGTGCCCCAGGGATCTGTCCTTGGTCCGATTCTTTTTAACATCTTTGTTAGTGATATAGCGGAAGGGCTGTCGGGTAAGGTTTGCCTCTTTGCAGATGATACCAAAATCTGCAATGGAGTAGACACCCAGGAAGGTGTAGATAACATGAGGAGGGATCTAGCTAAGCTTGAAGAATGGTCTAGAATTTGGCAGCTGGGATTTAATATTAAAAAATGTAAGGTCAAGCATTTGGGCTGCAGCAATCCAAGGGAGCAATACAGTATAGGAGGTGAAGTACTTTTGTCCACTAAAGAAGAGCGGGACCTAGGCGTGATTGTGTCTGATGATCTTAAAGTAGCTAAACAGGTAGAAAAGGTGACGGCAAAAGCTAGAAGGATGCTTGGGTGCATACAGAGAGGAATGGCTAGCAGAAAAAAGGTGATAATGCCTCTGTATAACTCTTTGGTGCGACCTCATTTGGAGTATAGTGTGCAATTCTGGAGACTGCACCTTCAAAAGGATGTGAACAGGATGGAGTCAGTGCAGAGGGTGGCTACTAAAATGATTAGTGGGCTTCATTATAAAGCATATGAGGACAGACTTAAGGATCTTAATATATACACCTTAGAGGAAAGGCGGGAAAGAGGTGATATGATTGAGATGTTTAAATACCTCTGTGGCATAAATGTTCAGGGAGAGAGCCTCTTTCAATTGAAAGCAAGTTCTGCTACGAGGGGACATGGGATGAGGGTGAAGGGAGATAGATTCAGGAGTGATATGCGGAATTATTTCTTTACGGAAAGAGTAGTGGATCCATGGAATAGTCTCCCAGTGGAGGTGGTAGAGATGAGAACAGTAACTGAATTCAAAAAAGGATGGGACAAACACAGAGGATCTCTAAAGGAAAAAAGGGGACTGTTGTAGTTGTTGACATGGAAGGACAGACTAGATAGGCCATGTGGTCTTTTTCTGTCATCATGTTTTTATGTCTTAACAGTTAGGGTGACGGATGTGTGGAATAGTTTCCCAGTAGAAGTGGTGGAGACTAGGCCTGTATTGGAATTTAAGAAAGCATGGGACAAGTACAGAGGATCTTTAAAGGAGGAAAAGCGATTGTAGAGCTTAGTATTGATATGGATGGGTAATCTGGATAGAACATATGATCTTCATCCGTCATCATTTTATATCCATTTACTGTTCTTTATGTTGCATTTGAGAGCAAAGACGTTCCCACTTGCCTAACTTTGGTAGGGAGGTGTTTTGTTTTGTTTTTTTAAAATTTTAAAGAAATGCATAAATCAGGTTTTGAAATGTATATGAATACAATGGTATTAAATTTGCTATACTGCAGCAGTTCATAGTTTTCTCTCTCATGAATGCTAGATGACAAATAAGCATTTTGGTTAAAATGAACATTAGTGAGTCACGTTCCTACATGGGCCTCCATCCTGTAGTACTTTCATATCTTAGGTGACGGATTTTTAGCATAGCCAAACACTCTACTACACTCTTACTCAAATGTCACTTATAAGACTAGAGGACTCAGGGGATGGGCACAGGATACAGAGTCTGTCACTTCTAAGCTGGATATTGTTAGTATTTTAATTAACAGGTTTAGTATTATCTTCAAGAATTATCATTTTATTCATCTTACAATTGTGATTACAACAAATCAGAAGATGTTTAATTCAATTCATAATTTCCGTTCAATTTTCATATAAAAACACCAACAGATGGTTAAGACTGATAAAGCATCACATTCAGTCCTAACAGAATCTACATTTATACGTTTTATGATCTTCTAATCAGAACATGATAGACACACACAGAAAAATTTTTGGAGAATCTTTGTAGCAAATTACAGACCTCCAGCCATAGCTCAGTTCCATGAAACAAAGTCAAATATACCAAGCTACAACTTGGTTTCATTGAAACATACTTTAGATTTAAAAAATAAAATATTTCTATTAAAAATGTGATGGTGCTTGTATCCAATTACTAACAAGACAAATGTTTAAAGAGCAAGTCACAAGTGTGACATATCCATGAATAAAAGCACCATTACTCCAGGGCAATATGATCCATGGCCAAGATTTTTTTTTTTTTGCAATTAATTTATCACATATACATATACAGTTCCACTGAGATTGATACCCAGTGCTGTCTAGAGGGTCACTGTCGAAGCCATCAATGTGCATGGTCCCTTTGGCTAGACAGATCATAACCTTAAATCTGAAAGTCCGAGGCTGGAACACAAACTCTCTCTCAATCAGTACTGCAGGTATGCTATCGGCACAGAATTCCAGCTATCCTCCTATACACATTGATCAGTCTTATGAACCTCATCAATTGCTCCTGGTTTGTTGGGGTATTGTTAATACAGTGTCAGCTCTGACTCCCAGTGTATGCTAGCTGCTAAGACCAATTTGGTTTTGCCCATCAACCTCCCCATGTAAACTGTACTTTAATGCATGGATTTATTCTAAAGTCCTGAGACTCTAAAACTACCAAAGCCTGACTTCTCAATGTCTATGGGGTCTGTTTATTAAGCGGTGCTAGCGGCTTCCGTGCAAAATCGGGGCTGCAACTCCAATTTCACACGGAAGCTGCTAGCGCCACTTAATAATGATTTGTATTGTTCATTAAGCCCATTTGCTCTTTTCATTTCTGCACAGATTATTGGACATGAAAGGATCCCTTTGTTTCTGCATCCATGTCAGACTGAACAGATAGATGGATGCAGCCTAGTCTATCTGCCATGGGAAGTCCAAATCTGCCGTATCTTCACATGTAATCCATACTGCATAAACAGCTTGCAAGACTCTGCTCTTTACTCACTTCCCGAGTTGAGAATTGTATGGTGGTGAAGGACGGAGAGGGGCACCTTAAAGTCTCTGTTTTACAGAACTAGAATAGTAAACAAAACGTGCATCCAGACCTAGAGCCTAGGGTTTATAGCTCCTATATGTCTGGCAGAGGCCAAAGAGTCCTACCAAAAGCAGAACAAGGTTTCTTGAACCCCCAATTCCACAGCTGCTTTGTGGCTGACCCACTAGTGTTGTCATGAAAGTAGTGTATGTATGATTTATCCTTGCCAGAGCTACAACTTGCAACCCTTAAGAGCACAAAGCGTAGAAGCCAGAGCTGAAGCTGTGTGGGAGTCCTCTGCCCGTGTGCATTGGAGATTGTTAACGTTCCATGCATCAGTCTGCAAAATTCTGCCAGTGATATTTGTGTGTATTCCTGACCATACACTGCCATGCAAAGCACAACAGTCTAACTTCAAGAAAAAAAAAACAACCAACCTCTATTTTTGGAAGGTATTAGAAAACAATTTCAATACTTTCAAGCCTGGACAGACACACACACACACACATTGAAAATTTCTGACGTGAATACCAACTATGGTTCATTAACAGTTCATTATCTTACAGATTAAAAAAATATCCAAACTGGATGAACCTGGCCAAGATGACATGAAGCCATCTGGTAACCCTTATTGCTTATTAAAGACATTAAAAACAAAATCCATCATTCTCTCCAAAATATGCACTGTATCATACATCACAGCTAACCACAGATGCTGCTGAACTCAAGAGAGCCCCAGAACCCGATATTCTTGCAAGCTTACCTGTAAAATGTACTTAAAGTATAAGTGAAAGATTATCTTTCTCTTGTTACTAGAAACCGCACAAGAATTCTGATAGACAGAGACTGTGCCTGGATCTCAGAGGTGAGGAGAGAACCTCAGCGCCCTCAGAAATAGGATCTTCTTTGGGAGGGCAACATCTCTGCATAGAACTGCTGCTGTAGTGTCTGGATAAGTCAACTGGCCTCCTTTACTGAATGGGATCCAAGCTGAAAAACTCTGAAACAGTACCCTAAGAAAATCTCCTTGCACGAGGGTTGTTGATCTCCTTTTTCTGCACTCCGAAGTACAGAAAGATGTACAAATGCCATGAGACTGAACAAAGGCAGAAGTGACATTAGAAAATATTTCTTCATGGAAGAGTGTTAGATGCAAGGAACAGTGTGCCAGGGAAGGTGAGGGAGGCCAAAAATAGTAACTGAATAAGCAGAGGATCCTCGGCTATAAGAAAATGAAGGTAAAGCCAGAGCACAAGAGGGGTCTGGGATACTGCATCAGATTCAAGGTTTCTGTGAACAGGGGATATGGATGCCTGAGAGCAAAAGTCCACTTACATTCTAAAAATTTGCAAAGTAAGTTATTTCACGAGCACATGGGATATTAGTGCATGCAGGGATGAAAATGTTAAGGCATTAACTCCATTGCAATAGACAAACAGAAGCAGGAATGGGATTGGTGATGATTTTTTTCAGCCAGAAGACAATGCAACCAAATATTTAAATCTTTGGGATGAATGGAGACAAAGCATGAGAGATGATCAACATGCAAAATATCAAAGTATTCATTCTCCAGGGATATGGACTTGCATTCCTATTAAGAAATACAATCCATCCACAAAGAAATGCTAACGTCCAAAACTACCCTTTTCCTGCTAGCTTGTGTCGTTTAGCTATGGGTCCCTATTTAGCAGAAAAGTGCTATCATGGTAATTAGTGTTGAATGAGCAATATGCCAAGGATGCAAATGGAAACACTTTAACTATTAATTCTCCAATAGGAAAAAAATGAATTTTCACTTATTAGAAGTTGAGCTCCCCCAAGTTTGGTTTAAAAAAATTGCCAATAAAAGCCTAGACCTATGGTATTGCAGTTAATGGGTTAATGTAATCCAGGAGCAGATAGGAAACCAAAATAACTTTTGAAGAAAAAAAAAATAGTACCAAGGACAAACAGATATTCCTGCAATGCTCCCCGCCTTTCCCTATCACAACACAAGACAAAACCATTAATGGGCAAAGCCCACGTCTCTTCGGTTTCATAATGGTGCAGCGAGGGAATCAGGATGAAAGAGAATGCGTTTGTTTCTCCGAACAATAAATATAAAGCTATATTTCTTTTCTTGAGAGGGGAAGGCTCTAATATCCTCAGTTGCCCATATCCTCCGTCGCCCAGCCTGCGTCTCTAGATGTGTTCAGCTCTTCTGCTAGACCTTCACTGGGCTGCTGCTCCCGACCACTGGCAAAGTCCATGAACATATTCGGGATGTCCTTACCAAAGTAGATCTTGCTGTTGGAGGCAATGGCCTTGTACTTCATAAGCTGAAGGTACTCAGGTGTTAGCTTCATCTATAATCAGAGACGGGGAAATGTAGAAGGGTGAGATAAAAAAAAGGAGCAAAGTGGTGGATGAATAGAGAGAGAAAGAGAAAGATGGGCGTGAAACGTCAGATGTTGAACTGACTTGTCACACAAGGCAATGACAGTTCAGCATGCTTAGCCATATGATGCAACCATATTATAGAAGCAGCAGCATTAGGAACATGAAAATCAGTTCATTCACGAAGAGTCCAGACAGGCACAGGTCCTTCGGTCCTTTTTACCTGGTTAGCCTGAGCCAGCCTCTGAGACGTGTAATATTCTGCATCTGCTTTGGCTTTCTCCCTGGCAAGGAAGGCAGCATCTGCAGGGGACAAAAACTAGGTGTTTACAGATGTGGTCAACATTATCGGCACCCTTGCATGTTAGGTATGTTGTGTACAATATCTTGTGAAATAACTGGAAATACTCCAACTGCATGTCATCATAATACGTTAATAGTAGGTTCAAAGGTATACAACAACAAAAAAAGAATGTCTGTGCAACTTAGATGTAGTAATTTATGAGAAAAACAAACAACAAAATATGACTTGGGCAGGATTAATAGCACCCTTCACTAATATTTGGTTGCACAACTCTTGGGAGCGATGACAGCCTCCAAACATTTCTTGTAGCCATCTATAAGTTTCTTACATCTGTCTGCTGATATTTCTCCTACTCTTCAACTGTGATTTGTTTCAGTTCATGAATGTTTCCAAGATTCCTTTTACCAATGATAGATTTCAGCTCTTTCCAAAGGTTTTCGATGGGCTTGAGATCAGCACTCATTGCTAGCCATTTTAAAAACAGTCCATTTGTTCTTTTTTAACCATTCTTTTGTATTTTGGGGTATATGTTTTAGGTCACTGTCCTGATGGAGGACCCATGACCTTCGACCCAGTTACCTGACACTAGGTAGCACATTTTGCTCTAAAATGCTTTGGTAATCCTCTGACTTCATAATTCCTTTAAACCGTTAGAACATAACATATGCCATACTGGGTCAGACCAAGGTCCATCAAGCCCAGTATCCTGTTTCCAACAGTGGCCAATCTAGGTCATACGTACCTAGCAGTATCCCCAAGAGACACAGGTTCCACAATGCATGAATTGGGTCAAGCATTGATATCCTGGGTCCCTTTTTAATAATGGTTTATGGACCTTTCCTCCAGGAACTTGTCCAAACCTTTTTTAAACCCAGCTACACTAACAGCTCTTACTACATCCTCCGGTAACAAATTCCAGAGTTTGATTACACGTTGAGTGAAAAAATATTTTCTCTTATTTGTCTTAAATAGTTTACCCTGTAGCGTCATTACATGTCCCCTAGTCTTTCTATATTCTGATAGCGCAAACAATCGATCTATGTTTACCCGTTCCACTCCATTCATTAATTTATAGACCTCTATCATATCTCCCCTCAGCCGTCTCTTTTCCAGGTTGAAGAGCCCTAACCTTTGTAGCATCTCTTCATAGGAGTAGCCTTCCATCCCCTTTACCATTTTGGTGGCTCTTCTCTGTACCTTTTCTAATAACGCTATATCCTTTTTAAGATACGGCAACCAGAATTGCACACAATATTCAAGGTGTGGTCGTACCATGGAACAATACAGACTTGGAAAACATAAGACAGACAAAGAGGTACATAGATGAGACATACAGGGATACAGTCCTGAAGTCCCACCTCCAGTCCTGAAGTCCCACCTCCAGTCTGGCAGCATCCCTGTTGCCATGGAGGAGAGAGGTCACGTGACAGGACAGCATCACCCTGGTGTGGCAGGATGTGATCCTGTAATTAGGACCTGTCCTCCAGGTGATGTAAAACCCTCTCGCACTGAGGACGTTTCTCCAGGGCCATGTGCCCATGAGGGAAGGGTTAGGACAGCTGTTATAGTTGGTGATTCAATCATTAGGCATGTAGATAGCTGGGTGGCTGGTGGACGTGAGGATCGCCTGGTAGCATTCCTTGTCTGGTGCGAAGGTAGCGGACCTCACGCACCGCCTAGATAAGATCATAGATAGTGCTGGGGAGGAGTCTGCTGTCTTGGTACATGTCGGTACCAATGACATAGGAAAATGTGGTAGGGAGGTTCTGGAGGCTAAATTTAAGCTTTTAGGTAGGAAGTTGAAATCCAGAACTTCCAGGGTAGCGTTCTCCGAAATGCTTCCTGTTCCACGTGCAGGACCCAAAAGGCAGGCAGAGCTCCGGAGTCTCAATGCATGGATGAGACGATGGTGCAAGGATGAGGGTTTTGGATTTGTTAGGAACTGGGGAACATTCTGGGGAAAGAAGGGGCTCTTCCGAAGGGATGGGTTTCACCTTAACCAGGATGGAACCAAACTGCTGGCATTAACCTTTAAAAGGGAGATAGAGAGCTTTTGAACTAGAAAATAGGGGAAAGCCGACAGTCGCCCAAGAGCACATGGTTCAGAAGAAGGTATCCTTGAAGGATACTACCAAAAGCAGTGAGGTTCCAAAATAGAGTAAAGTAGCCCAAATGCCCTTGAGTATGGTGCAGATACAGCGTAAAGATTCCAAATTACCCATGCCTACCAGTAGCCAGATTAATATTAATATGAATAAAATACATTCTCTAAAATGCTTGCATGCAAATGCTAGAAGTCTAAACAATAAGATGGGAGAGTTAGAATATATAGCACTAAATGAGAGGTTAGATATGATTGGAAAATCAGAGACATGGTGGATGGAGGACAACCAGTGGGACACTGTGATACCTGGATACAAACTATATCGCAATGATAGAGCTGATCAAATTGGTGGAGGGGTTGCGCGCTATGTTAGAGAGGGCATTGAGTCAGAAAGGATTAAAGTTTTGCAGGAAACAAAATTTGCTGTAGAATCTCTATGGATTGAAATTCCATGTATGAAGGGGAAGGTGATGGCAGGGGGGGTGTACCATCGACCGCCTGGCCAGAATGAACATACGGATGATGAAATGCTCAAAGAAATCAAGGAAGCTAACAAAAGTCACAGCAGAGTAATAATGATGGGTGATTTCAATTAACCCTGTATCGACTGGGTCAGTGTCATAGCAGGACATGCTAGGGAGATAAAGTTTCTAGATGAAATTAATGACAGCTTCTTGGAGCAGCTGGTTCATGAACCGACCAGAGGGGAAGCCATACTGGACCTAGTCCTTAGTGGAACACCAGATCTGGTGCAAGAAATAAGGGTGTTGGGACCACTTGGCAATAGTGATCATAGCATGATCGTGTTTGATTTAATTAGCGGAGGAGGGATAGTAAAGAAATCCACAGTACCACCTTTTAGCTTTTGAAAGGGTGACTATGATAAACTCAGCAATAATAGTTAAATGATGTTAGACCGTTCCACCTTATATTTCACTGTATATACCTGCTCTGTTAAATGTTATTTATGACATGTCTCTATACCCACTCAAGATCTCTAGTCTGATGTAATTGCTTTTATTTATTTATATGCTATTCCCCAGTTAATCCTTGTTTTATTCCCCTGTTACCTGTAACTTGGACAAGTTCTCTAAATCTGAGTGTATTTTGTTTAATGTAAACCGCACTGATGTCAAATAGTGCGGTATATAAGAGCTGTTAAATAAATAAATAAATAAATAAAATGAGGAATATAGTTAAGAAAAAATGAAAAGGAGCAGTTGCAAAGGTTAAAGACTTACATCAAGCTTGGGTGTTTAAAAATACTATCCTGGAAGCCCAGACCAGCTGTATGCCACGCATTAAGAAAAGTGGAAGAAAGTCCAAAAAACTGCCAGCATGGTTTAAAGGTGAGGTCAGAGAGGCTGTTGCTGCCAAAAGAGCATCTTTCAGGAAATGGAAAAAAGAGCCAAATGACGAAAAATGGAAACAGCACAAGCACTGGCAAGTTAAATGCAAAGCATTGATAAGGCAGGCAAAGTGAGAATTTGATAAGGAACTTGCTACGGAAGCAAAAAAAAAAAAAAAAAAAAACACGTTCCAGGCTTCCAGTTCCTGAGGCAGCAAAACAACCCCACAACATTATGGAACCTCCACAATATTTAATTTTAGGAAGGGTTTGTTTGTTTTTTTCTTATAAGCTTCATTTCTTTTGCTTGTAAATATATCTCTGGTCTGCACTGCCAAAGAGCTCAAGCTTGGTTTCATCTGTCCACAGAACATTTTCCAAGGTTTATGGTTTCTCAAGGTGGGTTTGGGCAAAGATCAGGCATGCCTTTTTATATGTCTTTGAGCAGTGGGGTCCTCCTTGGCCTTCGTCCATGAAGCCCTTCTTTGTTTCGTGCATGGCGTATGGCGTAGTTTGAAACCACCACTCCAGATTGCTCCAGGTCAGCCTTAAGCTCTTTGAATGTTGTACGTGGTGTTTTTCCAACAGTTCACACTAACCCTCGAAGACGTCTTGGATTAATGTTCCTCTTCCCACCATGTCCTGGGAGGTTCTTGACAGTTCCATGAGCAGAAATTTTCTTAATAACACTGCAAACTATAGACACAGGAATCCCAAGGTCTTTGGAGGTGAACCTTTGAAGTTTGATGATGATGGCTTTTCTGACAGTCTCGTGCAGCTCTCTTGTCTTCATCATTGTGGAAATGGAACAGGGAGTGAAATGTGTCCTTTTTTTTTTATAATGATCTCTTTATTGAAAACAGTATACTAAAATTCACATACCAATATCTGGACTGGAGCACTGTGGGGACAGTTACACCGTGCCCCAGCTCCAAAGAGAAGAACAGAATATAGCACAAAAAACAACAGTACACTCCAACATGCAAAACAAAGTCAACCTATAGTCAATCGATAAGTAGTCAGTCATTCTCAACACATTTTAACATTTTTCAATACTCCCCCCATCCCAATGGTGGACCGACTGACCCACCCACCCAGCAAAATGCCCTCTTTGCACAGAATGCCTCACACCACGGGAGTATCTCATACAACCCGGGTCACAACAGACTCAAGCAGCCCCAAAAGGCTCCTAAGAAAGAAATGGAGAAGGGAAGCAAGGACAATAAGGGAACAAACAGGAAACAAGGGAAAAGGGGGGTGGCAGAGAATCAGCAACTTGTTGCGAGTGCGGGGAACTAACCTGGAAACATACACTTCCCACAACGCAAGCAAGGCCCCTCCTCTGCTTCTCAATGCCACAGGCTGCCAGGCGTTCCAAAAGCATAAGTCCATGGAAATAATTCCTCCACTGAATGTGGCCATTTTAAACATTAGAGCTATCTTTCATTGGTTGATTCAAGTCATGTGAGTAGTGACAATTGATCACGGTGCATATAATTTTTACTGCGGTGGGAATGTGGTTCTTCTGTTCAAACCGATTTAATTGTTTATAAGGGTGCCAATAATCATGTCCTATAATTCTTATCAAGAGCAACACTCATCTATCATATTTTTTGTTGGAATATACACTGTGAAGATCAATATTATTCTGTACCTTCTCGTAGTGTATTATTCTTTTTTATTCTTTTTTTCTTTCTTTTAAAGGGGTGACTAAACCCTAAACCACACTAAGGAAACTTATCTCCATAGTATGTACCAATGTGACCATTTCATTCATGTAAAAATCAAGACCAAAAAAGCACTTAGCTGTCGTCACAGCTAAGTGACTGGTTTGTGACTGGTCATGTGATAGTACATAAGATCAAGCGGAGTGGAAGAGGAGCTTGAGCAACGAATTTTGATGAAGAGCCGAGAGGATCGAAAGGCTCGAAACACAATGTTGGGTCATTGTCTATGAAAACTCATGGGCTCGTTGCTTTTATGATAGCCTTTAAAGCGGCTTAGCTATTGGAGAACAGAGAACTTTAAAATGTCTGATGGCGTTTTGACATTTGACGACATGGAAAAGTGAAAGCGGAACAGGGGATTGTCCTCTATTGTGAACGTTTCCTTCTCTGGTCCTATGTGCCGACAGCTAAGTGCTTTTTTGGTCTTGATTTTTACATGAATGAAATGGTCACATCGGTACATACTATGGAGATAAATTTCCATAGTGTGGTTTAGGGGTTAGTCACCCCTTTAAAAGAAAGAAAGAATAAAAAGGAATAATACACTACAAGAAGGTACAGAATAATATTGATCTTCACAGTGTATATTCCAACAAAAAATATGATAGATGAGTGTTGCTCTTGATAAGAATTATAGTATATTGGTGGGGAACACTATTGGGGTTAATCATGTCCTGGCAATGTCCCAGTTTTTATACTATTTCCTTTTTTAATTAGTCTTATTTTGTTTGATTCTTGTACGTGTCAAATGTGTGTGCATATATAGTCCAAAGCCATTTCACTGGTCACTCTTTTTTAGGAGATATTGGACATTAAGGAGCTGAACTGCAAGGGTGTCAGTGTTGACCACAACTGTATAATGCAGCTCTTTATAATGCATTACGCTTCTTTCTTGGCAGCTTTTGTTCTCCCAGCAATTTGCCATATGGGCACCATAAATGCAGCATGATATTTTTCACAGCAAAGGCGAATGTACACTTAGCCCTGAAGCCTGCTTTGAGATCCTGTCTGGCTGAAAGATACTAGATTATTAGGCTTGTTACCTGGTTGGGTTTTTAAGATTCTGACAATTCTCATGTCCAAGTTGATTAAATTAAAACAAAATCCTGGGATTAAGAATTTTTTTTTCATGTTTGTATTTTTCTTATTTTAACCCAGCTCTCTTCTGGTGCCCGCCAGATACCAGAGCTTTTTTCTCTATGGTTACATTTCTCAAAATTATGAACACCTTCTCCAAGTTTGCTCTTTAGTTTGCTCTGCTCATGTTCACATGTGTCAGTCTGATACCTGCATAATGTGTGAAATAGTGATGAACAATATATCACAGCGCCAATGCTGCAAAGAAATTTCATCAGCTTCAAATGCTGTTTGCATGCAGAAAATATAGAGCACACACATGGCATAGAGGATGCACACCGCCATCTGTGCGTTTCTGTGGGGCTTCCCAGTGCTCACATGCATGACACTGCAAGCGCTCCTGCTCACCTTCGATTTCTGAAATCCTCTTCTCTGTCTCCTTTTCCATCACTTTCTGCCCATAAGTTATTTCTGCCACTTGGGCAACTTTTTCAGCCTCTGTTTCAAGAAAATAAGATGAAGGCCTTAGTTCAGCAAGCCCTACTGTCATTCCGGGATAGCTGTATGATAGCTCACAGGATGTATTAATTAAAATAATGATATTTCTAGCCTAGAGAGAGATATTTATTTAACTAAGCTTATATACTGCTTTTCTACCAGTCATGGTGACATTTTACATGCCAGACAATGTTCTTTCCTTGACTCCTGCTAGACCAGTCCAAACAAGTGGATTGTGTCCCCCTACCAGCAGACTGGTGGAGTCAAAGAACAAATGAAAAGCACAGATTTCAGTGACATCACACTCATGCCTCTATGCATCTCAGCCACCAGAAGTCTCTTCAGTATTCATCTCAAAGCATATGGAGAATATGGCAAGCCTTACACAACCTAAACATGGGCAACAATGAGTAATCACATAAGAACATAAGATATGCCATACTGGGTCAGACCAAGGTCCATCAAGCCCAGTATCCTGTTTCCAACAGTGGCCAATCTAGGTCATACGTACCTAGCTGTTTCCCCAAAACACACAGGTTCCACAATGCTTGTATTGGGTCAAGCATTGATATCCTGAGTCCCTTCTTAATAATAGTTTATGGACCTTTCCTCCAGGAACTTGTCCAAACCTTTTTTAAACCCAGCTACACTAACAGCCTTTACTAAATAGTAGAGAACTATGTAAAGGAAGCATAAAGAGAAGGCTGTCAGTAGAAGATGGATCTGCAGAGCCAAGTATATAGATCATAGCAGACCCCAGGGTACTGCCGCAGAAGAACAAAGCAAACACAGTTCCAGGGGCAGACCCTTGATTGATCCAGCAGGACTGAAGGAAAGGACATTATCTGGTAAGTAAAATGTCACTTTCCATATTGTCCTGCTAGACCAGTCCAGACATGTGGGACATGCCAGAGCTATACCTCCATTGGGTGGGAAAAAGACAAAGCAGCTCGCAAAACCTTAGAGTCAAAGGCCATGTCTGCCTGAGCATGGACATCCAAGTGGTAATTCTTGACAAAAGTGGAAAGTGATGCCCATGTTGCCACCTGACAAATGTCTGCAGAGGCTACCGAGCTCCATTCCGCCCACAAGGACGTTTGCACTTGGGTAGAATGGGCGCGCAAACTCTCTGGAACCGGACAGTTCCGTAACAGATATGCTGAGGTAATGGCCTCCTTAATCCAGCATCCCAATGTAGACTTAACCGCCGCGTCATCTTTGCACAGACCATCAACAGCACATAAAGATGGTTTGACTTATGAAAAGAATCTGCAACCTTTAAGTAGACCTCGAGTCAATGCTCTCAGACCCCATCTCCATGTAGCGACTGATGAAGTGGCACTCTTTGGCATTGGAGCAGGGGTCACTATCAGATCCATCTCGCGGTGACCCCAATGGCATAGAAAGAACCTCCTGACTCAACTCTCACTCTCCTGGATTCAGAAAGTGCCAGCTGAGAAAGCCCGCTGTTACACTGTCCATCCCAGCAATATGCTGGGCTGACAAAGCTAGGAGGTTCTTCTTGGTCCAGGCAACAGGAGAGCCATCTCCAGGTCTACCCTGCCACTACTCGTGCCGAATTGCTGAATGACATAAGCCACCATCATGGCATTGTCTGAAAACTCTCAAACCGCCCGGCCCTCAATTGGGGGACGGAAATGTAGAGGAACCAAGCTGATGGCTCCTGCCTCAAGGCGGATGATGGATCACACCGCTTCCCTGCGGTTCCAACATTCATGAGCCATTCGGTCTTGGGAATGGGCTCTTCAGCTCGAGAGACTGGAATCCATCATCAGAGAGATCCACGAGAAATTGTCCAGTAGCATGCCCTTCCTCAGATGACAGGCTGCTGCCACCACCGCAGGGTGTCCTTCACCATCATCAGGAGGAGCCCGAGTTCGAACTTCTGAGAACTCGGGGACCACTGCATCAGCTGCATGTGAGCAAACATCCACAGCATCATCTTGATCATCGCCGCCAGTCTGAGGAGCTGAAGATAATCCTGGACTCTGGGAGCCTGCTGCAAACAGGCAATCCAACAGCCTTTTGACTTTCTCTTCTGGCAAGAAGACTCTGCCCACTCAAGTAACGAAATGTGCTACCAGGAAACTCCAGGGACTAGGAAGGCATCAAATAGCCAAAGTTTTCCAAAAAGGACACCACTCAGGTCGCTACCCAAGATGTCAATGAAACAGAATGGGCTTGGATGAGCCAGTCATCCAGATATGGGTGCATACAAATCTCTTGGCACCATAGCGCCGCAGTTACCACCATCATGACATTGGAGAATGTCCGTGAGGCATTGGAGAGTCTGAAAGGGAGGGCAGCAAACTGAAAATGAGAGCCAAGCACAGCAAAACAGAGATACTTTTGCAGAAATGCAGGAACTCCCCTTGGTGTACCGCTTGAATCATAGATCGCAAGGTTTCCATCTGGTAGCGCAGGACGCCAAGTGCTCATTGACACCCTTGAGATCCAGAATGGGCCGGAATGATCCATCCTTTTTTGGCACCACAAATAGATGGAATACCTGCCTTTGCCTTGATTGTCCAGGGGAATGGGCTCCACTGCCTTCAAGAGCAGCATATTGTCCAAGGTGGTCCACACAGCAGCCCTTTTAATTGTAGACCTATAAGAGAATATAACGAAGGCATCTGGGATTGGCTCTTTGCATTCCAGGACATAGCTATACTGAATGGTGTCTAGTACCCAGCGATCCTTGGTGACCTGGGCCCATTTCTGAAAGAAGAGGCAAAGCCTGCCCCTAACTGGAGAAACCAGGGAATGGGCTCCCAAACCTTAACTGCGCAACCCAGGAGGGTCCTCCTTTTGAGGGGGACAGAGTTCCTGGGCCCACATGCTCCATGAAAGGACCGAGAATGAGCCCAAAGTCTGAAAGCAGAGGGGAAGAAGGGCATTCCAGGTTGGTAGCGATGGGAGTCCTGAGACCCCCAGGAGTCTGACCAGTGTGCTCTCAGGGAGTAGCTGGAGCCTGATAGGAAAGGGGCTCCTGCCTGCTTCAAAGGGTCTATGGACCTGTACTCCGGAAGGCGGTAAAGATTTTGTCTCACCCAGGTCCTGCACCAGCTTCTCCAAATCATCCCCAAAAAGAAGCTTCCCTTTAAAAGTCAGTTGGGTCAACTGGGCTTTAGAAGATGTGTCTGCCACCTGATGTCAGAGGCAATGCCGCATCACCTTTGACAGGGTACTTACTATTCCCGGCCGCTAAACATAGCAGGTCATAGATGGCATCAGAAAGGAAGGCCATAGCAGACTCCAAAACAGGGGTAGTTATCCAGCAAGAGAGACTAAATCAAACTGCAGCAAGGCTCGAGATCTCAGGCCAGCACATACTGCCAAATGAAGAACAGCAGCTGCTGTGATGAACTGGTTCTTCAACAACGAATCCACTTTTCAATTCAGAGAATCCTTTAAGGCCAATCCACCTTCCACAGGAATAGTGGTCCATCTGGTAACTGCCGTGATCTGCGCACCCACCTTGGGAATATCACACCACAAAATGCACTCCTTCAGCAGGAGAGTGCACATCTTCTTATACACCCTTAGCCCCTTAGGCGGGGAGTCAGGGGAATAAACATAAAGCACAGTTACTTACCTGTAACAGGTGATCTCTGGGAACAGCAGGAATTAGTCCTCACATATGGGTACGTCGGAACCGACGGAGCCTGCGCGGGAAAGCTCCCCAGAAAGGAAGCTTTTGGGGCCTCCCACTGCACATGCGCGCTGCCTTCCCGCCTTCCTGACCAGCTCTCCTCAGTTCGAGTTTATAGCTGAGACAATAGAGAGAGGAAAGGAAGATAGATAGAAGATACAACTCCTAGGGGAGGTGGGTGGGTTGTGAGGACTAATTCCTGCTGTTCCCAGAGATCACCTGTTACAGGTAAGTAACTGTGCTATCTCCAGGAACAAGCAGGAATAAGTCCTAACATATGGGGACTCCCTAGCTAAGATGCCTGGGAGATCCCCTTCCAAGGGTTCGCCATCTTTGTATGGATCTCAGGCATCCATCCTGGGAAGGTGGGCAGGAGTTGTTCAAGTATGGAACAGGTGTTTGAGGACAGCCTGACCAAACAAGGCATCCCGGCGGGAGTCCTTGTCCAAACAGTAATGGGCTGTGAAGGTATGAACCGAGGCCCAGGTGGCGGCTCGACAGATCTGATCTATGGATACAGAGTGAAGATGAGCCATAGAAATGGCCATGGCTCTCACATTGTGAGCTGTGACATGGCCTTCCAGAGAAATGTTTTTACTCTGGTAAGCAAAGGAAATACACTGAGCAATCCAATTGGAAAGTGTACGTTTGGAGACGAAGTCCCAAATGAGAAGGATCAAAAGCCACAAAAAGTTGGGAAGACTTTCGATGTGGCTGAGTCCTGTTGAGGTAAAAGGCAAGAGCTCTTTTACAATCTAAAGTATGAAGGTTCCTCTATGCACTGGATGCATGAGGAGCCGGAAAAAATACAGGTAGATATACCTCTTGATTAAGATGAAAAGGTGAGACCACTTTGGGCATAAAGTGGGGATTCGTCCTGAGGACCACCTTATCATGATGAAACCTAGTATAAGGCGGATGAGCCACTAAGGCCTGTAGTTCACTGATGGGGCGAGCCGAAGTGACTGCAATAAGGAAAAGGACCTTCCAGGAAAGAAATTTCAAGGAGGTAGAAACCAACGGTTCAAAAGGTGGCTTCATAAGCTGACCTAGAACTAGGTTCAAATCCCATGCTACCGGAGTCAGGCCTCTCATGAACCTTGCAATAAGAGGATGAGAGGAGACAGGTTGTCCATTTATAGGTTTTAAAGATGCTGCAATAGCACTCAAATGGACTCGTACTGAATTTGTCTTAAGGCCTGCATTAGAAAGATGCAGGAGATAGTCTAATAGAGAATTCAAAGGAAGTGCTAGAGGGTCAAGACCCTGTTGAGCACACCAAATGGAAAAGCGTTTCCATTTGAAAGCATAGGAACGCCTCGTGGAGGGTTTTCTAGAGGCATGAAGGATATCTTTCACTGGTTGAGAAAGATTGAAGTCATGAAGGCTTAGGCCTTCAGTAACCAAGTTCTGAGGTGTAGGGACTTGGGGTTTGGGTGCCACAAAGTCCCCTCCTCCTGAGACAGAAAGTCTGGTGCCGCTCCCAGGTCCAGGGAGGGTCCCTGGGAGAGATGCAGAAGTAGAGGGAACCACACTTGGCGTGGCCAGCGTGGAGCTATGAGGATCATCGATCCGTGATCCCTCTGGAGTTTGAACAGAGTCTTGGGAATCAAAGGAATGGGTGGAAAGGCATATAGGAATTCCTGACCCCAATGCAGGAGAAAGACGTCGTTGGCCTGAGCTCCCTGACACGGAGTCCTGGAACAGAACCGGGGAAGTTTGGCATTCCACGGACTTGCAAAGAGGTCTATGTCCGGGGTTCCCCATTCCTGAAAGATTCTGCCTATCTGGTCCATATGTAGGGACCATTCGTGTGGAAGCAGAACTCGACTGAGTCTGTCTGCCCGAGAGTTTTGAACCCCTGGAAGATATACTGCCAGAAGATGAATTTGATGCTCTCTGGCGAAGGCCCATAATCTGAGAGCTTCATTGCAAAGCGACAGAGAGCCTGTCCCTCCTTGTTTGTTTACGTAGAACATGGCCACCTGATTGTCTGTCTGAACTAGGACGGTCAGGTTGACAAGGAGGGTATGGAAGACTTTGAGGGCAAAGAAGATTGCTCGCAGTTCCAGGAGGTTGATGTGAAGGGTGGTCTCCTGTGGAGACCAAGTACCCTGAGTGGAGAGGGATTGTAGATGGGCTCCCTACCCTGTTTGGGAGGCATCTGTTGTGAGGGTTGCTTGGGGCAACAAAGGTTGGAAGGGGGCCCCCAACAACAGATTCTTGGTGGACATCCACCATTGGAGGGACCAAAACAGACGCTCTGAGGTGAGGATTTGGTCGGAGAGCGCTCCTGATGCTTGAGTCCACTGGGTGGCCAAGGTCCATTGAGCTGCTCTCATATGAAGACGAGCGTAGGGCACCACGTGAACCGTGGAGGCCATGTGGCCCAGAAGTCGCAGCATTTCTCTGGCTGTCAAGTGACTGCTGGACTGAGCTTGGGAGGCCAAGCACACCAGACGTTGGCCCCGGACTTGAGGTAGGTAGGCCCTTGCAGTGGTGGTGTCCAACTGGGCCCCTATGAATTCCAGAGACTGAGTAGGGATAAGTTGAGACTTGGGAAGGTTTACCACCAGTCCCAGATACTGCAGAATGTGCCTTGTGCGGTCCAGGGAAATCTGGGCCTCTGACTGAGATGGAGCTCGGATGAGCCAGTCGTCCAGATATGGGAATACAAAAATTCCCAGACCTCTTAGAAATGCGGCAACAACTGCCATGCATTTGGTGAACACTCTTGGAGCAGAGGCTAGACCGAAGGGAAGTACTCTGTACTGGAAATGTTTTCCCTGAAACAGAAATCTTAGATATTTTCTGTGGGATGGGTGGATGAGTATATGTGTGTACGCATCCTTGAGATCTAGAGAACAAAGCCAATCCTGACTCTGAAGGTATGGAAGGAGAATGCCTAGAGAAAGCATTTTGAATTTCTCCTTGTACAGAAATTTGTTCAATTCTCTCAGATCTAGGATAGGTCTGAATCCCCCTGTCTTCTTTGGTATGAGAAAATAAGGGGAGTAGAATCCTGTCCCTTGTTGAAGAAGAGGAACCTCTTCTATTGCCCCTTGGGCAAGGAGAGAAGAGATTTCCTGACCCAACAGGTCCAGGAGAGATGGGGGAGAATTGAAGTGCCTCACCATGGTATGTGGAGGAAGGTTGGAAAAATGAAGTTTGTAGCCCTCTCTGATGATAGAGAGGGTCCAGTGCTCTGATGTAATTTGCCCCCATCTGGGAGCAAAGTGAGCTAACCTTCCGGGAATGGTGAGGGGCTCTGGTTGTTCTAGAGCCAGAAATGTTAAGTTCTCTAGGGGCAAGTCAAAACCCCTGAGGGGGTTGAGCCTGCTGAGGAGTGGCAGACGCTGCAGGCTTTGACCTTGCCTGTTTAGGTTGCTGACGTTTAGCAGCAAAGCGAGGCTGAGAAGATTGTTGGCCAGTATTTGTGGAAAATCTGGCCTTCTTGTAGTAAGGCCTCTTGAAAGACTTTTTCTTGGCAGGAGTAGAGGTAGACTTAGAAAGTCTATCTAATGTAGCATTTTCTGCGTCCATTTGAGTGGCTTTAATTTGCCAGTCTTTACCAAATAAGTTCTCACCTGTACAGGGCAGATTCTGTAAGCCATCCAGGACCCAGGGTTCTAGGTCAGAGGCCTGGAGCCAAACAAGTCGTCGGGCTGCAATAGCAATGCCCGAAGCTCTACCGGCACCCTCAAAGGAATCATAAGCTGCTCTGTTGGAGAACTTAGAAACATCTAGAAGCTGTTTCACCAGAGAAATGAACTCCTCCTTTCTATCCTCAGGGATAAAGGAGGCAAAATGCCGTACCTTTAGGGCAAGTTTCCTTAGAAACATGCCCATATACAGACTGTATGAATTAATCCTGGCTATAAGCATACTAGCCTGGAAGATTTTCCTACCAAAAGAGTCTAGGGTCTTACATTCCCGCCCTGGAGGGGTAGAAGAGTGCCTTTTGGTACTCTTAATCTTTTTCAGCGCAGACTTCACCACAATGGAATGGTGAGGCAGCTGAGTTTTTTGAAAACCAGGAGGAGGGAGGGACCCGGTACATGGTGTCCAACCTACCGGAATGAGACGACAACGTTAGAGGAGCCTCCCATAAGTCCATCAAGTGTTCTTGAAGGATTTCATGGATAGGCAGGGTGACTGCCTCTTTAGGAACCTTAGGGTATCCTAAAATATCCAATTTCTTTGATCTAGGTTCTTTTTCAGAGGATGTGGTAATAGAAAGTCCTTTAGCTACTTCTATAATGAAGTCTTGAAAGGACAAATCCTCTGGTGGAGACATTCTCCTCTTTGGGGAAGAAGGCTCTTCAGGAAGAACTAGAGACAGCTCATCAGAGTCATCAGAGGAGTCAAAATCCTCAGAAGAATCAGAGTATCCTCTATTTGCTTCCAACGCACGATACGCATACCGATCGGTATCGACATCGGGCGTACCGGGTATGGGATCGGTATTGGGTGAAAACCCGGATCCGGCATGCGGAACTGATCTGAGTTTGGAAGACGATGGTCTCGGTTCCGGTATGGAAGACAGTACTGGAACCGGACCCGGAACCGCTAGATGCGGTACCGAGGGCGTCGCAGCGTTAATGAAAGCCAGAACGGCCTGCTGCATGGTCTGGACAGTATTGCCCATAGACGCCACTGCTGCCTGGATGTCGGTACCGGCATGGGCCGGTACCCCAGAGCAGTCTAACAGGTGATCGGTCGAGGCCGTGCCATCGATGTCAACCTGTAACCCATAGATGGTGCTTTGGAAGCCAGAGCTTCCCGCCGGGGTTGTTTGGCTGGGGCATGGTCCTCAGATTCAAAATTGAGAGCCTCTCGATGCTTTGAAGGAGATTTGCTCTTTGAGGACCTGCCCGAAGAAGGATTGGTTACCTGAGATCCATCCGGAGAGGAAGACCTAGATGACTGTGATGCTGGATTATCTGAAGCAAACAGCACATGGAATTTGTTGGCCCGGTTCTGCAAACCACGTTTAGACATCTGGGAGCAGGATGGGCAGTCCGGAATGGAGTGGTCAGGCCCCAAACATTTAAGACACCAGTCATGGGTGTCTGTAACAGAAATAACAGCACTACACTTGGTACACTTCTTGAAACCAGGAGCTGGTTTCTCCATGAGGAGATTTTGTGTAGGCCTGAGGCCTAACAGAAGTCACCAAGTTGTGCTAAAAAATAAAAGCTTTTTTTTTTTTTTTTTAAGAAAGAAAAGGAGAGACCGGCAGTACCGGTTTCGGTATGGGGAAGGCAGGTACGCGGTCTAAAGAAAGAAACTAAAATAACAATTTCTTCAGCGGTGACAGGAACACGACCTGCTGGCTCCGCGGAAAAAGAGAAACTGAGGAGAGCTGGTCAGGAAGGCGGGAAGGCAGCGCGCATGTGCAGTGGGAGGCCCCAAAAGCTTCCTTTCTGGGAAGCTGGGTAGCTTTCCCGCGCAGGCTCCGTCGGTTCCGACGTACCCATATGTGAGGACTTATTCCTGCTTGTTCCTGGAGATACCCCACTCTGGCCGGATCATGCCCTTGATCACCTTTGGGAATGGGAAGACAGTAGTGGATTTCCACACCCCTTGCATCCTTGTAGTGGATACACCTTTGATTCCTGCTCTGTACCTGGAGCATCCATCAAGTTCAAGGTAGATGAGACCCTGGCAATTAACGCTACCAGTTCCTCCTTCCAGAATAGGCAGATAACACCGGTCTCTTCACAATCCTCCAAAGGTGAGAGTACTTCTTTGTCCACATTACATATGTGTCCAGAACAAAGACATCTGAATCCAAGTCACAGTCCAAATCTTGGACAGATCCCAGCTGATCCTTATCTCCAGGGGATGCCCTTCACCAGGGATGCTTAGCATAGGCAACCAAACAGGGCTTCCACTCTCAGTTTGCCCCTCACGAGACTGCACTCAGGGGCACCCAGAGGCCACAGGGTCTGTATTTCCACGTCAGAATGACCAGGGCTGCTGTAAAAAGGAAAAAAATTCTGGGGAGAACAATCTGGAGAACAGAAGCTCTCCTCTCGGAAAAGACCGACCTCCCCCCCCCCCCCCAAAACACCAGGGTACATAGCTGCCACAGATTCCCTAAAGGATGGGAAGCGGCCCAGTTATCCTTACCCACAGCACATCCGCCACCTCCTGCCCTAAGGCAAGCAAGGTCAGACTAACTGCATCACCCAACTGAGAGAGGGGGAGCATGCCCTCCAGGGACGACTCAGAAGCTGCCATGCAAGAAGAGCAGAGACCAGAATCTGGAGAGGAGGCACCTCGCTTGCCACATGCCAAACAACTTTTCCTGGAAGACGACAGAGTTAAGGCAAGTTTCACAACACCGTGGTCTAAGGCCATGGCAGCCTGGAAGGCATGTGTTAACAGTGTTAGAGCAAAGTAGGTTACCAGCACTAGGGTAGGTATGTGCGCACGGACCATGTGACCGCTAGGCACACAATAGTTAAAACATTACGAACATATACAGAAAACAGCAGGAGACCCCCACACCGTGCCAATCGTCACCAGCGGTCCACCCCGAATTGCACCCCAGACAGACAGACTCGGAAGTCCCCAACGACAATGACAAGATCAAGCCTTGGTACTCATCCCCCTGAAAGCCCCCAGCAGAGAATTCAGCTCTACTCCCCTGAAACTGTTTCTTTGGATTTGCAGCACTGTGTTTAAGGTGGCTGGCAGGCAGATTCCTCCGAGAGCCTTCTACAATCTTCAGGAGAAAGCAGGCGGGACAGAGGAAGGACAGGGCATTGAGGTTGTGTGAGGCTGCTGAACTCTTCCAATCTTTCCAATCTTCTGGCTGCTCAACAGGCTCTTATCGTGATAAGAGTGCGGAGCTGAATCAATTTTCCCTCCTCTTATGGCTACTGAAAAGACGGCAGTTTAGTGGAGCCTCTCACAGTGCACTCAATGGAAGAGTCACCCTCAAGGTGGTCGTTCACGAGCGTTTAAATAAATCTTTTCCTCGCAATCATTCAGATTTTCTTCAGCTTGAAGAAAATCCATCCACCATCTGCTGGAGACAGAGAAATACTAAAGAGATCTCTGGTGACTGAAGCAGATAGAGGCATGGGAATTGTGTCTTGAAACGTGGGTTTTCATTGGTTCTTTGTCTCCACCAATCTGCTGGTAGGGGTACATAACCCACTTGTCTGGAATGGTCTAACAAGATGATATAGAATTTAAAATTACTTTTTGAAGGGGACCCTAATGTGTGCTGAACAATGCAGTCAGATCATATGTTAAAAACCATGGTCTGCATGCTATGTGGCACGTCTGTCGGCACTGTGGGGGCTCTGGAACAGAAAGACTCTGGGCTTCCTCTCACGGGCAGGCACACCATACCTCCAGGGTTTCTGGAAGAGGAACAAGTGGGGAAAGCATGCAGAGCATGGCTTGTTGAATTATGTTCAACCCCTGTGTGCGTCTCTGACTTGAAGGGAGAAGGCAGTTTGAATGGAGCAGTTTCTGAATATTCCATTGGTTTGCCATCAGACTTCACTGTCAATAGCTGTGAAAGAGTTTTTCTTTATTTAGCTCACACCCTTTTTGCAACTAAGAAAATTAAATACACGTCTGAATTACTAAAAGGCAAGAGGGGAGATCATAGTGAGGAAAGCATGTGGGGCATGTCTCATAGAATAATTTTCAGCTCGTGTATGTATATGTGTGTGTCTCTGTATGCGCTTGTATGTGCATGCATGCATCAGTTTGTGTATATGTCTGTCTGTCTGTCTATGTGTGCCTGTGTTGGCTCAGTGTGTGTTAGTGACTTGGAGGTGAGAGGGGAAGCACGGTTTGATACACAGTAGTTAGGGAATTGCTAATTTCAATGTTTGGATACTGCAGCTGCTTCCTCTTCCTCAGACAAACAGTGGGCCATTTTTTCTCTGGAACCCGCCCCTCCTCCCCCCCGCCCGGTCTGATCTGGCCCATTTTCAAACGCAATGTGTCTTTCCCCCCCCCACCAAATTTGGTCCCATTCCATTCAGTTTTCAGGGAGTTATTTTTCTCCTAGACAGAGGGACAGACATATTTGGCATCTTAAGCCTAATTTCTTTCTGACATTCCATTGAGTAGGAAAGAATAAAAAGGGACCCAAAATCCCATGCAGCTGGAGAGCCCTCTGCTGGCAATAAGAAGCCACCGTTTGACAGCCACAAGCTGAGGGAATTTACTTGCACTGCACTACTGGAGGTTGTCAGTGACAATGAGGAAGGCGAGGGGGAATGAGTGTGCATACTGACCAATGAGGAAGGCGAGGGGAGAATGAGTGTGCATACTGACCAATGAGGAAGGCGAGGGGGAATGAGTGTGCATACTGACCAATGAGGAAGGCGAGGGGAGAATGAGTGTGCATACTGACCAATGAGGAAGGCGAGGGGAGAATGAGTGTGCATACTGACCAATGAGGAAGGCGAGGGGAGAATGAGTGTGCATACTGACCAATGAGGAAGGCGAGGGGGAATGAGTGTGCATACTGACCAATGAGAGCTTTTTTCCGGTCTGTCTCCGCTTCCTTCTCCACCACTTTCTGCTTCTGAGCTGCAATCAAAAGCTTGGTTTTCTCACTCTCCCTGATTAAGTGGAAAGACAAAACAGCAATTGCATGACTACCTTCCTTGTAGGTGGTATGTCCCCCCACACCCCCCTCCCCTCAACACCATTCACAAGTCACTCCCCATCAGCTTTTAGATACTATTCAGGCTTCTGTTTCTCACCAACAAGGGCCTTCACAGTATAACACGTTACCTCTCCTATCTGCCTTCTCCTCTCCCCATGAATGGAGTTCATGGGGCAAACTCCTCTCTGAATGCCAAAAGTAGACTTTGTGCTTTCCATCTTGCTTTGCAGCCATCCCAAGTTAGTGCATCTTGCTTCCTCTTAGACCATATGCAGCTCCCATCTAAAACCTATCTTTTTAAGGTTGTTTTTAAGTCTTGAACCTTGACTCTCTGTAGGCCTGTTGATTTTGATCAGATTTTTGTCTAGTGGATCTAGACTAGAGCAGGGACTGTCTCTGAAATGGGCACAGTGCTGTGTAAGTTTAGTATTGCTACAGAAATTCTGTGATGGTATTAGTAACACTATGAAGTTACTATTTATTAATACTCATAACCTGCCTTTCCAGAAACTCTGACCAAAGTGGCATACACAAAAATGATTCTTCAGTAAGAAGAAACAGCAAGCTCAATTTATAACATCAAATAAAATCTAAAAACTATCACAAGTGCAAAACTTAAAAATATATAAAACAAGAATCGGAGAGGTGGCATAAACTGGTGCTAATGAGGCAGAGGGAATCTAAAACCATAAATGATAAAAATCTATAAGTTCCCTTCCATAGCTAGCATTACCTGGGAAGGGCTGGTTAAAACATCACACTTTTAAAGTCTTCCTCAAAAATTTGAAAATTTCTTCCCCACCATGACGACTGAGGCAAAGCATTCTATAATGGGGAGGGGGGGGGGGGGTAATTCTCACACAGTCTGATCTTTTTGAGACCAGAAATACAAAGACAGAGATCTTTAACACATCCTAGATGGCAAGCCGTCATGTATTTGCACAAACAAGATAGCAAATCCATTCAAGGCCTTAAAATGTTATAGTCATGACTTTAAACTTACATCCCAAGTAATTGGAAGTTGGCATTGGAGATAAAAGACTACCGCATTCTGGATCATGTGTCATTTATTGGTCAGACACAAGCAGATCTCATTCCTATTTATGGGGAAGACATTCAAAAGCCTGCAGGGAGCGGCTTGGCCTGTTCTGCATTGGGATCATCTATTTCCTATTAACCATTTAACTGTGGGGGCCTGCATCATGATATGGCACTTACATAAGTTCATAGTTCTTCCGGATGGCTTCAGGAATATTTGGTTTGGTTACCCGGACAGCCTGGAGGAGAAAAACAACAAGGTAGGAAGAACGGATCTCTGGGCTGCGGATTTGTTGAGTGGATCTCCTCCACCCTCTTTTCCAGCCCTCCCTCTATAGACTGTTGGAGGTTCTTCAGCAGAGAATGGAAGCAGCATGAAAACTCCTCTACGTGAAGCTAGCAGAGGATGGGGGCTAAGCCCTTGAGTAGTGACCGAGTCTGCCAGTGTCACTGATCATATAGCCTTTTACTTCTGGGCTACAAGTTCAAATCCCAGTTAGATTGGCCTATGTGAAATATGACAAACGTCTCAGTCCATCTCCAGGACCACAGTGGAACTGTTCAAACCGCAAACACAGTCAAAATCCTATGAAACCGAATTTTGCTGCCCATCTCAGCCATGAACTTATGACAAGGACATGATAAAGAAACTGATCACACAGATCCATCTATATTTCTTAAAAAAATGTGCTGTAATACTCTTCATTCAAATATAATCCCAGAGCATTTCTTTATTACATCCTTTTAGAAAGGTACATGTGAGAGCAGTTTAAGAGGCAGGGAAATTAACATCATCATCAAGTCGCTGCTGCATAAGAATTGAAACCTAAAAGAAAAACCCGACCATAGAGAGATACAAAGAAATTTATTTTTGTCGGAGCCACAGTAACAAAAACAGATGGGGTGGAGGCCTTCTGCTCACTGTGGTGACTCCTTTTAATTTTATTTTTTTCTAAGCAAAAAACTTTGATACTTAGCTTGGGAAATAATTTTCAGCTGCAAAGCTCAAGGAATTCAAAGAGACTACATGTCACGTTTTGGGTCCATGGAAATGTTGCGACCCTGCTTCAGGTCAAGAATCCCGTAGAACGCCAAAGCTGTAATGAAGCTGATGAAAACACTCTGCCTTTGATTTTATAGCATCTGACGTCAATGATGATGGAAAACTTATTTGAATAATTCCAATCCAATACGCTTAATCACAACACGGACCAATAAAGAAGGGAAAACCCTATGACAAAAGAGGAATCCCTTCCACTATTGGTCCATAATGGTGTCCATAAAAAAAACACGTAACATGAAGTGTTTTTATCTCCAAAAGGCTTAGCCTTGTAAACAAGTAATTTCGATCCACTCTTAAATGATAGAACTAAACCGTCCAATAAGGAGAGATTTTCTTACACCAATCATGAAAGCACTGTCAATCAGAGAAATGAAAATATTAAACATAAAGAGTTACAAAAGAATATGCCATTCCAGCATTGCATTGAGACCCCGTGGAGAAACAGTTTTTAACTTATATATCCAACGTTGTTCCAATTTTTGTAATTTATAGATACGATTTCCTCCTCTCGGATCTAAAGGCGTATGATCCAAAATACACCAGTGCAATTGCTCAAAAGCATGTGTGTGTTGGAGACAATGCTCTATAAGCGGAGCAGTTAAGGTTTTGTTTGCAGACAGGAATAATGCTCCCCCAGGCGAGTTTATTTTTTTAGTTCGGCATTGCTTGTCCTTTAGTCACACTTTTGAAGAACTACGGTGCACAGTATTAGAACATGTTCCTTTAAATATATGAATAGGGGACAGAGGATGTTTGTTGTTACAGAAGGAACATAAATGGATCTATGATTTAAACACATTAGATCCATATGGGCTGAACGATAAAATTGAATGGACGCTATTTATGTGATTTTCTGCCTGGTATCTCTGAAGTTCCAATCTCTTTTCTTTTTTTGCCTTTTAAATTTTGTTGTGTGTTATATGTTTTGTATTGTTGGGAATAGAGCTTAATATAAAGAATTGCATCGGTTCTAATGAGAGAATGTATTGGTAGGGAGCTCTTTTTTTTTTTTAATGTGCGAGTAGTGCGGCCCACGTAGTATAACATGCAAGGACATATAATCAAATATATTATGTAGGTTGATTGACAAGTGGTGTGCCATCTAGAATAATAAACTTTTGAGGTATGAACATCCAACCAGGTTGGGCCTGGTAGAGAGCCTTCACAGAAACGGCAAGTGCCACATTGAAAATGGCCAGGGTCAGTATGTCTTGAAATAGGGTGGTCCATCGGGGAGGTAGGCAGTTTAGTTCTATCATTTAAGAGTGGATCGAAATAACTTGTTTACAAGGCTAAGCCTTTTGGAGATAACAACACTTCATGTTATGTGTTTTTTATGGACACCATTATGGACCAATAGTGGAAGGGATTCCCCTTTTGTCATAGGGTTTTCCCTTCTTTATTGGTCCGTGTTGGATTGGAATTATTCAAATGAGTTTTCCATCATCATTGACGTCAGGTTGCAACATTTTCATGGACCCGAAACGTGACACATAGTCTCTTTGAATTCCTTGAGCTTTGCAGCTGAAAATTATTTCCCAAGCTAAGTATCAAAGTTTTTTACTTAGAAAAAAATAAAATTAAAAAGGAGCCACCTCAGCGAGCAGAAGGCCTCCACCCCATCTGTTTTTGTTACGGCGGCTCCGACAAAAAGAAATTTCTTTGTATCTCTTTATGGTCAGGTTTTTCTTTTGGGCTTCTAGTTTGATTTATTCCTGGCAGTGGTATTTGTTGGGGTAAGAACTGAGGCAGCAGTAAGTAAAAAGTGCATCTGGAGACAGCAGTTTGGGCAGGGGATTTCCTGGCTCAAAGTCCCGGTGAATCGCATCCGTGCCCCAGTTCCCTGGCCTCTTCTCCATTACCTGGATAATGAGCCCAGGTGCCATGGATGTCAGATCCTGCTGCAGAGCCAGTTTCAGGTTTTCATCAATCTGATCTGAAACGAAAGTGTTACAGAAGGATAAAACTGCTGTGGCTAGTGGTGCAATGCAAACTGATGGGAAAAACGTGTTTGGTGGTTAATATAACAGAAACTAGTTGGGGAAAAAACTACATGGGGCTCAAGCGGTCAGCAAGCACCGGCTATGGCAGTGAGGTGCTCCCACCTTAAACAGGTACGGAACAGTCCTTGCCTGCTGAATAACCCTCTTGGCATACTTTTTTACCAAACGTTTAAAATAATAACTGCCTCAACTCACCAAATAGCTCGATGTAGACCTCTTGCAGCGTGTGCACACTGCAGAACTGGTTCAGCTCATGATGAATCTTATTGAAGATCAGAGCTTTGTCATAATCAGCAGTGTAATTCTTCACAATATCATACACTGGGGCAAAGAGAAAAGAGTTTGGCAACGGAGAACAAGACAGCAATCCCTATGCTACAGTGCTTGGCCACACTGTCTAGATCTTAAGAGTGATGCATTAGTGGCTGTTCTAGTGGTGGATTAACAAGACAAAAGACATAGTGAGGCAATATTACGCATGATGGCACCATGATGAGAGTCAGACATGAAGGCGATAAATTGCAAATGACTACCTAATGTAGGATGAATTGGGGAAAAGTAAAGAGAAGCCCTCTGTTTGGTGGCTTCTGGATGTGAGCCAGATGGAAAAGATAAAGGAGAGGGGCCATGCATAGGAGAAACCAAAAAACCCACCAGCACCGGGGATCAGGAAATTCACTACTTCAATTCGGTCAAAATAAATCATCACCCCACCACTGGAAGATAAGACAGCAAAATCATTATCGTCGTCACAGAAAGACACATTTTCAGAACTCAGTAAAGCAGGATTAAACGTTCCCATCATCTATGCAGATACTAAGGATGTGTGGCACAGCTGTGGCCCCAAAGTCAGCCTGACCATCTGGGGAGGTAGTGTTCTTTGCTGTGTTTCCAGGACCCTAACCTGTTCGCTGGGCAGGGAGTAGCCAGGGAGTTCAGCAGAATAAATGTAGGTAACCACTCCGTAACTTCAAGCCCTAGCCTTCCATTTGCATGCTAGCTGAGACAAGGTTAAACTGGGCTGGATGCTGCAGGAAGTGAAGTAAAGGGGATGTCTGCCCCAGAAAACTATTTAACAGGAACTGAGAGTACATTCATTCTGCAGCTTCTCACTACCTTTCCTCTCTTATCTCACTCTAGACCCCTCCTCAGGAACTCCGCTCCTCTGGCAGATCCCTTTTGTCTGTGCCCTTCTCTGCCAATGCCAACTCCAGACTTTGTTCATTCCACCTTGCTGCTCAACATGCCTGGAACAAACTACCTGAAACAATGCATCGGACTCCTTCTCTAGCCCTATTCAAATCCAGGCTAAAAACCCACCTCTTTGAGGCTGCTTTTGGATCCTGATGCTCCTCACTCTCTTGTTCACTACTTATGTGTATCTTACCATATTCTAATCCTCTGTTTTGTGATGTTTTTGTCTTGATTATATTATAAGCTCTGATGAGCAGGGACTGTCTTACATCGATATGTACAGCGCTGCATATGCCTTGTAGCACTTTACAAATGAGGATTAGTAGTAATACTAGTAAGTGGATACACACATCAGTAGTTCTGCAGACTACATTAGTTGTGAGAAGTGTGCCCTCTAGTGGGCAGAAACTAGTTGACTATTGTCCTGGCTCTGCCAGATTTTCTCAGGAATATTTGTTTCAAGATGACACAATAGCTGGATATTCGGGACGGCATTATAAAATAAGAGTTCTGCACAGCTGTCCCCTGTCTTCTTACAGTCTCTTACCTTGTACCACAAGGAACATTTTTCACCTCATCAGTCTGTAAAGTGCTCTGGAGAGAGAGGGGGATAATGTTACATGTCAGAACATGAGGTTATCTAAATATTTTCCTGGAGTAAGGCAGTTTTGTAATTATGAATTTATATCCAGTGCAAATTGTAAACCAGCTGAAGAGGAATCATCTATGAGGATAAGCCAGTTATTTTTGCAAAATTCCAGTACTCAAAGGAGTATGTTTTTAAACTGTTAGGCATTTGCAGCTAATGTGCCGTTTTGGTGCAAACACAGTGCGTTGTGTGTTGGGGGTGTGGATAGCATTTCCCCAGCAGACAGCACACTTAGGGGTAGGTTTACTAAACAGCAGTAGTGACGTCCGTGCGATATCGGGGCTACGGCTCCGATATCGCACAGAAGCCGCTACCGCTGTTTAGTAAACTTACCTTTAAACTGCAGAGAGTGCAGCCCACCAGCACCATGGATGCACATGACGACACCCATTGATGAGGCGTTACCTGCATCCGTCCTGTCTGCAACGCTGACCACGCCTTCTTGACGTCCACAGTAACTGCGCACTGCAGACACGCCCGGTCTGCCCACTCTTACAGTCACTACAGGGGCCTGCAGATAGTGCGGAAAATTGCTGTACTTTTTTTCCCCTACACTGTTACCGCACACCGACAGCATGTACTATTGGCCATATTAACAGGTAGCACAGCTGGTAAACATGCCCCAAAGGATAATTTAAAAAAAAAAATACTGCTTTGAATTAATTTTCAAACTGTGCTGGCTGTCAGTGTATCTACCGGAGAAGTTCTGCCTACCCAATTCAAGCTTTCATGTTAAATTCTCAGAATGGATTCCCAGATACAATTCATTTATTTACAAAAATGATCATTGTCTCACAAATCTTCTGATGTTACAAAAAGAGTCGGATTAAAATACGGTTGCCATGTTAGTCCATTTGAATACAAAAAAAACAAAGGTTAACAAACAAAAAAAAAAAAAGATACCTCTTTATTAGACTAACTTAATTCATGTGTAGGGTAATTTTGTAATAGGGCACCTAGGCAGGGAAGGCAACATATGTGCCTATGCATCTTTGTGTAATGCATTCCGCCCCCCCAAAACTACCACACAAAATTATATTTGCTCCAAGGCAGGCAGGCGTGTTTGTGTGTGCCAGTAAGAACTGGGACGTATGCGTATTTTATAAGATACATGCATACGTGCCAGCCCCACCCCCAAGAATGCCAATATATATATATTGCATAAGAGTAGATGATTATAGTTTCCGAGCACCTACTTCTATGCAGGTACACACTGAGGCAATTTACTAATGACTAATCAACTGTATAAACACTGCACTACATGCTCAAGTCACTTAAAAAATGATCCCTTCTTGACTACCTTTTAGGAGCTAACGCCCTCTTCTTTCAGGTCAAAATAGAATGAGCCAGGTTAAAACTCAGGAGAATAACAAAACTTGCCCAAGATCAAACAATTAGTGGGAATCAGTTCTGGGACTTCATCCCTTATGCATCTGGGGCAATTTCTATACTGTCAGTACAGTTGCAAATGTTCGCATATATATCTTAACCATGGACTCTACACCGTTTTCAAGGGAAGCATATGTGCACATTCTTAGTTTGAAAATTACCTTAGGCAACAGAACCCTCAGACATTCGCATCTCCTCTCTCCATGGATATATTTTCTGATGGAAATAACATGCACTTTTGAAACTATAAAAGTATGCACTGTGTAAGTCTCGGCTTTTACCCTGCCCATGAGAAAGTCTGCTAAATGCAGGTAAAATGTATATGCATGCTGTAGAACAAGGTGCATTCTTTACCCGCATACAGAGTGAGTAATTTTCAAATACCCATTTCCATATAAAAAAAATCATTTCACCTAGAGGATGGCTTTGAAAACTGCCCTCCAAAAGGATTTTACCATTCTGCGCCTATGGGAAAAATGCTTAGTCTATCTATCCCATGGAGTTTTATCATCAAAAAGGAACTTCATAGAAAATCTGCACTGAAGCTTTTTATCCACAACAGAGCATCTCATTTGAATACATATTGCTTTATCATCTGTGAAAGATTAGTGGGTGTTTGCAAGGAAAGTACATTTCCATAAATCATAACATACAGATGGTCCCAGACTCCCAGCTTGTAAGAGCCAAGAAACTTGGAGCAATACTCCAGCATCTGCCAAAGGAATCCCTCAAAGCATCTCTCAAAGCAAAATCAAAAAGCCCCTTCCCTCCTGAGCTGAATCCCTCACTGGGAATGATAGACTCCTTCGGTATGGTTTAATGGAAATTAAAGCGCTCGCCTGGAGCACCGGCGCAAAATGTAGATAAGTCTCTTCCAGTGGAATAAGAGTTTTGCTGCAAAGCCCTGGGAGTCTATCTTCAGACTTCCTCAAGCAGGACATCTTAACACGCCAGTTCTTAAAATATGTATTTATTTATTTTGAAACAATTTCTATACCACAATTTCCAAGGATCAATTGTGGTTTACAATTAACAACATTTTGAAGAGTGCATGAACAGTTGCATTCTCCAAGTACATGGAACAGAGGAGAACTATGTACATTAATTGATTTCAATGCGTTGCATGCTTAACAATGACAGCAACATAGACAATTTCAAGTTAACTATTTACAATTAAATTGTAGAGTGGAATATTATAGATTAGGGGTGGGAGCGGGAGGGGGAAGTTACTAGTGTATCATGTTGATCAAGTGTGCCAAAGTGGAGGGTAAATAGGTGTGTTTTGAGGTTCTTTCTGAAGGTTTGTAAATCACTTTGTTCTCTGAGGTGGTCAGGGAGGGTGTTCCAGAGGTACAGGGCCACATGAGAGGCGGCCTTGTTGCTAGTTATTTGTCTGGTTTTCCTGAAATCACTTGGGATCATAAGTTTGTTTTTGTTTCCCTTGCGATGGTTATTTTCTTTGGTGATAAGTATGGATAGGTACGATGGGGAAATGTGGTTAATTAATTTGAAAGTAGTGACAAGGATTTTGTATTTTATACGACTTTGTATAGGTAGCCAGTGGACTGCCTGGAGTGTTGGTGTGATGTGTTCAGTGGGGTTAGTGTTCATGACTATTCTTGCTGCAACATTTTGAGCTAGTTGGAGGCGTTTCAGGTCCTGTTTTGTGATGCTTTCTTTGCAGGACAGAATTTACAAAATCGAGGTGAGGTGAGATCATTGCTTGTAAAACTGATCTAAGGTCGTGGGGGTGAAGAAGAGGGCGGAGTTGTTTTAGAAGTTTGAGTTTCTAGAATATTTTTTGGTCGTTTGCATTATATGGATGTAAAGTTAAGGTAACTGTCAATGATTACCCCTAAACATTTAACTTCATTTTTAACCGAAATGTTAAAATCATTGCTTCTAACCGTATCTCATCCCTACCACAACAACAGTCTCCACTCAGGACTCCACATGCAACAGTTACAGGTCTTTGCTGTAATTTATTTTTTTTTTTGGGGGGGGGGGGGGGAAGATGCCTGTCTAATAATGGGGGGTTTCTAAAATAGGGTTTTAGTTAAAGATATGCACTATTAGTAGTGCTCCCAAAATATTCAGACTCCAAGAACCTTTGACCTTCAATGATGCCCTTATGTTCCTTGGAGGATACAGACCAGTAAAACATTTCTGGGCTTCTTATCCCTGCTGTCTCATGACCTATAACCCATCTCACAGCCAGAGAGCGAATAGGAGTTCTCCCACCGCTCTGTCTGGGAATACTACTCCCTTAGTAGAAGACTTGCCAGGCACCTAAGCCTTGAGACTACTCTGCCTGACTATGAAGGACAGAGGAGAATGTGTATACGCACCTGCACAGATTTGAAGGATGTTATAAAGGGCAGCATGAGGTGGAACCCTGGTCCACTGGTGGAAGTCAGCAGAGCACCGCCCCTGCAAGGGAGAGAGTGGATAGGGAGACAATTTAAGTATAACTCTCTAAGAAATCAGATATGGTGACATTTTACTTATCAGTTAATGTCCTCTCCTTGAGTCCTGCTAGACCAGTCCAGACAAGCGGGTTGTATTCCCCTACTAGCAGACTGGTAGAGACAAAGAACAAATGAAAAGCCCAGATTTCAATGACATCACTCTCATGTCTCTATTTACCGCAGCCACCAGAGGTTCCTTCAGTATTTATCTAAAAGCATATGGGAGAAACAGGACAAACTTCACACAACCTCAATTGTGGGCAACAAGGAGACATCAACAGTAGAGAACTATGTACAGGAAAGCCTAAACAGAAGGCTGTCAGTAGAAGATGAACCTGCAGAGCCAAGTATAAAAATCACAGCGGACCCAAGGGAACAGAGCAAATACAGTTTTGGGGACAAGCCATGAACTGGTCTAGCAGGACTCAAGGAAAGAACATTAACTGGTAAGTAAAATGTTACCTTCCATAACGTCCTGCTAGGCCAGTCCAGGCAAGTGGGATGTATCAAAGCCACAACTCCACTGGGCGGGAAGAAGACAAAGCAGCTCAGAAAACCCTTGAGCCAAAGCTGTATCCACCCATGCACAGACATCCAAGAGGTATTGCTTGACAAAAGTGAAAAGTGATGCCCACGCTGCTGCCCAAGAAATGTCTGCAGGGTTTACCAACCTCCGCTCTGCCCATGAGGACACCTGTTCTCGGGTAGAACGGGCACACAAATCCTCAGGAACTGGCAGGTTCCACAAGAGATACGCCGAAGCAATGGCCCCCTTAATACAGTACCCCAAGGTTGGCCACTGCATCACCCTTGTGTGGGCCAGCAAATACCACAAAAAGCTGGTTGGACTTATGAAAGGAATTCCTAACCTCCAAGTACAGGTGAAGCACTTTCCAGAGAGACATCTACAAGGCGCAAGTCCTTATCCTTCCCCCGACACTGCTCTTTAGAGAAGGAGGGCAGGCAGACCACCTGGTTCACATGAAAGGGAGAAAGCGCCTTAGGCAAGAAGGAAGCCACAGGCCGAATAGAAATGGCTTCCTTTGAAAAAAACAGGCAAGGATCTCGGCAAGAGAGAGCCTGCAACTTGGAAATCTGCCTTAAGGAACAAATCACGACCAAGAAGACTGTCTTGAATGTCAAATTCTTTAAAGTAGCATGCTTCAACGGCTCAAAAAGGTACTGCTATCAGGGTCCTGAGCACTAGACACAGTTTCCAGGAAGAGATCACAAATCAGAGGGGAGGATGAAGACACCAAACCCCCTGGAGAAACTGTGAGACGTCCAGATGCACGGCTAGAGACTTATCATAAACCAGACTGTGGAAACAGACCAGAGCTGCCACCTGAACTTTTGGGGAGCTAAGGGAAAGGCTCTTCTCCAGCCCATCCTGTAGAAAGGTCAACAGAGAGGGCACATGGCCACCTCAGAAGCCAACTGCTGAGCGCCAAACCATCACTCAAAGGGGCATCAGATCCGCACGTATGCTAGTTTGGTAGACCTCCTCCAGGCTCCAAGCAGAATGGAGACCACCATTGAAGAGGAGCCCTTATGTTTAGCAGTCTCCTTTCAAGAGCCAAGCCATAAGCGAGAAGGGACCGGGGGCCTCCAGAATGATCCGTCCCTGCCACACTAGGCCCCGAGATGGGGAAAACCAAAGAGGAGGCACCTGCAGAAGTCGCATCAGGTCTCTGAATCACGCCCTCCTCAGCTAATCTGGTGCCACCAGAACAATACTGCCCAGGTGGTGTTCTATACAGTGAATCACACACCTCGCCAGGGGCCACGGAGGAAACATGCACAGCAGGTGCTGACTTGATCAAGGCTGGGGACAGGGCGTTGATGCCCTCAGATCCCATCTCCATGTAACAACTAAAGAAACAGGAAACTTTGGCATTGGAGCGCATCACCATCAGATCCATTTCGGGGCGACCCCAGCAGCACAGAATCAACTAAAAAGACTCCTGACTCAACTCCCACTCTTGGGGATCCAGAGAGTATCGGCTGAGGAAATCCACTTACACATTGTCTACCCGAGCAATGTGCTGAGCCAACAAGACTAGGAGGTTCTTCTCCACCTGGCAAACAGCACAGCCATCTCCAGAGCTACCCTGGCACTCCTTGTGTCGTTTTGCCGATTGACGTAAGCCACCACCATAGCGTTGTTCAAGAACACTCAAACTACCTGGCCCTCGACCAGGGGCAGGAACTGCAGAAGAGCCAACCTAATGGCCCTCACCTCAAGGCAGTTGATGGACCACACTGCTTTCCTGTGGTTCCAACTGACCCTGAGCCGTACAGTTTTGGCAATGAGCTCCCCAGCCTAGAGGCTGGCATCCATTGTCAGAAATATCCAGTAGAAATCGTCCAGCAGCACACCTTTCTTCAAATGACAGGGCTGCCGCCATCACTGCAGACTGGCCTTCAGCATCATCAGGAGCGAGAGCCTGCACACAAACTCCTGAGAACTCTGGGACCACCGAGTCAACAGGGACCGCTGGAGAGGCTGCATGTTAGCACACACCCATGACACCATCTCTATGGTCGCTGCCATCAATCCGGGGATATGAAGATAATCCCAGATTCTGGGAGCCTGCTGCACACAAAAGAGAGCCAGGCAATCCAACAGTATTTGGCTCTCTCCTCTGGCAAGAAAACTCTGCCCACTCGAGTGTCGGAACGTGCTCCCAGGAACTCCAGAGACTGGGAAGGCAACAGCTGGCTCTTTCCACAACTGACTGCTCAGTCGAGGCTTTACAAAAAGGACACTACTCGGGACACCACCTGAGACACCTCTGAAAGGGAATGGGCCCAGATGAGCCAGTTATCCAGATAGGGATGAACACAGATCCCTCGGCACCGCAGCGGCCACCATGACTTTGGAGAATGTCCTTGGGGCGGTGGATAGCCCAAAAGGGAATGCAGCAAACTGACAGAGAGAGCCACGCACAGCAAAACGCATCATTTTGCTGATCCGCTCAGATAGGAATATGAAAATACGCCTCAGCCAGATCCAGAGAAGTCCCCTCAGTACAGTGCTTGAATCATAGAGTACAAGGTTTCCATTCGGAAGCAGAGGATGCGCAAGTGCTCGTTGACTGTCCAGAATGGCCCGGAAGGAATCATCCTTTTTGGGCACCATGAAATAGATGGAGTATCTGTTTTTGCCCCGCACATCTAACGGAGTAGGCACCACCATCTTTAGGTGCAGCAACTTGTCCAAGATGGTCCACAGAGTGGCACCTTTGATCGCAGACCCACAAGGGGAGATGACAAAGGCCATGGGACTTGGCTCTGCATTCCAAGACATAGACAAACTGGATGAAGTCTTAGCACCAAGTGATCCTCGGTAACCCCGGCCCATTCCTGACAGAAAAGACGAAACCTGCCTCCAACTGGAGGAGCAAGGGAATAGGCCCCCAAACCTTCATTGCACAGCCTGGGAAGGTCCTGCTCTGGAGGGGTCCGAGTCCCTGGGCCCACATGCTCCACAAAAAGTTTAAGAACGAGCCCAGGGTCCAGAAACAGACGGGAAGAAAGGCTGCCCAGGTTGGTAATGACGAAAGTTCTGAGACCCCAAGGAATCAGGCCAGCATGCCCTCAGTGGACAGGGGAGGCTGACGAGAAAGGAGAACCAGCCTGCTTCACAGGACCTGTCATCCGAAAGGCAGTAAAGACTGTCTCGCCCAGGTCCTTCATCACCTTCTTCAAACTGGCTCCAAAAAGCTACCCTTAAAGCCAGTTGGACCAACCAGGTTATGAAAGATATGTCTGTGGACCAGTGCCGGAGCCAAATCCAACGCCGTGACACTGTCATCAGGACATCATCCCTAGCCACCAAGCATACCAGGTCATACACGGCATCAGAAAGGAAGGCTGTAGCAGACTCCAAAACAGAGGTGGTAGCATCCGGCGGACGAGACTGAATCCATTGGAGAAGGACTCGAGACGTCAGGCTAGTACATACCACTGGTTGCAGAATAGCAGCCACCACGGCGAACTGGTTCCTCACCAATGAATCCACTTCGTGGTCCAGAAAATCCTTTATAGCCAATCTGCCTTCTACAGGAATAGTGGTCCATCTGGTAACTGCTGTGACCTCTGCATCTACTTTGGGAATACCAAACCACTAAATGCACTCCTTCTCCAGAAGAGCGTAGATCTTCTTACACACCCTTAATCCCTTAGGCAGGGATTTGGGAGAATCCCACTCTGACCAGATCATATCCCTAAACACATCTGGGAACAGGAAGACAATAGTGGATTTCCACATCCTTTGAAGGAGCAGGTGCACCTTTGGTTCCTTATCTGTGACAGAAGCATCCATCAAGTTCAAGGCGGATAAAACCTTGGCAATCAATGCCGCCAGCTCCTCCTTCCGGAATAGGCAGATTATGCTGGCCTCTTCACAATCTTCTGAAAGCAAGAGCACTTCTTCATCCATATCAAAGCCCAGTATCGAGCCATCAGAGTCCAAGTCATAGTCAAAATCTCAGACAGCTCTCAGCTGTTTTCCCATCTCCAGGACACGCCCCTCGTGGGGGCACTTAGCCAAAGACAATTGAATAGGGCTACCGCTCTCAGCCCGCCCCCATGAAACTGCACCTAGGGGCCACAGGATCTGAATTTCCCCACCAGAAGGACCAGGTCTGCTGCAAAAAAGAAAATAATTCTAGGAAGGACAATCCGTGGTCTGGAAGCTCTCCTCTCAGGAATGACCCCCAATACCAGGTGGCACAGCCACCACAGACCCCTAGACAACGAACAGCGGCTCATAGCACGGTCGCTGGACCCTCCGGCCGGCTAGATATCCTTAACCATAGTGCCATCCATCACTTTCTGCAGTGAAGCAGGCAAGGCCAGACTAACTGCATCCCCGGACTGAGAGAGAGGAAGCAGGTCCTCCAGGGACGACCAGAAGCAGCCATGCAAGAAGAGCAAGAGTCCAGAATCCGGAGATGAGGCACCTCACTTGCCACAAGTTAAAACAACCTTTCCTGGAAGAAGATAGAGAGTTAAGGCGAGTATTACAACAGTACGTGCTAAGCCTGCAGCAGCCCGAAAAGTGCACGTTAACTGTGCTTTTATTGCAACGCGCATTACAGGCACTAGGAAAGGAACACACATCGGAGCTGTTTGGGCAGAACGCATGCCAAGTCTGTGCAACTGCCAGGCACAGAATAGGTAAAAAGGCTACTAACATGTGCAGAAAACAGCAGGAAACTCCCACATCATGTCAATGGTTACCAGTGGTCCACCCCGAATTGCATCCCATGAAGACAGAACTCCCAACAAGGAAAATGACGAATCAATCCCTTAGAACTCCAGGCAGAAACTGTTTCACTGGCTGGCTTTGCAGCACTGTGTTTAAGGTAACTGGCAGACAGATCCCTCTGCGAGCCTTCTGCAATCCTCAAGATAGAGCAGGGGGGACAGAGGTGGCACCGAGGCTGTGTGAGGCTGCTACAGTCTTCCAAATCCTTTCAATTTCTGACTGCTCAACAGGCTCTTATCACGATAAAGAGATTGGAGCTGAACCAATTTTCCCTCCTCCTATGGCTACCGAAAGACCGCAGTTTAGTGAAGCAGAGCCTCCCACGTCGCGTTCAAGTGAGAAAGTCACCCTCAGTCATGAGTGTTTTCAGAGTTTCTTCAGAGAGAAGAAAATCCATCCATCATCTTCTGGAGACAAAGAAGTACTCAAGGGACCTCTGGTGGCTGAGGCAAATAAAGGCATGGGAGTGATGTCATCGGAATGTGGGCTTTTCATTGGTTCTTTGTCTCCACCAATCTGCTGGTAGGGGAACACAACCCACTTGTCTGGATTGGTCTAGCAGGACGATATGGAATGGGATGTTTCAAATGCAGAGATATCCTGGAATTAAGTGACAAAGCCACTGTTTTCATATCTATTTCAGTGAGTTCAAATCCTTGTTAGAATGGCTGAGCACCCTCTTCCCTCTCCCATGTACAAGCTGCAGAAATTATACTAATGGGAACATTGAGGAGACCTGCACATCTATAGTCTAGTTAAAAATGAAAAAAAGAACATAAGGATCAACATTTAAATGCTGGCCAGATACCTTTTTAAAACACCAGCCACATCATCTGAATTATCAATGTATATTCAGCACTGCTATTTGAACAGTGAGCAGTGCTGAATATATTTGGAGAGCAGTGTCCACTGTAACTCTATCAATAATGGTGACATTCAGACATTATCCATTTTAGATAAGCAGTTTACCTTAGAATAGCCCTTTTCTGTCCTAACTTAAACCACATTGCTATACACATTGCAGCTGAATATTGCCAACTATCCACAGAGATAGGCAGGAAGCCCATAATCTATCCTGGCACTAAAGTCTAAGAATTTTCAGTGGCATACAAGAGAAGCAGTATATGGGAAGTAAGGAATGAAAAATAAAATAAATTACTGCAACTTAATTTTGAAAATGAAGATCATTTTAGAAGGCTTGCATAGCTTCTACACATGCAAATTGTGATGTTTACATGTGTAAATACGCTACATGAGTAAGTTGATTTTGCAATGTTGACATATACATCTTCTCTAAAGCAGATGTAAGAATCAGCCACCTGCTCGGTTGGCCCTCAGGACTCCAGCAGTGATTGAGGGTATACCTCTGATGTCTTAACATCACTTCAAAATTCAAAAATAAATGTTATTTCACTGTTCCTTACTTGGCTCCTCTTGTATGCTTTATTTTGTGAAATCTGGCACTTACACATGTAAGTGCCAGCAAATACACTTCTCTGTTGCAAGTCTGGCATTTATACAAGTAAAATCCTGCAAGATGTTGCTCTTTTTTCACTGTTTCTTTCTAAAATGACGGTTGCTGCTGGATGTGCTGGCAAATACATTTGCATTTCCTAGTTATTGTTCCACGTAAACTGAATCTGTACTATCTGTATTGATCATTTTGTTCATTGTAAACCGCAATTGATCTGTAGGAAATTGCGGCATAAAATGTTAATAAATAAAAATAGTGTTCTTATATATATATTTTACAAAAGACTCCACGTTCAGCAGAGCCTTTTGTAAAATACTCAGGGAATCGTGAACAGCCCGAGCTGGATATTTCAACTCCTACCTAGACACCCTATGCAAAATTGGACTTCACACATCTAAAGTGGAAGTTTGGTACAAAGATATGAAGGGGGTGGATTAATGTAGACAATGCTGAGAAATAGTAAGCAGAAAAGTATCAAATATAAAAATGGGAAGAGAGAAAATAAAATCAAAATATCAGAGCAACTGTTTTGATTGTCTATGGAGTCCTAGAATCACAGGTATCTTTCCTCCTATATCCTCTTACTACCTGTGTACTTGGTTCCACTACATTACTATACAAAACACAAGTCAGGCCCATATTTCCCCACAGTCGATATTACCAACACATCACCCCTGCAAATCTCACCTGTAATAAACCCCGATATGTCCTTCTTCTATTTTGTGAACGGCAGAGAACAGGGCTGCAGTGAGCAAAGCAACTGCTAGAGCAGCAACTGCTCCAAGCTGACCCATTGTTGAGAATCTAATGAGAGAGAATAGACAGGAGAGCTCCAGGCCTACAGACTACTTTATCATCAGATAATTAAAGACAATGTTACTTTTATGGTGTATTCCCATGGGACAGCAGGACAAATACTGCCTACGTCCCAGATCTACTAATATTATAAATATAGTGTGGGCCCCTCAATATACAAGTATCTGTCTACCTTCTACAGGAAAATAAAAGTCAGTTGCAACAAGTCTAATATAGCTATAATCATCTTTTTTCTTGGATGCGCACAATTATTATCAAATATGTACATGCCTTTTAGTTTAAGAACACAGTTATCCTCTATCCTGAAAACTGACCTGATTGTGGTTTTCAAGGAACAGTGGTATAAAGCCCCTAATTGGGTACATCAATACAATTTCTGGTTGCCCTTCACACACATCTTAGCTCCTTCTCTCTTCTCCATACCGCCCCTGAAGATAGCAAAAGTTTGTAAACATTGGAGAGACTGTGACCTGCATTTGGGGTGGATGGGTGACTGTTACTGTCTAATAAATCCAGGGCTGGCCCCAGAGTAGGTTCAAGGTGTTGACACCCTAGTTAGCCTTGAAGCCTTATGCTCCCCCCTGCCCCCCGGCTGTCAGTCTATTGTTTAGCTTTCAATGCTCTGCTCTTTGCTGCCCCGCCCCGCCCGAGTTGCCACCCTAGGCAATCATCTAGTTTGCCTAATGGTTGGCCCAGCTCTAAATAAATCCCTTTCAGTCAAACAAAACTCTCAATAGTATTTTATGACTGGTTCTTTGTACTAATTCAACCATTTTTTCCCTCCAAGAACAGTCTGAAGTACCCCCAGCCAACCTGTTCAGGATATCCACAATGATATATGCATGAAAGTGATTTACGTGCACGGCAGCTACTACATGCAAATTTCTTATGAATAATCATGACAAATATCTCGAAAACCACAGGGTACTACAGAAACTGCTTGCGAAACACTGTTCCGGAACACCTTGCTCGCTTCTCCCTCTCACGGCTGCAGTTTATCTGCCTTAACAATTACTTTTCTACCTTCTCAGTCATCCAAAGCGGAAACAGGATCCTAGAGACCAGGTGACCCCGAACTCACATGTTTAAAAAAGTGATTGGAAAAGGGAGGGAGAAAGGACACCCTCCTTCCCGGGGAAAAACATAACATCTACATCAATCTGTACCACTAGTCATACCAACACTAAATGTATACAAATAAACCACCCCACCAGAACGACAATCCCAAATGAACCTTCCCCTACCCAACCTCTGCACGACACGGGATCTCTTCTTCCGGGTGTCGCAGTTCGTGACGTAACGAGGCGACGCCGTACGTCAGACGCAAATTGCGAGCGCCACTTCCGCTAAAAGGCGTGCGCAGCGCTCGAGGTTAGGCGAAGTACGAAAAAAAAGGGAAGGGGGTGTGGAAATAGCAAAAATTCCATGCGAGAAGCGTGAAATATTAGTGACTTCCGCAGAAAAGGTGGGCTGAAAATATAGGACACTTAAGCTAACGTTCAAGATAAAATGGGAGGGGCGGGACTACAGTGACTTGCAGAACGAGGGGCTGGAAGTACCAGCAACTGCAGCCGAGCTGTGAAGTTACCCAGTTCCAGGAAGGAGACTTGTTGAGTTGACCAGTCCTAGTTTTGAACTTACGTCACAAAGTAGTGTGGTATGCGTAGTCCGTGATTCTACCCTTTGAAATCAGTGTTGTATAATCCATTCTGATGAGAAAGGCTAGTCCTGGGTTTTTGGCAAACATCTCCCTCCTGGAATTGGGTAACCTGACTCCTGCTGCGGCAGAATGTGGGGATGGGGCTGTAAATATCGTGGACAATCAAAATGCAGAATGTAGAGAACTGAAAAAAAAAATGCCACTAAAATGCGAAATGAAAGGGGTTGAAAATAGCAGGGACTCTGGGCTGGCCCAAACATTTGGAAAACTAGGGGATTATCTAGGGTGGCAGCAGCTTCTGGGAGGCAGCAAAGAAGGGGACATTCAAAAGATTATGACATCTTGGGGAGTGTAAGGCTTAAGGTTTGCTTAGGATGCTGACACCTTGAACCAACTCTGGGACCCAAGTTGCCCAGTTCCAGGAATGAGATTTTTTTGCCATTTTTGGTTTGAAATTTGCATTGCAATGCAGTATGATATTTGTAGTCCCTGTTTTTCACCCATTGGAATCAGTGCAGCATGTCCCATAATGCATCAGAATGGGATTGTGAGAAAGCTAGGACAGGCTTAAAATATCATTCTCCAAGGACAAGCAGGATGAGTCAGCCACACCTGGTGATTAGGGTGGAATCAGCAATTACCCAGGTAGCAGTAATTTTCAGCACCACTATGCAGATAAGACTTTTTTTTCCTTTCCTGCTCTGCAGATGTTTAAGTGTAGGCAGACTGGCTACCCAGATAGCAGCTGCCACTGACTTGAAATCCAGAAACTCAGCAGCAACAGCTATATATGGATACTGCCACTGAATATCAGAATTTTTTAAAAATGCTCAGTATTACCCCCAGAGTTACTGATGAACGTTCTGTTAGTGTGAGCTTACATGAAAGATGACTCTCTCACTTGAGCATCACATGGGAAGCTCCACTAGGCTGCACTCTTCAGTAGCCATAGAAGGAGGGAAAATTGGTTTAGTTGCATGCTCTTATCATAAGGGTCTGTTGAGCAGCCACAACTTGGAAGGATCTGGATGCGTGTGGCAGCCTCACACAACCTCAGTGCCCCCTCCCTCCTCCTTTGTCCCCCCTGCTCAATCCTGAAGATTGCAGAAGGCTCTCGCAAGGATCTGCCTGCCTGCCAGCCACCTTAAATGCAGTGCTACAAAGCCAGTAAAACAGTTTCAGGGGAGTAGAACTGAGTCTATCATGGATTCTTTGCCTGGGGCACTAGGGGTGAGTACCAAGGCTTGACCTTGTCATTGTCCTTGTTGGGGGCTCTCGATTCCATCTTCCTGGGACACAATTTGGGGTGGACTGCTGGTGACTCTTGGCGCAGTGTGGGAGTTTTCTGCATGTGTTAGTAGTCTTTTTACCTATTGTGCGCCTGCTAGTCGCACAGTCCTAATACATATTCCACTTAAGCAGCTTCAATGCACACTTCTTCTCTAGGGCCTGTAATGCGCAAAACATAAAAGTGCAGTTTACGTGTGCTTGCAGATTGACATAGCCTTAGCATGCGCTGTTGTGATACTTGCTTTAATTCTCTGTCTTCTTCCAAAAAAACATTTTTTGGCCTGTGGCAAGTGAGGTGACTCTGCTTTTCCTGCAAGGCAGCTTCTGAGTCATCCCTGAAGGGCCTGCTTTCCCCCTCTCAGCCAGAGGATGCATAGTCTGAGCTTGCCTGCCTCAGGGCGAGAGGTGACAGATGGCGCTATGGCTAAAGATATTCAGCCAGAGGGAGACTCTGGTGACTGTGTTGTGAGCCACCCATTGTCCTCTAGGGGGTCTGTGGCGGCTGTGCCCTCTGGCATTGGGGAGTCATGTCCGTGAGGAGAGCTTCCGGACTCTGGATTGTCCTCCCTGGAATTTTGTTTCCTTTTTGCAGCAGGCCTGGCCTTTCTGGTGTGGAAATTCAGACCCCGCGGCCTCTGGGTGCCCTGGGTGCAGCCTTGTGAGGGTTGGGCTGAAAGTGGAAGCCCTGTTCAATTACCTTTGGCTAAGCATCCCCAGCGAGGGGAACTCCTGTGGAGATTGGGAACAGCTGGGAACTATCAGAGATGTTGACTATGACTCGGATTCATATGGGTCTGATGTGGATGAGGATGTGCTCTAGCCTTCAGAAGATTATGCAGAAGCCAGTGTGATCTGCTTATCTCAGAAGGAGTTGCTGGCGGCGTTGATTGCCAGGGTCTTATCTGCCTTGAACTTGATGACTGCTTCCAGTATGGAGCAAGAGTCAAAGGTACACCCACCCTTTAAAGTGGTATGAAAATCCACTACTGTCTTCCCATTCCCAGATGTGATCAAGGTTATGATCTGGTTATAGTGGGGGGGTATTCCCAAGGTGGATGCGCAGGTCATGGCAGTTACCAGATGGATTTCCATTCCTGTGGAAGGTGGGTCTGCCTTAAAGGATTTTCTGGATCGTAAAGTGGATTCCTTGCTGAGGAGCTAGTTTGCCATGGCTGCAGTTATTCTGCAGATGGCGGTATATACCAGCTTGACGTCTCGAGTCCTGCTCCAGTGGATTCAATCTCTTCCACCAGGTGATACTACCCTTCTTTGGAGTTGGCTGCGGCCTTCCTTTCTGATACCATGTATGACCTGGTATGTTTGGCGGCCAGGGATGGTGCCCTGATGACAATGTCATGGCATTGGATTTGTCTCCGGCACTGTGTAGCGGACACATCCTCCAAAGTCCGGTTGGCCCAACTGCCTTTAAGGGGAAGCTTCTGTTTTGAACCAATTTAGAGAAGCTGGTGAAGGACCTGGGCGAGACAAAAACTTACCACCTTCTGGCAAACAGGTCCAAGGGGCCTGTGAAGCGGGCTGGTGCCCCTTTCTTGACAGCCTCCATCCATTCACCAAGGGCATGCTGGCCGAATTCCAGGGGGTCTCAGGGCTCTCCATTACTGATCTGCAAAACCGTTCTTCCCCACTGCTTTCAGGCCTCTGGCTCATTCTCGGGCCTTTTGTAGAGTGGGTGGGCCCAGGGACTCGGTCCCTTCCAGAGGAGTACCCTCCCAGGCTAAGCAATGAAGGTTTGGGGGCCCATTCCCTGGTTCCTCTGGTAGGAGGCAGGCTTCGCCCTTTCAGGAATGGGCCCAGGCTACTAAGGATCTCTGGGTGCCAGACACCTTTCAGTTTAGCTGTGTCCTGGAATGCAAGGAACTGATTCTGGATTTTTTTTTCATTTCCCCTTGTGGGTCTGCGATCAAAAGTGCCACAGTGCAGACCACTGGACGAGCAGGGCAAGGACAGATCTATTTTATGGTGTCAAAAAAGGACGGTTTGTTCTGGCCAATTCTGGACCCTAACGGGGGTCAACAAGCACTTGCGTGTCCTGTGCGCCCAGATAGAGTGCAAGGTTTCTGTTTCAGGCAGTGCACTGAGGGGAGATCTTAGCTTCTCTGGATCTGTCCAAGGTGTATTTTCATATCCCGATCTGGGCAGATCAGCAGAAGTATCTGCGTTTTGTTGTGCTTGGCTCTCACTATTAGTTTGCCGCCCTCACTTTAGGGCTATCTACCGCCCCAAGGACATTTTCCAAAGTCATGGTGGTGGCAGCTGCGATAATGTGATACCAAGAGATCTGTGTCCATTGCTATCTGCATGACTGGTTCATCCGAACCTGTTCCCTTTCAGAAGCATCTTGGGTGCATCCCGAGTGGCGTCCTGTTTGGAAAGCTTCAGCTGGGTGATCAATCAGGGAGAGAGCCAGCTGTTGCCTTCCCAGTGTCTGGAGTTTCTGGGAGCATGTTTCAACACTTGAGTGGACTGAGTTTTTCTGCCAGAGGAGAAAGTCAAAAGGCTGTTGGAATGCCTAGCAATGCTTTGTGCGCAGCAGGCTCTCACAGTCTGGGATTTATCTTCAGCTCCTCAGATTTATGGTAGTGACCATAGAGATGATGCTGTAGGCGCGTACTCACATGCAACCACTCCAGCAGTCGTTGTTGACTCGATGGTCCCCAAGTTGTCAGGAGTTTGAGCGCAAGCTTTCACTCCCATTGATCGTGAAGGCCAGCCTGCAGTGATGGCGGCAGCCCTGTCATTTGAAGACAGGGGTACCACTGGATGATTTCTCCTGGATCCTCCTGACGACGAATGTCAGTCTCTTGGACTGGGGTGCCAATCGCCAAGACCGTACAGTCTAGGGCCGATGGAACCACAGGGAAGTGGTGTGGCCCATCAATCACCTCAAGGTGAGGGCCATCAGGTTGGCTGTTCTGTGTTTCCGGCCTCTGGTCGAGGGTCGGGCTGTTCAAGTGTTTTCAGACAACACCACGGCAGTGGCTTATGACAATTGGCAATGTGGCACAAGGGAGTGCCATGATAGCTCTGGGGATGGGTCTCCTTTTTTGCCTGGGTGTAAAAAAACCTCCTAGCCTTGTCGGTCCAGCACATTGCCAGGGTGGACAGTGTGGAGGTGGACTTCCTCAGCTGGCACTGTCTGGATCCTGGAGAGTGGGAGTTGAGACAGGAGGCATTTCAGTTGATTCTGCGCTGCTCTGGTTGCCCTGAAATCTGATGGTGATGTGCTCCTTTGCCAGAGTTTGCCATTTCTTCAGTCACCACACAGAGACACGGTCTGGGGGCATTGACACCCTGACCCAGCCTTGGCCAAGTCAGCGACTGCTATGTCTTTCCTCTATGACTGCTGGTGGGATGTGTGATTTGGTGTATACAATGCCACCCAGGCAGGACTGCTCTGGTGGCACTGGATTGGCCAAGGAAAGCATGGTATGGAGACCTGATGCGGCTCCTACAGGTGTCTCCTCTTTGATTGTCATAAAGGACCTGGTTCCCTTCTCACTAACGGCATGGCTCTTGAAGGGAGATGGCTAGAGCGTAAAGGCTACTCTCCAACTGTGGTCTCTACTCTGCTCGGTGCCTGGCGGAGGTCTACCAAGCTAACATATATACGAATATGGTGCCTCTTTGAGAACTGGTCCTCCCTGTTGGCCTTTCCACAGGATGGGTACAGAAGAGCCTTTCCCTTAGCTCCCTGAAAATTCAGGTAGTAGCTCTATCCTGTTTCTGGCATCCAGTAACAGGCAAGGTTCTGGCCTTGCACCTGGATGTCTTGTGTTTTTTTTTCTCAGGGGGTTCGGTGTCTTCATCCTCCCCTCTGGTCTGGGATCTGTGTCTGGTGCTCAGGGTCCTGATGGCAATGCCCTTTGAGCCCTTGAAGTGAGCTTCCTTAAAAGATTTGACGTTCAAGATGGTCTTGGTCCTAATTTGTTTCACAAGGTGGATTTCTGAGCTGCAGTCTCTGTCTTGCCGATATCCTTATCTGTCCTTTTCAAAGGCAGCTGTTTCCATTTGGCCTGTGTCTGCCTTCTTGTCTAAGGTGCTTTCTCCCTTTCATATGAACCAGGTGGTCTGCCTGCCCTCATTCCTAAAGGAGCAGTGTCGGGGGAAGTTTAAGGATCTTCCTCTGGTGGATATCCAGAGGGCGCTCCTCCGATATCTGGAGGTTACGAATTCCTATCGTCTGATCATCTTTTTTTGTGCTGTTTGCTGGCCTGCGCAAGGGTGAAGCGGTGGCCAAGTCGGCTTTGGGGTGCTGGATTAATGAGACCATTGCCTTTGCATATCTGTTACAGAAACAGCCAATTCCAGAGGGTTTGCTCGCCCATTCTACCTGAACACAAGCATCCTTGTTGGCAGAACAGAGCTTGGTAGTCCCTGCAGACATTGTCGGGCACCAATATGGGATCTCTTCCCACTTTTGTCACGCATTACCTCTTGGATGTCCATGCATGTGCGGACATGGCCTTTGGCTCAAGGGTTTTGCGAGCTGCTCTGTCTTCTTCCCACCCAGTGGAGTTGTAGCTTTGGTACATCCCACTTGTGTGGACTGGTCTAGCAGGATATGGAAGGTGACATTTTACTTTTCAGTTAATGTCCTTTCCTTGAGTCCTGCTAGACCAGTCTAGGGCTCACCCCTGAAATTGTATTTGTTCTGTTCTAATACTGTGGTATCCTTGGATTCACTATGATTTTTAAACTTGGGTATGCAGGTTCATCTTCTACTGACAACTTCTGTTTATGCTTTCATGTACATAGTTCTCTACTATTGATTACTCATTGTTGCTTACAATTGAGGTGGTGTGAGGCTTGCCATGTTTCTCCCATATGCTTTGAGAAAAATACTGATGGGATCTCTGGTGACTAAGGAAAATAGAGTCATAGGAGTGATGTTATTGAAATCTAGGCTTTTCATTGGTTCTTTGTCTCCACCGATCTGCTGGCAGGGGAACACAACCCACTTTTCTGGACTGGTCTAGCAGGACTCAAGGAAAGGGCATTAACTGCTAAGTAAAACGTTACCATGTGCGTTATCGGAGATAGCACATCCTGACACTGTGTGCGTGCTAGTAAACTAGGTTAGAATGTGGTGGGGGTGAAAATACCAGATAACTCATGCAAAATTCAGAAATGTGAAGGATAGATTGTAGGAAACATTGTAGTAATTTGTTGTACAGTGCCCTGGTTTTGGTGTTTACAAAAATTCCATACTAATTGAAATAAACTAGTTCATCTCAGATCTTTCAGTCTGCTAAGAGGCATCACTGAAGGATTATGGGGTAGGTCTACTAATGAGCATTAGGCTTTTGCAGCTAACACCACCAATACTGCAGATAGCGCTGAATTAGCTGCAGAAGACCTCCAATATCTCTTGGGGCGTGCACAGCATTTCTCCTGCAGATACCCCATGGAAAATGCAGGCAACACAGTCGAGCAGTACTAAGAATGCAGCTATGGCAATCCATGGAGGTGGCATTAGGTGCTTTGGCGTTCCCTGCAACTTTAGTGTTTACCACGCGGTTGGCAACCATGGTGATCTCATATTGCAGGCATGCCCACTTTCCACCCTAATACTGCCCAAACGTGCTACTACCGTGAGATCTGCAGCCTGCAGAAAGTCTCTGTGATAGCTGCATTCATCCTGCTTTAGTTGCTACTGTGGCATGCTTTGCCCACTTCATCACCATGGCAGCAGTTAATGCCCTTTAGTAAACTTGCCCCTAAGTGTAATTTTTGTTCACCTGACTACTTTATAGACAAACAATCAGCAATACCCAGTTACTCTTTGCATTTGAAATGTGAGGTCCTGGAATCAGCACCAGGTTTGGCAATTCTATGCCCTTCACTGGTACGTTATATATGGCAGTGTCATGGAACACAGAAATGCAGTATAGCCCCCTTATTCATCATGATTCTAAAACAAATTAATTTTATTGCCAATGTAGCCTCATAGAGAATCAATAAAACGGTCTCTGATGAGTGATGATTGGAAAGCAGAGGACTGATTCCATCTCGCCTGTAAACATTGCTACTGTTTATGACCTTTTCACACCTTTTCCTCTCAGATCTCTCAGAACCACAGCCTAGAAAAAACCTAAACCCCTACTCAGGTCACGTCCCAGGCATAAAGGACTGAGTATCACCAATTAACCAGCCTGCTATATCTCCTTTTAATTTTCTCTCCGAATTGTCCCCGGTAGAGAGATGCTGGATGCAGATTGCCCTATTTCAGGATGATTTACAACACTGTTAAATGAGTTAGATTGCTGAAATATTCCCAGCTAATGCACTTTGGCACGAGTATCATCCATCCTGCCCCAGGCACAGTTTCTGCCATTTCCATAACCTCATTTTCTGTTGGAGGGTTGTGCTTTTTAATATTTTTATTTTTTGGTAGACATACATAATTTGAAAAGCTGTGTAAATTAAAGCAAAAGGGAGGCACCGATGCATTTTTCTCTTTCTGCATCAACTTAATATTCACTAACTGGGTTTGTTATGAAAGGGCCTGGGCGCAAAACATACCTAAATTATTTTTGAAACTGCTTATCTTAATGGCATAGAATTTGCACGTCAGAAATGGATTGTATGCCCACCCCCCTTGAATAATTACTAATCACCTACCCACTGACTGCAGGAAAAGAATTCCTGCCAACTCTAGTGGTATTAGCTCAGAGGGACATAATGAGAGGAGCCCAGTTAAGAGCCACCTATATGTATAATACACTTGCACAGTGTCTGAATGAATACTACTTCCACAATTCCAAGCAATGTATGGGATGAGTTGATTTCACATGAGAAATGATCCTGATGGGGAAGATAGAGCACACACACACTCTGCCATTCAATGGACTAGATTCACGTCTGCCTCTTAAGTTCCGAAAGGATGGATCTAGAATGTCTTTCCATTTGACCCGCCTGTGTGATATGTTCTGCAGAATCTACTCTGGAACTGACATCAAAGTCGTACTTTGCTTTTATTTGGTCATCATCAGGGCCAATGGAAGGGGATCAGAAGCGGCAGGTCATGTGTGCTGAAGGACATGGCCTGCTGCGGGGAAGAAAGCAGCAGTAGAAAGCCACCGCCTTCTGAAATAATGCTGCTGCCACCCCCCCTCCCACACGGAATCTGCAGCAGCAGGGCGGGTGGCACAGCCCGTCATGTGTGTTGCTGCTGTTCACCCGGACCACCTGCCCTAGGTGACCGCATAGCTTGCCTAGTGGACAGGCCAGCTCTGGTCTTCATGGAATCTAAACATACTAGAGTCCTGGTGGATTCGACAACTCTAGTGAGAATGGTACGTCCCACAACTGATAAAGAAAAGGTTCCTGGACTGCTTCTCCCATTGATACTCCTTGTGACCTTGGATAAGTCATTTAATTCTCCTTTGCTTCAGGTATAAAACTTAGGACCTTATTTACTAACCTGTAACATTTAGGGGTAATTTGGAATGCCCTAAAAGGGTCCTGTTTTATGCCTATTTTACAAGGGTAGAATTAGCCCTAACACACAATTATCATGTACAAATTTACACCAGCTATGAAGAAGGTCTAAATGTGTATGTATACTCTGTGTGTTGTCAGGTATTCTATAAAAGACGCATACATCACAGCTCCCTCTCCCAACTCTGCCCAAACAAATATGTGTGTTGTGAAGATCTACGTGCCACCTTGTCAGCAAGCTTATGTAAAAAGCATCTCCAGGTAGGCCCCTGCTTGACCTCAGTCTCTGGGGTTGCATAGACAATAAGGTGATGGGCCTCAAAGGGTGGGATGGGGAAGGGGGAGAATCTCTCCAAATCCCTTCATCTCTGCAGATAACCTGGCATATTTCTCTTCTCTAGAAGAATTGGGAAAGAAGAAGTCCATTTAATGCACTGACACGTGATGCTTACCTCAAATTTAATAATGGCCCAACAGAAGCTAACAGCATGAACCAGTGCCCAAGTCCATATGCTTTATAACGATGTCAATGACAATGAAGTAGTTAAATGTTCTTTTCTTGTACCAGTATCTTTACAATAGCATTACTTTCCTCTTTTCATAATTAAGAACATAAGATATGCCATACTGGGTCAGACCAAGGTCCATCAAGCCCAGTATTCTGTTTCCAACAGTGGCCAATCTAGGTCATATGTACCTAGCAGTTTCCCCAAGAGACACAAGTTCCACAATGCTTGTACTGGATCAAGCATTGATATCTTCGGTAACTTTTTAATAATGGTTTATGGACCTTTCCTCCAGGAACTTGTCCAAACCTTTTTTAAACCCAGCTACACTAACAGCCTTTACTACATCCTCCGGTAACAAATTCCAGAGTTTGATTATACGTTGAGTGAAAAAATATTTTCTTTTATTAGTCTTAAATAGTTTACCCTGTAGCTTCATTGCATGTCCCCCTAGTCTTTCTATATTCTGATAACGTAAACAATCGATCTACATTTACCCATTCCACTCCGTTCATTAATTTATAGACTTCTATCATATCTCCCCTCAGCCGTCTTTTTTCCAGGTTAAAGAGCCCTAACCTTTCTAGCCTTTCTTCATAGGAGTATCCTTCCATCCTCTTTACCATTTTGGTGGCTCTTCTCTGAACCTTTTCTAAAATCGCTATATCCTTTTTAAGATACGGCGACCAGAATTGCACACAATATTCAAGGTGCGGTCTCACCATGGAACGATATAGAGGCATTTTAATATCTTTTGTTTTATTTTCCATTCCTTTCCTTATCATACCTAGCATTCTATTTGCTCTCTTGGCCGCCGCTGCACACTGGGCCGAGGGTTTTAACATGGTATCCACAATGACGCCTAAATCTTTTTCCTGGGTGGTGGTTCCTAATGTGGAACCTTGCATCGTGTAACCATAGTTTGGGTTGTTCTTCCCTAGGTGCATAACCTTGCACTTGTCCACATTAAATTTCATCTGCCATTTTGATGCCCATTCTTCCAATTTATCAAGATCCTCTTGCAATTTTTCACAATCCTCTTGGGTTTTAACAACTTTAAATAGTTTTGTGTCATCTGCAAATTTGATAACCTCACTCGTTATTCCACTTTCCAGGTCATTTATGAATATGTCAAAAAGCAGCGGACCCAGCACAGATCCCTGGGGTACACCACTATTCACCTTTCTCCATTGGGAAAATTGGCCATTTAGCCCTACCCTCTGCTTTCTATCTTTTAACCAGTTCCTGATCCACAATAGTATACTGCCTCCTATCCCATGACTCTTTAGTTTTGCCAAAAGTCTCTGATGAGGGACCTTGTCAAAGGCTTTCTGAAAGTCCAGATACACAATATCAACCGACTCACCTTTGTCCACCTGTTTATTCACTCCTTCAAAAAAACATAACAGATTAGTAAGACAAGATCTTCCTTGTCTAAAGCCATGTTGGCTGTCTCCCATTAGGTTGTGACTATCTACATGCTGAGTAATTTTATTCTTTTTATGATGGTTTCTACCATTTTTCCTGGTACTGACGTCAGGCTCACCGGTCTGTAGTTTCCCGGATCACCCCTGGAACCCTTTTTAAAAATTGGTGTTACATTGGTAATCCTCCAATCTTCAGGTATTAGAGATGATTTTAATGATAGTTCACAGATTACTGATAGCAGGTCTGTAATCTCATATTTCAGTTCTTTCAACACCCTTGGATGTATACCATCCGGCCAAGGTGATTTGCTACTCTTCAGTTTATCTAATAGTTGTAAGACATCTTCCAGATGTATCAATATTTCCTTCAATTCTTCTGCACCTTTAAATACCACTTCAGTCATGGGTAACATCCCTACATCTTCCTCAGTAAAGACCGAAGCAAAGAATTCATTCAGTCTCTCCGCTATCGCCTTGTCGCCTCTTAGTGCTCCTTTAACCCCTTTATCATCTAATGGACCAACTGACTTTCTCACAGGTTTTTTGCTACGAATGTACTTGAAAAGGTCTTTATTTTGCGTTTTTGCTTCCGCAGCAAGCTTCTTCTCAAATTCTCTCTTTGCCTGCCTTATCAATGCCTTGCATTTGACTTGCCAGTGCTTGTGCTGTTTCCAGGTTTCGTTGTTTGGCTCTTTTTTCCATTTCCTGAAAGATGCTTTTTTGGCAACAACAGCCTCTCTTTAAACCATGCTGGCAGTTTTTTGGACTTCCTTCCACTTTTCTTAAAGTGTGGAATACAGCTGATCTGGGCTTCCAAGATAGTATTTTTCAACAACACCCAAGCTTGATGTACGTCTTTAACCTTTGCAACTGCTCCTTTTAGTTTTTCTTAACTGTTTTCCTCATTTTATCATAGTCTCCCTTTCGAAAGTTAAAAGGTAGTACTGTGGATTTCCTTACTATCCCTCCTCCACTAATTAAATCAAAGGCGATCATGCTATGATCACTATTGCCAAGTGGCCCCAACACCCTTATCTCTTGTACTAGATCTGGTGTTCCACTAAGGACTAGGTCTAATATGGCTTCCCCTCTGGTCGGTTCATGAACCAGCTGCTCCAAGAAGCAGTCATTTCTTTCATCTAGGAACTTTATCTCCCTAGCATGTCCTGATGTGACACTGACCCAGTCGATACCGTGGTAATTGAAATCTCCCTTTATTATTACTGCGCTGTAACATTTGTTAGCTTCCTTGATTTCTTTCATCATCCATTTGGTCATTCTGGCCAGGTGCTCGATAGTACACCCCCACTGCCATTGCCTTCCCCCTTTTATATGGAATTTCAATCCATATAGATTCTACAGCAGATTTTGTTTCCTGCAAAACTTTAATCCTTTCTGAGTCAATGCCCTCTCTAACATAGAGTGCAACCCCTCCACCAATTTGATCAGCTCTATCATTACGGTATAGTTTGTACCCAGGTATCACAGTGTTCCACTGGTTGTCCTCCTTCCACCATGTCTCTGATATTCCAATCATATCTAACCTTTCATTTAGTGCTATATATTCTAACTCTCCCATCTTATTCTTTAGACTTCTAGCATTTGCATACAAGCATTTTAGAGAATATTTTATTCATGTTAATTTGGCTATTGTTAGACATGGGTAAATTGGGATCTTTAAGCTCTGTCTGCTCCATACTTGAGGGCATTTGGGCTACTTTACTCTTTTGTGGAACCTCTCTGCTTTTGGTAGTATCCTTCAAGGATACATTCTTCCGAACCATCCGCTCTTGGGCGACTGTCGGCTTTCCCCTTATATCTAGTTTAAAAGCTGCTCTATTTCCTTTTTAAAGGTTAATGCCAGCAGCCTGGTTCCATCCCGGTTAAGGTGAAGCCCATCCCTTCGGAAGAGCCCCTCCTTTCCCCAGAATGTTCCCCAGTTCCTAACAAATCCAAAACCCTCATCTCTGCACCATTGTCTCATCCACGCATTGAGACTCCGGAGCTCTGCCTGCCTTTTGGGTCCTGCGCGTGGAACAGGAAGCATTTCGGAGAATGCTACCATGGAAGTTCTGGATTTCAACTTCCTACCTAAAAGCCTAAATTTTGCCTCCAGAACCTCCCTACCACATTTTCCTATGTCATTGGTACCGACATGTACCAAGACAGCAGACTCCTCCCCAGCACTATCTAAGACCTTATCTAGGTGGCGCATGAGGTCCGCTACCTTCACACTAGGCAGGCATGTTACCAGGTGATCCTCACGTCCACCAGCCACCCAGCTATCTACATGCCTAATGATCGAATCACCAACTATAACGGCTGTCCTAACCCTTCCCTCATGGGCACATGGCCCTGGAGAAACTTCCTCGGTGCGAGAGGGTTTTACATCACCTGCAGGACAAGTCCTAGTTACAGGATCACTTCCTGCCACACCAGGGTAATGCTCTCCTTTCACGTGACCTCTCTCCTCCATGGCAACAGGGGTGCTGCCAGACTGGATGTGGGACTTCAGGACTATATCCCTGTAGGTCTCGTCTATGTACCTCTCTGTCTGTCTTATGTTTTCCAAGTCTGCTACTTTAGCCTCTAGAGAACGGACTTGTTCCCTGAGAGCAAAGAGCTCCTTGCACCTAGTGCACACGTAAGACCTCTCACCAACTGGGAGAAAATCATACATGTGACACTCAATGCAAAAGACTGGAAAGCCCCCATCCCGCTGCTGGACTGCTGTCTGCATCTTAGTTTTAAGTTTGTGTCTAGATCTTTAAGTTCTTACTTACTAGGGGTTGCTATGGGTATTTATACCAATAAAACTGTACCTAATACGTTTAATATACCTTGTTCACCTGAAGCTTAATTAATCTCAGGTCCTGATTTGGGTAATGAGCTTCACCTGAAAGCACCTCCTGTCTTTTAAGATGTGTAAGTACCTATAAAGCTATGATTATCCCAGGGGTGGGTGTGGGGAGGGATATAACACTTATTAAAAGAGGGCTGCTACACAGTATCCTGTCTTGTGCTGCTGAGGTAAGCTAAATTCTGATTTGATTTAAATTATAGCTCTTAGCTGCTGCTAGGCTCCAACTTCTTATGAAATTTAAACTACAAGCTCTCTGCTGGGTTCTAAATTTAACCAGAAAGCTCTCTTCTGTGTTTTAAAACTAAAAGTACTTTTCTGATGCTAGGCCCTGAGTGACTATTAAATGTACACTACAAGCTCTCTGCTGGGTTCCAAATGTAACCAGAAAGCTCTCTTCTGTGTGTTAAATTTAAACTAAAAGTACTTTGCTGTTACTTGGCCCTGAGTGACTATTAAATTTAAACTACAAGCTCTCTGCTGGGTTTGAAATGTAACCAGAAAGTTCTCCTCTGTGTTTTAAATTCAAACTTTAATTGCTGCTACTAGGCCCTAACTGATCCAACAATAAACAGTGGGTTCACAGATTAAGTAGCTTTAATACAAAGAATTATTTTTAGAAAATTACCAGAAGTATATACTCACAGTTGCAGATTTCTCTCCAGAAGTAACGGTCCCCCTTTCTAGTCCTTCAAGACATCCTTCAAGACATTAATGGACATTCTTCACCCTCTCACTCTATTCACACCACACCATGAGCACAACAAGTTGATCCCAGAGTGTTTAGTGGATGCTTTCCCAAGAGGGTAACATAAGCAAAATTCATCAGAAATAAGCAGAGAGTTTCCCATCTTAGATGACAGGGGATGCTTTACGGACCCTCTCTGCCATTTTTCTTTTGCCTCCTCACTGTGACCTTGAAGACCCCAATGACTTGGGCTAGTTCAACATTCCAGGACAGCTCGGTAGACAAGGGAACCCTTCTATATGACTGCTTCCTACTGTACTTGAGATGATACTAACAGGGCCAGCGCTAGCGTTAAGCAAACTAGGAAGTTGCCTAGAGTGTCGGCAATGACTCCAAAACCACGAAGCCACGCTTATTCACACATTCCAGTGCTGCATCAAAATTTCTTTTGCCTACTCTGCCGTTTCTGCCCCCCCCCCCCCCCGATGCAAAAATCCTCTTTCTGTGAGAGCACCCTGTATTGGTGGTGATCAAATCTATCTCACTCCCTCTTTAAAGTATTGGGGGATAACTCTCAATACAGGTCTGTCTTTTTCCTACATATCAGTTCTACCATGGAAAAATCTTTCTTCACTCTTTGTCAGTGCTGTTCTCTTCAGCCCTTTCTAGATTTGGATTCACTTACTTCCCTTCTCCATTATGTAATTTTGTGATTAGATTACTGCAATGCCATTTAATCTTGGCACTCTCAGACAAAACTCAAACACCTACAATCAGTGCAGAACACTGCCTTTTTTGTTTTGGCACATGCGATGAAGATGGATCTTATTCAGGTCTGGCTATAGGCACGTGTGAAAAGGAGTGGCTCTATAATGAGGTGGAGTGAGGCAGCTGCCTCAAGTGGCAAAGTTTTAGGGGTGGCAAAAAATGCCCCAAAACAGCCAAGTGGCTGCCGCCTTACTCTGCCTTCTAAAGTGTAGAGAAGTGTAGAGTGAGATAAGAGAGGAAAGGTAGTGAGGAACTGAAGAATGAATGCACTTGTAGGTCAGTAGGAGAAGTTTGAACTGGGTGTGGAAACTGATAGGAAGCCAGTGAAGTGACTTGAGCAGAGGGGCTACATAAGCATAGTCACACTGGAGGAAGATAAACCATGCAGCTGAGTTTTGAAGAGATGAGAGATGATTCAGAGGAAGGCCATTGAGTAGAAGGTTATAATAGTCAAGGCGGTAGATGACTAGAGAGTGGATAAGGGTCTTAGTAGTGTGAATAGAAAGGAAGGGACAGATTTTGCTGATGTTATAGAGACAGAAGCAGCAGGTTTTAGCTATCTGTTGGATGTGCATAGAGAGAGAGAGAGAGTAGAGTCAAAGATAATCCCAAGGGTTGCGAGCTGAGGAGACAGGAAGGAGGGTGTGGTGTCATCCACAGAAAACGAAGGGAGAAAAGAGGGGGGATGATTTTATGAAGAAAGTAAGGAACTCCGTTTTGGCCATGTTCATTTTCTGATGGCAGTGAGACATCCAGACAACAATGTTGGATAAGAAGGCAGAGATCTGGGCCTGGATTCTTGGAGAGATTTCAGGAGCAGAGGTAGATCTGATAGTCGTCAGCATAAAGAGGGTACTGAAAACCATGGGAGAAAATAAGTGCACCAAGGCACTGAGTGTAGAAAGAGAAAAGTAGAGGTCCCAAGACACTAATTAAAAGTGGGATGGTGGTAGAGGAGGATCCACTAGAACACTAGTCTAGTTCTCTTCACTCTTATTGTCCTCATTTACTTTCCACCACATGTTAGGCTCGAAGCAACTTGTTGTTCCGCTTTTTATTTTCTGTGTCCCTACCTCTGGAACAGTCTACCCACACTTCTCCATTTGGAATCGACCTATTCCAGGTTCAAATCTCAACTCAACACTTTATTCTTCCATATGGTCTTTGGTCTATCCATTCCTTAATCTTTATTATCTGCCTGTTTCAGAATTATATGTGTCCTTTCCCTGCTCCCCTCATCCTCTCTATCCACCTTGTCCGTTTGCCTCAGGATGATTTGATTTCTTTTATACTATTTTATGGAGTTCTTTTCCTTCTATTTTTTTTTATTGTGAGCCACCCTGATATACCCATTGAGGATGGTATATCAAATTTCAATAAACATATTCATACACTAAAAATGTGATGGGAGAGATAAGAAGAAAATCAGGACAGAACAGAGCCCCTAAATCCAAGCTAACATAAGTGCTTAGTTACACATACTTAACATGTATCTGTTTGGCTAATGAATTTTAGATGAGTCCTTATCTGCTCGTGAAACATGCTTTGACACATTCATAGCTCGTTTCCAAACAAGACTATGCTCCACATTTTGTTCTCAAATTGAGTAATTGCAGGGGTGTGGCAGAGCATACCTCACTAATCTAATCATTAGGATGCCCCTAATTGTTGAAGGAATTTTTTAATATACACAAAAAAATATATTTTTTTAAATTCCATTTCAAAAACATTTTTTCTTTTTATTTAGTCCATCTCATGAAGATGTAATGAATCTTTTTAGGAAAAATCAACACTAAGAATAAGTAACAAGCTTTATATTTATAGTATTACTCCACATGTTTATAATACTTTATCAGGCTAACAAGATAAAACATTTCATTGGGTTTACAAGGGCTGGCACACATTTAATAGACATTAACAATGAAAATTTAACATCTTTTAGTTGACAAATTTCAGCTATGTTTTATAAATCAATGATTAAATCTTTTCTTTTTTTAAAGGAAAATAATGGAATGTGTTTGAGAACAGCAGAAGCATCAGGCATTCTAGCCTAAATACATCTCAGAAACGAAGCAGCGTGGGGCTTGCCAATATTCGAACTGGAGATCTCCAAGAAAAATGGGTCAAAGGACGTGGTGTTTGGTGTTATGAGCATTCTTCTGCCTGAGCCCAGTGGTGCTAGGTGGAACCCCATACTTTGAATTTATACTGACTCAATGTCCTAGAACAGTTTTAAGAGCATTTATATTTCTGAGCCAACCTTGACTCGGTGTCCCAGCATTGTATTAAGGCAGTCCTCAAGGGCCCCAAAATTCAGAGCCCTGATGAATGTGCATGAGATAGATTTGCATGTACACCACCTCTATTGTATGCAGACCTATCTCATATATATTCAGTGGGGATATCCTGATAACTGACCCATTTGTGGCCTTCAAGGACTTGGGAGTAAATATCACTATATTAAGTGCAGTCTTCCCTCTGAGGCAGTATTGACCCAATGCCCCAGTATGGTGTTTGGGGTTACTCTTCCCTTTGCGCCAGTACAGTGCATTTGGATTATATTACAAAATGAAGGAAATGCTGGGGATCTAAGATGGCAGCACGGAGGCAAGTTGTGTGGATAGGAGTTCTGTGTGCTTACCTTGAGAAACAATGATGAAGAACAAGGCAAGAAAGGCTCTCTTCACCTCTGCTTCTATGCTGGTGACAAGACCTGTGAATAGGCACTTGCCTCCATCGACCCAAGCTGTTCTGATTGCTTTGGACAGATCATCCATGGACCTCTATGCCCCTGAAAACTAATGCAACATCAGAGGTTCTCATGGTGAGCTGTTTGCATCCAGTGGCTGCAACAGCAATGGTGTCGTTTATGGATGATGTCAACCATGTTGACTTGGCAGGAGGCATAAGAAGGAGTGAAGAAACCATGCAGTCTGCTCCCACACTGTGTGTTTGGCTCCATAGAAGAACAACATTTGGAGGTCAAATGAGTATTTTGGCTGGAGATGTTGCCCCGAGCTTGAGCACTGTGTTGTGTGGGCGTTTGTTGAAACTGGGTGAACAGATATCTTGTCAGGGAGTGTATTCAAAAAAATTTGGAAAGCTAAAGCTGGCCCAGAGAAATTGACATTTGTTCAGATCTTCCAGTTATCTAATCAGTTGCAGGGAGTGACTGAGACACATGCCAATTTTAAGACAGCTTTTACCCTAGCAGTATTACCATGAGACTACCACTAGGGGTCAGAAGTTCCATTCTGAATGTAGGTGCTCAGTAGCGACTAAGGATCCCTCCTGCTCCCCATTAGGCACCAGGGAAAACACTGTTAAGAGACAGAGGGGTGGAGCCCTCTATGTAACACACTGGGGCCAGGGCTGGCACAAGGAGATGAGGTGCCCTAATTAAAACTCATCCTTTGTGCCCTCCCCGCATGGCACCGATTACCACCATTGCCGTCCGTCTCTGGGACCGACATAAACAGCTTCTGACAACTTCTGCAGCTTCTGACAGCTTCTGCAAACAGCCCTGCGGAGCTTACCTTCAAGCTTTGATGCCGTGGGGCTGTTTGCTTTCACAGCTCTCTGATCCCAATGCCAACTTTCCATGCAAACAGGACATTGGCATGGAGAGTTGGAGGAAACAAACAGCCCCATGGCACTGAAGCTTGAAGGTAAGCTCCATGGGGCTGCTTTCAGCTATTGCCATCACTGTTGGTCCCAGAGAGGGGCAGCACTGGGTGCTCTCAGAGGGCTGACGTTCTAGATGACCGCCTGGTTTGCCTAATTTATTTATTTCTTTGTTTTTATATACCGCTTTGTCTTGGAAATCAGAGTGGTTTACATGGAACTTTTGAACTACTGTGCAATGCAGTTTACAAGGAACAAGAAACACATACATATAACAATTGCAGTTAACAATAACAATAAGTAATGTAACTATTTACATGGTCACGTATTCTTATTACTTTACAAGAGAGTGGGTGGTAACAGAGAAAATGGTGAGTGTAATGTTGACTGGAGGTAAAATGAAATTTATTGCTGTTGATCACATTTATAGTAGTACGTGAAGATGAATGTCTTGAGATGTTTTCTAAATTGGGTGAGGTCTTTGATTTCTCTTAGAGTATTGGGTAGGTTATTCCAAAGGACAGGTGCGTAGAAGGAGAAGGCTCTGTTGGTGGTTGATTGATGTGCTTTTCTTACATTTTTTGGGATGGATGGAAGCGCCAGCCCTGGTTGGGGCCATAGTTAATGCACTGCTGATAACACAGATACACTTACCATTTCCCCTTCAGGAGGCAGTAAGTGCATTCATATTATCTGCAGTGATGACAGCGCATGGTGACTTACCTTGAGTTAGCTGCAAGGCACTGTCCACCCTCATAACCCACCCATTCTCCATCCATTCCCTTTTGCACAGCAAGCAATTACCACATGAATTCATGCTTAGAAAAGCCTAGAAAGACCTTTCTGAGCATGTGCCAGCCCAACCCGCCAACAATGTGCCATTTCCTCATCAGTGCATTTTCCAGCTGTAAGTAGGTTCGTCCAAGAGGGGAAGACGGGTGGATTTGTGTGGCTGATTTATTCCTGTTACAGATAAGTAATCTCACTTTCTCCATGAACAAACAGGATAGTCAGCCACTTATGGGTGATTCCTAAGCAAAGGGCTGTGAAGGTGTGTTGTGTACAGGAGGGTGTGTGTGTTCGCCCTTTATAGCTTGTGTGTCATGCTGTGGAAGGATGAAGCTGTGTAAAGGAGGCCAAGAATTATGTAGATGAAGAAATTGATGTAGGCCTGGCATGATGTACCAAGTGGCTGGTGGTAATGAGAAGTAAGGGAGAAGAACTGATGATGTGGGTTACACATCAGCGTTTACCAAAAAAAATATTCAGGAACCCATCGGGATTATGCCATGCTGCCGGCGTGACAAGCCAGAGAGTTTAATCAGTCAATACAGAACTGACATTGGAGATCCAAAGTTGGTACAGTAAGGTAACTGATATGTCGATGATGAGAAAGCAGGTCAAAGGAGCAGAAGATAGATATGGGGCCAGATAGCGAGAGAGTGACTTGCTTTGGCAGTGACTAATGAGTTTGAATCATGGGGGCACAAGCAAGTGTGGAAGGCAGAAGCTCCTTTTCTGACGAGTGTGTGGCCTCATTGTCAGGGTGGTTCAGATTGTGGTAGTGTTCTGTCAAGGTCCCCCCTCCCCTACCCCCAGCAACCAAAACCTGAGACTTTCTGGAGTGCATGTGTGGAGAATGAAGCTTTTTTGGTTAAGAATAAAGTGCATTAACTATAGGGTACTCAATCTTAAGACTCGGTATGGAGGTAGGTAATGTAATTATGGGAGAAAGGGCTATGTGTGCCTTTAGGATGCATGGAATCCGTGATGAGATGAAGGGCACCAGAAATATTGGGTTGTTAAGGCTGGGGTTGGTCCTTAGCCAAATGGGTGCCATGTGGGCAGATGGAAGGCATCTTTTTTTTTTTTTGGTGGGGCACCAAAGGGAAACTCTTATCCATTTTGGTGGAAGCTTAGCTTCATAATCTAACATTCCCCCCTAGATGAATTATAGAAAGGTATCAAACACCTAGACTCGGGTGTAACTGAGTTTCCTGTCTTTGGGGAGTAGAGTTGTAGGGTCTTGTTGGTTTTGCTTACTGATGGCCTCAAACAGAGTCACTTTGGCCTATTTGGAGCTGTGAGGATCATCTTGTAGGATCTTGCAAAAGGTGAGAAGAGGCAAATATATTCTCTTAAGAAGGCATTGTGGATCTGTCTGTTTAGAAGTACCTTGGGAGCAGCTGAAGGAAGTGTTTTGTTTTATGTAGAGGAACTGATTGCAACCATGATGAGGGTTGGGACAGGTTACAGAAAAGGAAGCACGTTCCTCATTGAACTAGCAGTCACAGGTGTGCAAGTGGTCAAAAATGTGCTCCCTAATCTGCAAGGTGAGTAGTGATTTGTGATATAAGAAGGTTTCATATATTAATGTTTTGGGAGGAGTTATGAATGTCGTGCATCAGACTCTGCCTTCTCTTCATCCATATGGAGGAATAAGTGCTCTGATAGGGAACAAATCATGTAAGCACAAGGACAGACTTCTGAAATTTGCAAGGATTTAGAAAAGTGCCAACTAAATGTGGTAAACAGTCATGTCCCTTGGCTGGAACAGTTAGCTGGAAATCAATCAAAAATAAGAAGGAAACCTGTGAACCTGTGGGACATGCCCCATGTGGTTAGGGAGCAATGGGTGAGTGGAGGCTTCTTCATTATCCTTGAGTGGTATTGGGGCTATTGCCAAGGACAGGAGGGTCTTGGATTTCTCCTATGGGTAGTGAAGGTTACTCTCCTTAGAAAATTGTTGTTCCCACGATCTGGGCACTGGTGATTAGATGTGATCTGAATCTTTTGACACCCTGCTTATCACTGAGTTTGAAAAATTAGAGGCAAGTCATGATGAAGCCAATGCCAGGTGCAATTCCTCTCGGCGTGGCAGGCCAAGCCAGCCATTGTAGGCAGGATGAGCCACAGAGATGCACCCCATTTTAGCTCCAGGAGAATTGAAGGTGCCCAGAAATATATTGGGGGCAGTGCCTGTTGACATGAGGCACAGTGGAGGTGTAGGACATGACACTGTGCATCGACGGGGTACCATCTCCATGCTGGTGTTGGGTATGGGTGTGGGGGACAGTTCCAAGGCTCATGGTGCCATTGCCTCTGCCCAGTTAGATCACTTGGAATAATTGGCACCATAATGTACTACAGTTAGAAGTTTGCACTGCTGAAAGTCTGCACCATGTAGGGAAGGGGTTCCAGCACTTTGCACACATTTTTCCCTATGTCTATGGCCCTGCTGTCACTGCTTGGAGCACAACAGAGAACCTTGAATCTGGTCCGTTCTCAGGGCAGTTCAAGAATTAGCTTGGGGAGATCTCCTTTGACCATAACACTGCCTCTGCTTCTCTGAAGGTGACCCAAGATCCAGCAAGAAGGTCAAAGAGATATAGGCCACACAGGGATCTTCTGATCATGCAGCCATGATTGTGGGCTCTGCAGAGGAGAAATTGGTGAGGGCCATGTCCCTGCCTCCTCCCAGAGTCCCAGCACCATGCAAGTGGCTCAGTGAGAGTTTCTGGGTTTCTGCTGTTCATCCTGGGTTGCTAGAGATCCCAAAGGGGCTGATCTTCTGTCTTGATGGGATCAACAAAGGAATAGGAATATACTGAAGAAAATAAATTTAAAATAGAGGAGAGCAGGAAGATCTGTCCACTTGACAGAGCAAATAGAATAGACTGGAGAGGAAATGGGCAAGCACATGTTCAGAAAGGTCTTTCTAGGCTTTTCTGAGCTCTAGGAGAGCTAATCTATCCATGGTGCTGTCAAATTACATCACCCATGTGTGACTGACTCATCCTGTTTGTCTATGGAGAAGTCTATGGTCCGAACAAGAGCAGACACAGGATTGTGCAGCTGTATGCTCTCGGTATGCTTTCAACAAAGCATCGAAAGGAACAAAAACCCTCCAAGTAGAAAAATTTATTTTTTTGTAGGGCCATGCTTGCAACACACACAGCATCCAAAATCATGGTTTACTTAAACTTCCAAGCCCATTTTAATTGTATTCAAAAGCTGCTCCATCATTATAAAGTTGCAAAGATTCAAAAAATCATTATACCAAAGTTCCATCTGTGTTCCAACCTAACCTCAGAAGTAGTATCCAACAAAGAAATGTTCTTCAGGATGTCCATCGTTTGTTGCTCAGAATATATGTGCACATCCGACCACTTATCTGCTGCTGACGCCATAGTCCACTAATCACAATCCAATTGGTACAAATCAAAGTTGCTCCAAAGTATGGGTTAGGAATTATGGTGAAAAGGGACAAAACCCCTCCAGGTAAAAAAATTATTTTTTTATTGGGCCACGCTTGCAACATACGATATCCAAAATCATGGTTTACTTAAACTCTCAAGCTCATTTTAATATTGGATATCATATGTTGCAAGCGTGGCACAACAAAAAAATAATTTTTATAATTGGAGGATTTTTGTTCCTTTCCAACAATGCAGTGGCTTTGTCAGCATGCAACTGTGTGCACCTTTTTCTGAGTGTGCGATGGGGCTTTGAAAGCAAAACAAATAGGAATTTTAAAGCCCCTTTGAGAAACACAGGCACCAGAAAGAGAACTGAAAGTTAAACATGGGCCTTGACGAATGCTTGTTTTTCCTATGACTTTGGTCTGGTGCTGACCTCTGGTTTTAAAGTCTCATAAAGATGTAAAACCTTTCACCAGGATTTTATACGCAGTAGAACAAAGTACAATTACAAGGAAGATGGCCGATAACAGGTGGGCAAACACAGTGTAAATGGTCAGCTGAGTTTCTTTTTTAAATTATTTATTAGGGAATCTTTTTGTCTGTTTGTCTTCTGGAAACTAAACACGCCTCACTTTCAAGCTCCAGAAACTGGGAGTGTTGTTGAAGTCTGTGGGAGTTCAGTCATGCACCCAGTAAACTGTTGTGTAAAACGTCTGTCTAACCTCATTTACTACCAAAGACAACAGTGAGCTGGCACTGAAGGAAGTTTCCATCCTGTTGGCCATTAAACACTTGCCCGACATCTCTGAATGGTGCTCGTAAAAGGAAAAAAAAATATATTATATATATATTTTCCCCAACACACTCCTGACTCCCTTAGTGTTTGAAAGATTGCACATATATACAGAGGTGTGAAATGTTATGTCAGCAAATTAATGCCTCAGAAGAAATTAGTTTATAGATTTATTTGTATTTAGCTTACACATTTCCAGTAATAGCTCAAGGCTACTTCTACTTATCATTTTGTATAGTGCTACAAGGTATATGGAGCACTATATACATACATGTAAAAAGTCCCTGCTGAACAGAACTTACACTCTATCAAAGACAAATAGGACAAACAGGAAACTAAGGTAATTCTTTAAGGGAGATAATTAACACACACTAATTAACACACAGATGGGCATTAAACAGGAAAATAAGGCATCAGCCTCGGAGGTGGGTTTTTAGCCTCGATTTGAATAGGACAAGAGATGGAGCTTGACGTAGTGACTCGGGTAGCCTATTCCAAATGTACGGCCCAGTGAGGAGGAACGAATGGCGTCTGGTGCTGGCAGTAGAAGAGAAGGGCACAGATAAAATTGATTTGACCAGTGGTGTAAGTTCCATCTAAAGAACTAGAGCCCAGTACTTGAAGTTCTAGTGCAGGATTTCATAGCACGTTTAACGCTGACATTTTGAACAGTGGTACTGTAAGCAATGGCCTGCAAATAAACCAATGCCCAAAAAGTCTGCGTTAAACTGGAAGAGCAAGCCAAACGTATTCACATAGGAGTCTATATTCGCAGTCCCTGTATGCTGTGCAAATTTGGCATGCTGTCCCACAAAAGGGTCATGTGAAGTGAAGTTTGACACTTCCGCTCAGAAAGCTGAGGCATCGGGGACGGCCTCCGATGCCATCAATTAGTAACAGGGAGCCAGTGCTGCCCCCCCCCCAAACACTGACCCTCTGACAGAAGTTAAAACCATTGGTGACCCAATAGGGCCTGATCTCCCTCCCCACTCAAAAAATCATTAGTGACCCTGTGGGCCCCAATCTCTCCACCTCCCCAGAAAAAAATCATTGGTAGCCCAAGGGCTCTGATCCCCCTTCCCAGAAAAAATCATTAGTGGTCTATGGGCCCCATTGCAACCCCCCCACACACACACACTTTGCTAAAATTGTGAGCCTCCATTGACTTACTCTCTGCTCCCCCCAGAGTACCTTTTTGTAGAATGGGGGGGTAGAAGTGATGCCTACATGTTCCTATTCCCCACTGTCATTTTCAAAATGGTGGCACCTGAACTTGCACATTGTATCCCAGAGATGCACCACCTGGGGGGGGGAGGGGAGCCTAGTCTGCCAAATAAGGAAGAAAATTCCTTATTTGGAAGACTGTCTCCCCCCCCCCCCCCCACAGTGCATCCTGAGTTACATAGCATGGGATCAGCAGACTGACTCACACTGTGTGTCCCAGGATGAACTACAGGAGGTGTCAGTCTGCCAAATAAGGAATTTTCTTTCTTACTTGGCAGACTGGACCCACCCCCCTTCCCAGCCGACCTTCCTCTTTTACGATGACCTTCTACCTTGCCAAGCATTATGTCTTTCTCCAATGATCTCGCTCTTTGCATGATGTGTCCAAAGTATGAAAGTTGAAGTCATGTCATCTGAGCTTCTAAGGAAAGCTTAGGTTTGGTCTCCAGTACTGGCTGGTTTGTTCTTCAGGCATTCCCTATGGGTACATTATTTGCCCCATTTCCTACATTTAGCCACAATTATTGCAGATTTTGTGAGTCTATTTTATAAAGACATATAGATGCCTATGTTGTCTTTATAAAATAGCCCCTAAATAGACTTCTGCTTGGACATCACAAGTAGTTTGAAAGTTTTGGGAGAATCCAATGGTGGACTTTCAATGACTTTCCTTTTTGGCTTATTTCTGTGGTCATTCAAGTGGTGGAGGTTCATCTAAAACTGATTACCATAAACCTAATGACTGCATTTCTACAAGGATCAGATTTTGTGATCTATTTTAAATTTGTGGTTATAAGGAAATTTTATGCGAATGCCAAACAGAGATATCAAGCTTTTTATCTAATTGAAGAAGAGCAAATTGTGTATCTAACATAACTTTGTTATGTAAAGTAGTGTTATGTAAATCAATAGACAGACAAAATATATTTTAGGGGGATAGGGGATAGGTGATATTAGATCTAATTTAACGTCATGCCACAATGGCAACAATATCTCAGATGGATCAGAAAGAAGCCAGGACAAACCAAAGCGAGCCAGGAAGGCCATATGATATAGTTGAAAATCAGGGACAGCGAGGCCTCCAGTAGTTTTGGGTAAGTTGAGAGTTTTCTAAGTGATTCTAGGTTTATTTCACCATAACAATTTTATCAGTTTGGATTCTATTATTTTATAAAATTTTGGGGGGCGAAATCCAGACAACATCATGAGAATAGAATTCATTTTTGGCATCATAACTATTTTAATAGATTCTAGTCTACTCCACCATGAAATATAAAGTGGAGTCCATTTTTTAATATTTGAATCTATAATAGCGAGAATATGTTCCATATTTATGTGTAGAGTCTGTTCAACTCAACACATTCAGAAAGCTCCTTCAAACCTATTTAATGAACACTTTGGCTCCATCACATCCCTCTCCGTTCCCTTTCCTTCCCCCTCTAGCCCCAGCAGAAAGCACATAATCTGTTAACATTCATAACCTGTAGATAAAAACCTCATACCTCGTAAATAAGTTCTTTGTTCTATGCAATAAGCTGTGTTGCATTTGCTCAATTTGTTTATGTATATAAGTTCTCCATGTTCTCTGAAAAATATTGTTGAAATGTACACTGCTTTGCCCTGGTGAAAAGCGGTATAAAAATCCAGCCAAATAAATAAATATTTTAAAAATATTCCTAAATATTTGAGTTGTAAGGGAGACCATTTAAAGGGGAAGTCCTGTACATCTGTTTGAGAAATATGAACGTCGAGTGGCATTATTTCAGATTTATTCCAATTAATACTGTAACCAGAAAATATTGAAAAGGCATTAACAGTGTCGATAAGATTATAAATATAAATTTGGGAGTTAATTAAGAAGATAAAAGATCATCAGCATGTGCCGCAAGATTGATTTCAGTATGTTTGGTTTTGATACCAGTAATGTGAAGATGAGAATGTATTGCTATTCCTATGGAGGCCAATTCAGATTGGGGGGGGGGGGGCCATCCGGGCCGCCCAGATGTTCAAAAATTGGACATGCCCCAAAGACACCCAATTCTGCAACCACAGGAGCTATACGTTTCTGTGGTTGCAGAATGAGGGCACTTGGATGGCCTGGACGTGCCCCGATTCTACTGTGGAAGACGTCCTTCCCTACTGGAGCATCGGTGCCGCGGCAGCCCATTGCCATGATATTGGGATGCCCAGCAGGAGCACAGGCAGCCTGACACCGGTCCCGCTCTTCTTTCTCCGCCGCCCGACTCTCGGTGGGAACAGCCAGGGCCAGGACGGGGCGGCGGGGCCTTCATTGAGTTCCTCTGCCACTTTGAGGGTTCTTTGTGCCCCGATTGGCTTGGCCCCCGGGACTTACTCCACTTCTGATGTGGAATAAGTCCCCCGTCCATCTGGGCCTCCTCAGACATACAGGGTTGCGACCTGAATAGGCCCTGTATGTCCTGGTTCGTGAGCCTGCCCCCGCTCCACCCACTCTCTGCCTCTGGCACTCCTCCTCCTACCCTCCCCGTCCAGCGCTCCCCGCACAAACCCTCTATACCTGTGGGGAGAGCTATATCAAGAATCGCGTCCTGAGTCTGTTTGGGTATTGGACGTCCATCCTGGACATCCAACCCTGCTATTCGTGAGTCAGAATGACCCCATAAGGGTTCAAGGACTAAATTAGAAAGTAGAGGCAATAAAGGACATCCTCGTCTAGTTCCACGATGAGGCTGTATTGATTTAGAGATATTGGGCCTGATTTTCAAAGGCATTTACACAGTTTACAGCCCATATTAAACATGTAAATGCCTTAATCGGGGATTTTCAAAGGCACCTACATGGCTAATGCCTTTGAAAATCCCAGATTAAGTCCCTTATGCGCCCTGATGCTATCCAGTTAGCATTGGGGTGTGTTGAGGACATTCTAGGGCAGAGAGTAGGCGAGGAATGGTGCTAACCGGGTATTAGAGATTTTGGATGCTGCCCGATTAGCGCTCTGTGCCTTAAAAATAGGGGAGGAAAACCCTCGCCTATCTTTAAGGTGCTGCTGCCTGGTTAGGCACGGCGGCTTTCCGGCTGTGCGGTGAACCCTGTATTTTCACTTCCGTCGCCGAGGTTAAGGGGTCAGCGGGCAGGGCTACACAGCTAGGGTGCTTAGCCCTGCCCAATTGAAAATCGGGCCCATTGTTGTTGACTATACATTGGGACGTGGAATTATAATATAATAACTTTATCCATCGTAGGAAATCATCTTCCAAATGAAACCACTCAATTACTTTATAAAAATAAGGGCATTCAATTCTATCAAATGCCTTTTCTGCATCTAATGATAAGGCAATTGATGAAAATGGTTGCTTACTTGTGACATAATTAAGATCATAAAATAATCTTATATTATCATTTATCTATCTTCCATTCATAAATCAAATTTGAGTTTTATGAATTAAAGAAGGCAGGTTTTTGTTAATACAGGTTGCAAGAATTTTAGTTAGAATTTTGTAATCCAAGTTTAATAGTGAAATGGATTGTAATTTTAAGGATAATTAGAGTCTTTACCACGTTTAGATATAAAAACAATATGAGCTTGATCGAAGTTCCGTTGTTCTGGGTTACTATATAGGAAGTGATATAGATCTAAGAGGAAGGGATTAATAATATCAGAAAAAGTTGTATAAAATTCTGCAGTGAATCCATCAGGGCCTGGAGTTTTACCAGATGGAAAGGATTTAATAGCTTCAATTATTTCTTTTGCGGTAATTCCAAATCCTAATTCATTTTGTGCTGTGGGGTGTAGTTTAGGAGAATTCAAGTAACTGAGAAATTGATCACATAGATCATTATCTTTATCACTATCTGAATGAAATAAATGTTCAAAAAAGTATTGGAAAATATTTTCTATGCCAAATTGGTTCGTATTAATATTGGAATTGGTATCTCACAAGAAGTGATATGTTTTCCTTTTAGGTATTGAGCCAAAGATCTACCTATTTTATTATTACCGACATCGTATCCAGTTTTGTAAATAAAAATGTCCATATTGGCATGTAGACTAGTTAAGGAGTTGTATTTATACTAAGCCTGGGTTAATGAATATAAATTTTGTGGGGTAGGATGTTTAATATGCTTTTTTTCTAATTCTTGAATTGATGTCTCTCTGCTACCTGAGCAAGAGTTCTGACCCTGCACTGCAAAGCTGTTTCTGAATTTACTATTTTGGCTGGTTTTGATATAAATTTTCCCTGCCTATTTATTACCTGTTTATTTATTTATTTATTTATTTATTTATTACATTTTGTTTTATACCACGCTATTTAAGATCAGTGCGGTTTACAATAAACATTAAATCTACACATCTCAGTTTAGTGATTTGTGCTTACAATAAACAGGTAAAAATAACTTGGGTATACAATAAACAAGTTTCTTAACAGGGAGAACATGATAACTATATACAAGCCAGTTAATGTAACTATATACATGGTTAAGTGCACAGCACGAGCTTCTTAAGGTGGGTTAAGTATGGAGGCGGTTAAGGTGTGGTTGCGGGTATTCAGACTAGGAGTGTAAGATGCGTGGGCTTGAGGAGCTACCATGAGGTGTGGAGGTAGGTGAGTGGGGGGGGGGGGGGGGACTGCAACATCGTATTGAAGGAGAAAAAGGTTATGCTACAGTTCCTTCGTGAATTGGGAGATAACACTTATGGTACTTATAGCCCCCGTTAGAGCGTACCACCAAGATGGTGCATAAAAGGCAAAGGCTCTAGCTCTGGTAGCTTGGGAGCACTTAGTGCTTGCCTTAGGTAGAATGAGGGTGTTTGCAGCATTCGATCTCCTTAGCCGGTTAGGAGGTGTGATAGATACTAGGTCGGTAATAGCAGTAGCCGTGAATTTCTTGATGGCTTTATGGGTCATTGTTAGAACCTTGAAGGAGATCCTGGCTTGTATGGGCAGCCAGTGCAACTGTTTTAGTATTGGAGTGATGTGGGATCTTCTGGAAGCTCCATGAAGGATTCTTGCAGCAGAATTCATAGCAAGTTGTAAGGGGTTAGTCGTACTCTTTGGTAGGCCATGTAATATCACATTAGCATAGTCAAGGTGAGGCATTATTAGGGCCTGAAAAACAGTTCGGAAGTCTTCAGGTTCTAATAGCTGACGAAGATGGCGAAGGGTCCGGATTTTATGATAGACCGCTTTTGTTATGTTATTGATGTGAGCCTTCATATTAAGCTGCTGATCAAGTGTAACTCCGAGGTATCTTACTGTAGTCTTGCATGTGAGCTCTGCGTCATGAACTTTGATGGATAGTGGAGGAATAATAGCCGGATTCCCAGTGACAAAGAGGGCTTCAGTCTTTTTGAAGTTTAACTTAAGCCTTTGTGCTTCTATCCAGTCGGTGACTGCATCAAAGCATTTGATTAGAGGGGAGAGGTCAAGATGTTCAGTCGAGATTGGCATGTACATCAAGACATCATCGGCATAGACCAGGCAGTTGATGTTAAATGAGTGGATAAGGTCACAGATGGGTTGCATGTAAATGTTGAATAGTAAGGCCGATAAGGAGGAGCCTTGCGGAACACCTTTAGTTTGAAGGAAGGGGTCAGAGGTGGAAGGACCAGAACGGACATGTTGCCAACGGTCTGTGAGGTACGACGCGCACCATGATAGAGCTGAACCGTGAACTCCCTTCTCTCTGAGGCGTTGAAGGAGAACTTTGTGGTCTACTGTATCAAAGGCAGCGGCGATGTCCATGAATATTAGAACAAAGCCTTGTCTGATGTTATCCAGTCCTATGGAAAGGGTGTTGAATAGGATTGTCAGTAGCGTTTCCACACCATGTGCTTCACGAAATCCATGCTGGCAGGGATGAAGGGGTGCGTTGGAATCTATATGATCCTGTAGTTGACGTTGTGTAATCTTTTCAATTATCTTCGAGAGGAGAGGTATGCTGGAGATAGGCCTGTAGGAATCCATCAATGAGGGGTCCAGCTTACTGTTTTTTAGGAGAGGTCTGATCGCAGTCTGTTTCAGGCTACAGGGGAATGTTCCAGTAGAGAAGGATACTTCTATAAGCTTGGATAAGAATGGGCTGAGCTCAGAACGTAAGGATTTTATCCAGGGAGCTGGACACGGATCAGAGGGTGCTGTAGTAGTGTTTATATTTAATATAGTGTCTTGAATGACTCTGTTGGATGGGGTAGAGAAGGATGTGAGGGTGTGTTGGGTCTCACTTAAGAGATGATCAAATGAGGGATGAGGGGTGAAAATGGGTGGAGTAGTTGAGATGATGGGTTTAGCAGGTTGAGCAAGCTGGTTACTTTTGTTACGTAGGTAGTGGGCATATTCCTGGGGGTCAGGGTGGAACGAGTTCCTCTGAGATGGTTCCTTTGCTAGGGATTTTACAATTTGGAAGAGCTCGTGGGGTTTGTTCAGGGAGCGTTGTAGTCTGTTTGCATGATATTGTTTCATACTTGATGCAACGGCTAAACGATGTTTTCCTAAATGTGCTGTGAATGCTTCGTGGCTCGCGGTTGTTCTTGATCGTCTCCAGTGCCTCTCTAGTTGTCTGAGATGAAGGAGCGATTTGCGTAGTTCTTGCGAGTACCACGGAGCGTTCTTCTTCTTATGGGATGCTTTGTATGTTGGAGGTCTATGGATTACGGCATCTAGGTTTGAGTTCCAGGAGTCGACCATGTCGTCGAGGCTTTGTTCAGGTAGGTCAAGTAGGTTCAGTGTCTTCATTAAAAAATCCTCTCTATCGAAAGGATGGAAGCGCTTTAATTGTTCTCGGGTAGGATTATCATCAGTTTTAGTTTTAGCAGATATGGCGCAAGTTGGTATCTGGAATTCTATCAGAAGATGATCTGACCAAGGAACTGAGCTAACATTTAGGAGAGGCTTGTGCCCATGAAGGAAGGCTAGCTGTGGTGCAAAGATCAAATCTAGTATGTTCCCTTTTATATGGGTAGAGGTATCAACGAGTTGAACGTAGCCTAACTCACTGAGGGCATCATTAAAGGCATTGGTGTGGCTGTCTTGAATGGACGGGAGGTTGAAATCACCTAAAACCCAGTTCAGAGTGTGCAGATTCGTGGTGTTGCAGGCAAGATCGATTATTGTGGCTAAGTCATCTGGTGATGATGAAGGTGCTCTATATAGCAGGTTGATGGTGATTTGTTTGTTTGTAATGGTAATGGAGTCAAGGGTTGAGGTGCTGCTTGAGGCAGCAATCTGAAATTTGAGATCCGCTTTTGTTAGGATGAGTACTCCTCCACCACGATGGTCAGCTCTGTGGCATGAGTGAACTGAGAAGTTGGGAGGGACACTCTGGTGGAGAATCACGGAGTCGGATGTAGATAACCAAGTTTCAGTGATACATAAGATATCAAGATTATGAGCTGAAAGCATATCTGTTAATGCTGGCCATTTCTTCCTTATGGATCGTGCATTTATTAGTGCACATTTAAGGTCAGGGGGAGAGTGGGGTTGTACACGCCGAGTTAGGTTGTGCAGCTGTAGGTCCACATAGATAACATGTGGGCCTGGTATGCTTCGAGGTGTTTCAGTTTGATATTTGGTAAAGTCAGGGAATCTCCTCCAGGATCTTCGGAGGACAGGTATGGAGTTATGAGGTACGTTAAGGGCTAGGGTGTCGAAGGTCAGGGCTATTAAAATAAAACAGATGAGGATTGAGAAGGGGTATGAGGGTACACAGTGAGATAACATGGTGAATAGTATATATAATAAACCACAGTAGTGATATTGGCTAGTGAGAATAACAAACAAGCAAGTTCAGGCTAACCAGCTAAGCTATGGAATGGAGTGGTGAGGCAGTCAGAAAAATCAGCATGGTTCAAAATAAGACTAGACGCTTGGTAGCAGTTTAGATCAGGTAATGCAAAAATTAGTATATACAATGTAGCACTAAGACATTAACGTGAGAGTCCTGAGGGGAAGTGGTAAGATACTGTGAAACTATGTTACAAACTTGGTTGCTGGAGCTCAGGGCTTCAATGGGCTCCGGATCTTAGCGAAGCAGGTTGTCTGAGCTGGAGGCTGGAGGTGTTCTAATCTTCCTTGTTCATCGGAAGCTGATGAGCTGTTCTTCCCACTTGTTCCTAGGCCTCCACCAGGCCTCCGCCTAAGGGCCACGCCAAAGGGCCCTCTGGCGAGGCCCTCAGGCGCGGGCCCGCAAAGGCGCGGGTGCGCCTGATGGCGCGAACTTTGAGCAGTTCACGGTGCGCCCCGATTGGGCGGAAGATCAACTTCTTCTGCTCCCCTGCCCTCTATCCCCGTGCCGGGGAGAGCTGCAGATGGTGGTGGGAGCAGGGAGGAGCACGCGCCCGATGGCGCGAACTTTGAGTATAGTTTATACTCTTAAGATTTGAATGTGCCCTCATTTCATAGACGGTCTACTGATCAAGGACACTACATCCTTGATATTTGTCTACTAGGACCTGCAGCACACATTTGTTTTTAGAATTGCAGAGTCCTGGTTTCCTACTAAATTGTGCAAAACAGGTATACATTTTAAAGTTCCAGGGTCCTTTGCATAGTAGACTGGTATATAAAAGTAGGATTTCATTGGAAAGTTTAAAGTTGCATTGCTCTTTTAGAAGCCCACTTCACAGGATGTGGTTAAGTCATAGTTCATTCATTCAACTTCTGCTGCCTGAGAGTTAATTCAATCAGTCTTTCTGCTACCTGAGCAAGAGTTCTGACCCTGCACTACAAAGCTAGGTTTCTGAATTTACTATTTTGGCTGGTTTTGATATACATTTTTCCTGCCTTTTTGTTACCTGTTTATACTCTCTTAAGATATGAGTGTGTCCTCAGTTCATAGATGGTCTACTGACCAAGGACACTTAGATTCCTGCCCACCCTACCCCTCACCCCACCCACCCCAAGGTTGCATTGCCTATATAGTAGTCATCATATAAACTGACAGCTGTCCTCCAATCAGGTGCAACACCACCTTTTCTCCTTGTCCTAGAAATGCTTTATAACCATTTTAATCAGCACATCTTGTGTTCAGTGCAATAGTTGTGGTGCCTTCGTTCTAAGAAGACTCATTTGGAGTCTAAGATCTTGCCCTATATATCTCAAGTTATCTGCCATGCATAAAGAATTGATTCTATTAAGGGAAGAATTAGCTGCAATTAAACACTTCTCCTCTAGGGTTCAAATTGAAAAAATGTGAAGTGTGGCAACAAGACATTTTTTTCAGATATATTCGGGAGAGGAGGAAAATCAGAGGTGGAATTGTAGGACTCAAGCATGCCGGGAACAGACTTGTGGAAAGTGACGTTGAAAAAGTGAAAATGCTAAACAAATACTTCTATTTTTGTTAAAGAAAAACCTGAAGAAGGACCACCTGTGATTGACAAATATACAAATGGGAATGGAGTAGATACCACACCATTCACAGAAGATGATGTGTTGGATCCGCTTGCAAAACTGAAAGGCCATGGGACTGGATGGGATACATCCCAAGATACTGAAAGAGCTTAGAGAGAGGTTCTTGCAGGGCCGTTAAAGGATGTTTTTAATAGATCCTTGGAGACAGGAGTTCCACAGGACTGGAGAAGGGCTGATGTGGTGCCTCTTCACAAAAGTGGAAGTGACAAACTACAGGCTGGTAAGCCTTACCTCGGGGGTGGGAAAAGTAATGGAGGCGTTCCTGAAGGAGCGAATAGTGGACTTTTTTGAAATCAAAAGGTTGCATGATTCAAGGAACATGGTTTTACCAAAGGACAATCTTGCCAAACAAATATGATTGAGTTCTTTGACAGGGTGACCAGAGAATTAGATCAGGGGCATGCGATGGATGTGATCTACCTAGATTTCAGCAAAGCTTTTGATATTGTTCCTCATAGGAGGCTTATCAATAAACTCAACAGCTTGGGGATGGGTCTCAAGGTAGTGAACTGGATCAGAAATTGGTTGACTGACAGATGACAGAAGGTGATAGTAAACAGAACTCACTCAGATGAAAGGAAGGTGATTAACGGTGTGCCCCAGGGTTCGGTTCTGGGACCGGTACTGTTCAATGTATTTGTGAGTGATATTGCTGAAGGACTGAATGGAAAAGTCTGTCTTTTTGCAGATGACATGAAAATTTGATACAGAGTGGACTCCCTTAAGGGAGTGGATAACATGAGGAAAGATCTACAAAAGCTGGAAGAATGGTCTAATGCTTGACAGTTAAGGTTCAGTGTGAAGAAGTGCAGTGTCATGCACTGGGGAAGCAGAAATCCAAGGGAATTGTATGCGATAGGAGTGAGAGGTTGGTGTGCATGGATCAGGAGAAGGACCTCGGGATGATTATTTCTGAGGATCCCAAGGTGGCGAAACAGTGTGACAAGTCGGTAGCAAAAGCCAGAAGGATGCTGAGTTGCATACAGAGAGGAATTGCCAGCAGAAAGGAAGAGGTACTAATTCCACTGTACAAGTTGCTGGTGAGGTCTCACTTGGAATATTATGTTCAGTTTTAGAGACCGTGTCTCGCAAAGGATATAAAAAGATTGGAAACGGTTCAGAGGAAGGCAACCAAAATGATTTCGAGCCTGCGTCAGAAGACTTATGAGAAGAGACTTGAAAACCTTAATATGTATACTATGGAGCTGCAAGGGGGTAAACTCAAAGGCAACGTCAGGAAATACTTTTTCACTGAAAGGGTGGTGGATACTTGGAATGCCCTCCTGATGAAGTGGTGGGGGAAATACAGTGACAGAATTCAAAATGGCATGGGACAGACACAGTAGATCCTTTTATAGCAACAGGATAAAATCAAAACAAACATAACTATCTCTTATATCTCAACAAATAGGGGGTGACCTACACAGAGCGGCAGATGCACCTACTCTTACCACCTCGCTGGGCAGACTAGGTGGACCATACTGGTCTTTATCTGCCGTCATTTACTATGTTACTGTGATGTTCTAGTTGAGTTAATTCCAGTTATTCTTTTTTCTTCATCCAAGCAGAATAACTCATTATTTCACCTCTAAGGGGTATGTTTACTAAACCGTCTTAATGTTACCAGCGCTAGTTGCAGTGTTAATGTGCAGAATGCCATATAAGGTAGTGGGTGGTCCGGAGGTAAGGTTGCAAGGAAACGGTATTGTGCGATAGTGGGCGCCGTGGCACATTAACCCTAAGTTCATGCCAACTCAGTGTTAGAAGCTATAAAGATGTAGCTCACTGGTTACTGCAATGACTGTGGAGGCAGAGGTCATGGGTTCGATCCTGCAGTGGTGTTATGTAAGAAGGCTGTCTGAGGCATTTCCGTTTTTTAATTTAAATCAGTGCTGCCAGCAAAAACACCCTCACAGTGCCATAGCCTAAGGTGCAGCATTAGGCGCCCTATAAGGCACTCCATAGGGCACATTATAAAGTGTCCTGTCCGCCAAGGCACCTTATAATGTGCCCTATAGGGTGCTTTATAGGGTGCCTTATGAGGCACCTTAGGCTACGGCACTGTGAGGGCATTTTTGCTGGCAGCACTGATTTAAATTAAAAGGAAAAGCCTCAAACAGCCTTATTAAATAACACCACTGTGGGATCAAACCCATGACCTCTGCCTCCGCAGTCATTGAAGTAACCAGTGTGCTACATCTCTATAGCATCTAACACATGGCTGGCTGGCTACAGAAAGACTGCAGGTCACCACACAAACTGTCTGCTGTGGTTCCAGGATAGGGTAAACCCACCCGTACCCATGATGCACTGCACATGCAGATCAGCCGCCTACATCTACTCACAAGATTGGGTATGCGCCTCTATAGCACCCCGGCCTGGTAGGGGGAACTGACCGTGTGTGTTACTGGCACAGAGTAGCTACAGACTGTGACACTGTGCGGTTCCTGTGCTCACAATGAGGGTGAGGTAGGGTGCCCAGCACCTGGCTTGGCTGAGATAGGCTGTGCTGCAGGTTCCCATCGGTGCCAGTGTGTGATAGGTAGTCCTTGCAGACACACCTAGGATACACCTGTGTCCATCTGTATTTCTCAGTCACGTCTAGCCCTTGTGGACTATGATGCACCCAGAAAAGTGCATATCCTGTGTGGTTGCCATGGGCACATGTTATAAGAGAAGGGTGGTGGTTGGACCCTAAAGCGGATTATGTAGCATCACCCAACCCACCCTCTGTGGGTCAGGGTGGGGGACAGGATCTCCCCCAACAGATCCACATTCTACATCTCTGCAAAGGTGGCAGCAGAGGGGACCATCAACCCCAGTCCTGCTGCGGAATAGGCACCCTACAGGGCAGTCCATGCAGATCTGTATGCATCACATAGGGCACTGGCAGACAGGAAGTAGGCCTGGAAAAGCTCAGCTGCCCCCCACCACTATCTGACATTCACCAGCAGAGGACACTGTCAGTCTCCACCCACTGCACCCTGCAAGGTGTTCCAGCCATATACTTGCTAACACTGCAGACAGTCTGTTAGCTAGTACATAGTGCATGTTCCTGGAGGAGCTGTGTGCACCCAAAAATGGGATGTGAGCACACACACCACGCAGGTATGTCAGTGACTAGGCCCCAGAAAAGGGAACCCAAAGATATCACTTGAGAAATACTGTATAGCACTATGGGGGAACCTAGCCATGCCATGGTCACCGCTCAGTCAGGGTGAGAGTGACCTCCCAGCATGACATGCTGTGGCCACCCTGTCCGTGCAGGTGGTGGTCGGGCACTACAATGTCCCAGCTATTGTGCTATGCCCTGTGCAGATGCATCCTGCCCAGACCGCCCTATCCAGGCCATATCCACAGTACCTTGCTCCTCATTATGCACATTGGCAGGCTAACACTGGAAACTGTGCAAGCAGTGTGGGCTCAGTAAGGTGTAGGCAGCCACAAAACACTGGATAGACATACACACACTCCCACACCTATGACAGCATTGTGCAAATATAGAGTATTTTGGCAGCCCTGGCCACCACACCAGTCCTGGGCACAGTGCGGACATTGCTATGGTATGCACTACTGTTGGGGTCACTCCCCGGGGTGGTAAACACTGTCAGAAACAAAAACTGAAACACACTCCACAGATATCAGAAAGGTTGCTATGATGAATCTCTGTCAACAAATTGTGTTTAATGTCAGATAACAAATCCTAAGTTAATCATAGCAACCTTTTGATATATGTGTAATGTGTTCCCAAGATTAGGACGGCATTGCTAAGGTATGCAGGTGCTAGTATTGGGAGATGCTGCTCCACGCTGTTCCCAACTCCGGTCCTGGTGGGCCAAACACGGTTCAGGTTTTCCTGCTGTCCCTAATGAATATGCATGAGATACATTTGCACACAATGGGGGCGTGCATAGAAATGCAGCACAGGCATATTTATTAGGGACAGCATGAAACCTGAACAGTGTTTGGGGTACTTGCTGGGTACTGTACCCTCACACTGTTCTCTTTAATTTGCGCCGGGTCCTCCACCGGCATTCCTGCCGGTGGGGGGAGAGGCACAGCGTCAATCGCTCTGCACCTCCCCCCGCTGGCAGGAATGTTGGCGGCGGACCCATTGCAGGTTAGCGGGAACATTGATTCTGAGCCATGTTTAGCGGTCTGGACGTATGACCTGGATGTCCAGGCCCGCTAAATGCCCGGATCACCCTGCCTGCAACAGAGCTCCCCTCACATAGTGCCAATTTGTATGAGGAGCTCTGTTCGTGGGTGGGAGGGGGAGGGCTGTGGGAGATGCGAGGGCGAGCAGCGGGCAGCGACTGACTCCGGACATACAGGGCCGATGCCGAGGTCAGCCCTGTGTGTGCAGGGTCGGCTGCTTAGATGGGGGACACAGTAGCTTGGGGGTGGCAGAGAGGTAAGGGGGTGCAGGGGGATCCCTGCAGCCTAGCCATGGCCATGGCAGGCTGGATCAGAGGGCAGGCTGTAGGGAAAGCAGCATCTTGATTGCGGCCAGGGAGTGTGGCCCCTAAATGGAGCCGCAGTGCCATGAAGATGGGATGCCATGGCATTAGACCAGTATGGTCCATCTAGTCTGCCCAGTAAGACGGCAAGAGTAGATACACCTGCCGCTCCATGCAGGCCACCCCTCCCCATGTCTTTGTTTTAGGGGTGAACCCACCGCTCCGTGTAGGACACCCCTGTTTGTTGAGAAATTAGATAAGTTTATTTTGATTTTATCCTGTTGCTGTAAAGGGATCCACTGTGTCTGTCCCAAGCCATTTTGAATTCTGTCCTGTCTTGCCTGTATTTGCTCCCACCGCTTCTATCAGGAGGGCATTCCAAGCATCCACCACCCTTTCAGTGAAAAAGTATTCCCTGACATTGCCTTTCAATTTACCCCTTTGCGGCTTCATGTTATGCCCTCTAGTTTTACAGCTTCCCCGTCTTTGGAAGAGGTTTGTTTGTTCATTATTTCTCTTTAGGTATTTAAAGATCTGAATCATATCTCCCCTGTCCCTCCTCTCCTCCAGAGTGTACATGTTTAGGTCTTCAAGCCTCTTCTCATAAGGCTTCTGATGCAGGCTCCAAATCATTTTGGTCACCTTCCTCTGAACTGTTTCCAGTCTTTTTATATCCTTTGCAAGATACGGTCTCCAAAACTGAACACGGTATTCCAAGTGAGGCCTCACCAGTGACTTATACAGTGGCATTAGTACCTCTTCCTTTCTTAACTAGCTGAATATTTTTTTTACAGAAAAGTAAAGCTGTGCTTCCTTTTTACCAAGGATATTGGGGAGATGGCGGAGGGAAAATGAAACAAAGTAATTATTGAAGAGAATGAAAGGAAACTTTGGATACCAAAAGGAATGTTTGGCTACACCGTAACAGTGCCCAGAGGAGAGTATAGTCCATCTAATCTGCCCAGTGAGGTGGCTAAAGTGGTTGTAACTGCTGCTCCGGGGAGGTCAACCCCTCTCTTTTCATCATCTTTCTATAAAGGGATCCACTGTGTCTGTCCCATGCCATTTTGAATTCCTTCACTGTATTTACCTCCACCACCTCCATCAGGAGGGCATTCCAAGCGTCCACCACGCTTTCAGTGAAAAAGTACAGTATTTCCTGATGCTGCTCTTACATTTACTGCCCTGCCACTTCATTGTCAAATGGTAACATAGTATATGATGGCAGATAAAGACCAGTATGGTCCATCTAGACCAGCGGTTCTCAACCTGTGAGTTGTAACCCCCATGGGAGTCGCCTCAGGATAATACCAGAGGTTGCCTGATAAATCCCGGGAAGAATTATTTCTTTTCTAATTTATTGTTTTAATTTGATCGCAAAGCCTAAAATGCCAAATACTTTGAATTTAATCAATTTATATATTACTTAGGCTATCCTTACTTACTTTTACCTGTTCGCCAGAAACGATGCACCTTGAGATGTTATTTAGATCACTTCCGGTTTTGTAATGGTGGACATGGCGGAAACTTTCTATGCAATATTATATAACACCAGTGACTCCATTGAAAATGATTGTCTGAGAGAAGAATACGAAGAAAAGAAAATATTGCAATGACTTTTTAAGGTATGGTTCCACCTCCATATTTTCAGCAGGGATTGAGAAACCACAATGCATTATTTGTAACCAAGTTCTATCAGCAGAATCCATGAAGCCAAACAAACTGGAAGCAGCATTTTGACAGTAAGCATCCCACCTTTGTAGGCAAGGATATTTGGTATTTTAAGAACAAAGCTGATGGAATCAAAAAAAGCAGACTTGATATTGGCGGAAAGTTCCACCAGCAAAACATAGCCGCTGTTGAAGCTTCATATATGGTGGCTCTCAGAATCGCCAACACCAAGAAAGCTCACACCATTGCCGAGGAATTGCTGTTACCAGCAACAAAAGATATTATTCGAGTCATGCTTGGAGATGAATTTGTACCGAAATTGAGTCTAATTTCCTTGTCTAATGACACCGTCGCTAGACGAATAGAAGATATGTCTGCTGATATTCTTGACCAAGTAATCCAGGAAATGAAATCCTTGGACTATTTAGCATCCAGCTTGATGAATCCACAGATGTTTCAAACTATTCTCAGTTACTGGTTTACGTGAGATATATTAATGATGGCGAGTTTAAAGATGAGTTCCTTTTTTGCGAGCCGCTTGAAATGACAACTGCTCATCATGTGTTTGAAATATTTAGTTCATTCCTGGAAAAACACGATCCCCATCGACAAGGTTTGTGGTGTTTGCAGAGACGGAGCTCCAGCTATGCTAGGATGTCGGTCGAGATTTCAATGTTTGGTGTTCAATGAGTCACTGAAAGCCATTGAAACTCACTGTATGATTCATAGACAAGTTTTAGCAACGAAGACACTGCCACAAGAGCTGCAAGAAGTTATGATAAATGTAGTAAGCGCCGTTAATTTTGTAAAAGTGAGTGCTTTAAACAGTCAACTGTTTATGAAACTTTGTGATGATTTGGATGCATCCAATAATGTTCTTTTACTACACATTGAGGTGAGATGGTTATCAAAAGGAAAGCTTTTAAAGCGCATCTTTGATCTCCGCGATGAACTAAAAACGTTTTTTAAGCAAAAAGCAAAACCACAATTTGAAGCACTTTTCAGTGACAAAAAGCAGCTGCTGAAAATTGCTTACTTGGTTGACATATTTGCAATATTGAACAAATTAAATTTATCACTGCAAGGACCAGACTCAACGTGCCTAGATTTGTCCGAAAAGATCCAAGCATTTCAAATGAAACTTCGGCTTTGGCAGAAAAAGTTAGCTGAAAATAAAACGTACATGTTGCTCAACTTATCCGCTTTCTTTGAAGAAAACAAGATTGAACTTGACGCAAGAATTGGAATTATAATTTCTGTCAAGCAGCACTTAGAAATGCTGGAAGAAGAAATTTCAGCGTATTTTCCAAATTTACCTGGCACACCATTTGCACTTGCCAGAAGTCCATTCACAGTTAAAGTTGAGGATGTTCCTGAGATTGCACAAGAAGAATTCATTGAACTCATTATCAGCAATGCAGCGAAAAATGATTTTTCTTCAATGTCAGTAATTAAATTCTGGATCAAGTATTTTCAATTGTATCCTGGACTGTCTGAGATTGTGTTGCGTCTACTTCTTCCGTTTCCAACAACATATCTGTGTGAAACCGGCTTCTCAAGCTTGTTGCTTATCAAGAGTAAATACTGAAATAGACCTGCTGCAGAAGATGATCTTCGTTGTGCTCTCGCAAAGACTGAGCCAAGAATTTCACCACATCTGGCGAGAAGGAAGCAAGCACAACCTTCGCACTGATAGCATAGGCCTACTTTTGAGGTTTGACAACGCTAACATTTTTGCCCTTCGTCAGTCTTTTTGAATAAAGCATACTAAAACCATTGACTACAAAATCACAATAATTTCAAAATCAAATATTGCTACTTGTTGTGATTAATTATTGTGGTTTAAATAAGTAAATTTTATAAATAAAAACATATTGCGAAGGCCTATAATATATTAATCAACAAATGATTACAGCGACAATGCGTTAACGGTAAAGGAAGAGAGACACATTTGATTTTATCATTGGGGGTCGTCACAAGTTGACTAATGGTAAAAGAGGTCGCGGTACAAAAAAAAAGTTGAGAACCGCTGATCTAGACTGTCCTGCAAGGTGGTTAGTGTGGTTGCAACCACCGCTCCGTGCACATCAACCCCCTGTGTCTTTGTTTGGGGTTGCATCCGCCACTCCCTTCAGATGATCCCTCCTCTATTTATTGAAGTATAAGAGATATTTAAGTTTGTCTTGATTTCCTCCTCCTCCTAAAAAGGAACCCACTGTGTGTCAAAATTGTATATTATGGTCATGTTAGTTCAGTGACCATGGACTGCATTTGAACTGGTGACGATGCGTTAGTAGGGCATTCTTCTTGCAGGTTGAACCATTGTGTCTTAACTAGCTGAATATTTTATTTACAGAAAAGTAAAGCTGTGCTTCCTTTTTACCAAGGATATTGGGGAGATGGCGGAGGGAAAATGAAACAAAGTAATTATTGAAGAGAATGAAAGGAAACTTTGGATATCAAAAGGAATGTTTTGCTACACCGCAACAGTGCCCAGAGGAGAGGAATTACTGTTCCGTTAGTGTAATTATTACCTTCCTATACTGACCCCCACACACAGTTGCAGAAATGTATGCTGCTTAATCAGAGTGTTACCGTTACAATAAAGTCCAACTCAAGTTCCAGCATCACTGTTAAACCATTTAGAGTTCTGGTATGTCTCTAAACCCCACTCCTTCCCGAATTAGCGCATAGTTCAGGAAAGTAAGCAAGATAATGTTAGCCTTTCTACCTTTTTTTTTAAGGCTTCTTGAATTTTGCAAAAGTGGGGCCTCAATGGCTTTCCATCCGCTAAACTGGATTACTTTTCCAACAACTTTTCTGGGGTTTTATGGTGCATTAACCCAAGAAGGGCCGTAATCTCCACAGACTACCGGAATTGCTGCTCAGTATTCAAAGAAAGACCCCAGCAAATGAGCACTACATCCATTCCCCATGAGAGATTATAGTTTGGAATGCAGTGTCTGTATAAATAGGGTTACCAACTGGCTCCAGATGTGCCCGAGAGACTTGATCCAGTCCTGTGTATACCCCATTGCATGCAGGGACTTGTAGTCTTGCTTTCCTTATGGAGTGCAATAGAGAAATTAGAACTAAATATCCCTGCATGCAATGGGATGAACCCTGGACTAGATCAAGCTTGGGCACATCTGGAGCCAGTTGGCAACCCTAGTTTTAAATACGATTCCTTCTTGTTGCAGTGTATATATGTTAGATGGTACAGTGGTGTGAATGTGTGTTCAGATTTCACTGTGTTCTTGAAAATCCTACTGCAGAGTTGCCAAGTTCCCTGTTCCAGGAGTGAGATTTTAAGCCAGTCCTGGATTTCAGTCTCATTATGATGCATTATGGGACATGCAGCACTACTTTCAATGGGTAAAATCGGGGATTACAAATACCATACTGCACTGCAAGGCAAATTTAAACCAGAACTGGCCAGAAATCTCACTCCTGAAACTGGGTAACTTGGCCTACTGTCTATGCACGCCAGTGCTATGTGTGGACCCAAGTGTCTGCATCGATATCTCTTTTATGAAAGATATGGAACAATATTCTAGTTATACTGCAAGCTGTTCTAAGAAGGGACTTATTGCCCCTGAATTCTAATAATGAAAGTAACTTTATAACAGATCATCTATAATTTTATTTTCTCTCATTTATTCTTTATTGAATTTTTCAATTATATCTAAGGCAAAGTTTGTACAGAAAAAGGAAACTCTTAAGAAAATGACAAAGAAAATAATTACAAAGAAAAACTTCCAAAGATCATACCTTGCCGTCCACAATTTAAGTAGAGGGATATGAAAGGAAACAAACTTTTCAGGAAGGAAGATCAAACCTGAACATACCAGGATACCTATAAGAAGAAAAGAAATGGTTGCAGAGGGTGCCAGGGCTCCTTACATTTAGCACGAATATCACCTCACTTGGTCAGCGGTATTCGATGATACCGGTAATTTGGCGTTAAGAAAGGCAAGCAAGTCACCTGGTTGAAAAACAGTATATCTAACTGACTTATGCACAATTGAATATTTACACTCATTTTAAAAGGGGAAGTATACTAGGAAGCTGGAAGGGAGGGGTTATTTTGGACCTGAAGTTATTAAGGCATGGAGAATTGGAGAGCTCTTGAGAAGTGGTTGATGAGATTGGAATAGGGTGCAGTGGGTGGAAAGGATTGGTTGGGGTTAAGGATAGGTTCGGAGGAGATAGGTTAAAGCCTTCTATATATCTTGTCTATTTTACTTCTGCGTAAACAACTTTGTGTCCTTGACAGTGGAAAAATGTGGTCTATAGATGCTTGAATTAAATTAAATACTTTCCCTTTCAAAATCACTTGAATGGAAATCATGCACACATGCATGCTTGCTTTGAGGCATGCAGAAATGCATCAGTTTTATGCAGTAATGTGTGTGCAATCTCTGTCCCCAGGAATGCCTCAGATGAACTTATGTTAGATGTAGATACCTCAGGTACTGTATTTCCTGCATGTAAAATGCTGTATTATGTGCAGAAATAAACCCCCTGCTGTAAGACTCCTTGAACATTAATTGCACAGTTAGCCTAAAACAACAAACCAAAATGAATGATAATAGTGACATCACTTCAGTGTCATATAATTGAGCCATATTCCTATGGAGGTATCAGAAACTAAAGTCCCTTTATCACAGTACTGTTGAAATCATTTTCAAGTGGCTCATTAAGAAGATTTTTAAAGGCAGGACTGTTTGGGTTTTTTTTAAAGGATCCAACTTCAACCTCACAGCCTCCTCTGATAAATGATCAGCAGGTTCATAGACCCTGAATTTTACAGTGATAATCTTTAAAAAACCAAAACAAAACAAAAAAAAAAACCCACCACCCATATGTCTAAGATGTGGTGTATTTAGATTTCAGTAAAGCCTTTGACACTGTCCCTCACAGGCGACTTATAAACAAACTGAGCACCCTAGGGATGGACCCTAAAGTTACTGCTTGGGTTAGAAATTAGTTGGGTGGGAGGCGACAAAGAGTACAGGTAAATGGAGCTCACTCTGAGGAGAAGGATGTTACCAGTGGTGTGCCCCAGGGATCTGTCCTTGGTCCGATTCTTTTTAACATCTTTGTTAGTGATATAGCGGAAGGGCTTTCAGGTAAGGTTTGCCTCTTTGCGGATGATACCAAAATCTGCAATAGAGTAGACACCCAGGAAGGGGTAGATAACATGAGGAGGGATCTAGCTAAGCTTGAAGAATGGTCTAGAATTTGGCAGCTGGGATTTAATGTTAAAAAATGTAAGGTCATGCATTTGGGCTGCAGCAATCCAAGGGAGCAATATAGTATAGGGGGTGAAGTACTTTTGTCCAATAAAGAAGAGTGGGACCTAGGTGTGGTTGTGTCTGATGATCTTAAAGTAGCTAAACAGGTAGAAAAGGCGACGGTAAAAGCTAGAAGGATGCTTGGGTGCATACGGAGAGGAATGGCTAGCAGAAAAAAGGAGGTGATAATGCCTCTGTATAAGTCTTTGGTGCGACCTCATTTGGAGTATAGTATGCAATTCTGGAGACCGCACCTTCAAAAGGATGTGAACAGGATGGAGTCGGTGCAGAGGGTTGCTACTAAAATGATTAGTGGTCTTCATTATAAAGCATATGAGGACAGACTGAAGGATCTTAATATGTACACCTTAGAGGAAAGGCGGGATAGAGGTGATATGATTGAGATGTTTAAATACCTCCGTGGCATAAATGTTCAGGGGGGAGCCTCTTTCAATTGAAAGAAAGTTCTGCTACGAGGGGACATGGGATGAGGGTGAAGGGAGATAGATTCAGGAGTGATATGCGGAAATATTTCTTTATGGAAAGAGTAGTGGATCTGTGGAATAGTCTCCCAGTGGAGGTGGTAGAGATGAGGACAGTAACTGAATTCAAAAAAGCATGGGACAAACACAGAGGATCTCTAAAGGTAAAAAGGGGACTGTGGTAGTTGTTATGGAAGGACAGACTAGATAGGCCATGTGGTCTTTTTCTGTCGTCATATTTCTATGTTTCACCCAGTAGTAGTTCCCCCTTCAACTACCTTGCAACCAATGTTCCCTCTAATTTTCTGTAGGCTGTGTGTGCATAAAATATCAGCTGTGTGCAGCTTTTGAAGGAAGGTTAAATTTTTGTGTGCCACATAACGACACTCGGAGTTATATACTTTAAAATTTGACTACACGTCAGAATACAGTATGTACTCCACATTGATTTTAATCAAATTAAATGAAAATAGACGATTACTAAATGAAGCGGAAAATTTCTAGTAATTAAAATCACAACTTTTAAATTTTAATACGTCTGTGTTGTTTTCTATCAGAATCAGAACCATAATTTCTGTGCGCTCTGTTGTAAAGTATGTGCGCTTGCTCGGCGAGGTGTGTGCGTGCCCACACGCGCACAGCTTAGAGGGAACAGTGCTTGCAGCTCAGGGTAAATCCGTGAAATCCAGAGGGTTTGTGTGGTGTAATGCACAAGGGGGCTGCTGATCAGCTATAAAGTTCAGATTGGCCCCTGGAAAGTAAGACACTTCATTATCAAGCCTGTTTATCATCCAGGGCTGGCCCATCCACTAGGCAGTTGCCTGTGGTAGCAGACCCTGGTGGGCGGCATGCCAGCTAACCCCTCTCTCCCTCCCAACCTCCAAGCATGGCACAGCTGCCGCTTTGGTGCTGCGGGGGGGCCTTAAAGCAGCAGCGCACGTATGTGTAGTCGCAACATGCCGCTTCTGTCCCCCTCCAACAGGAAGTTGCATTGGAGGGAGGCAGGAGCGGCTTGCCATGACCACAGATGCTAATGCCTTAAGGCTCGCCGTGGCGAGGAAGGGAGGAATTGCCATGCCATCCTCCTCCCCCGGGTGAGACAATGGATGCTGGGAGGGAGGGGCGGAATAGCAATTCCTTCCGTGCTGCAGCGCGTCGGGTGAGAGAGCGGCACAGCAGCATGGTGGCCCAGGGGGAGGTCTGCCTAGGCCAGTAAAAACCCGTGGGCTGGCCCTGTTATTATCCCACTCCCAATTAGAAGGCTAATGGAAATACACCACAGACATGAAAATGCAGAGTGAATAGAGAGAGATTCTTAGAAGCTTTATTTATTGATGAAGTCCTTAGCCTCATCGCTACTAGAACTTCGCGCGAGGCATTGCTTGCTGATATGTCTAAGACCATAAGAACTGCCGTACTGGGTCAGACAAAGGCCCATCAAGCCCAGTATCCTGTTTCCTACAGTGGCCAATCCAGGTCACAAGCACCTGACAAAGCATATCCCAAAAGTAGCCAGTTCCATGCAATTCATCCCCAGGGAGAATGACTCCAGCTAATGGGGGCGTGCAGGTTTTTATTGAGCTAAGGTAGAGTCACACCATGGATGCTTTGTTTGCCTTGCATTGCATCACTGAAGATGCCCTCTTGCAGAATGCTTATTCCATCTGGGATAAAGTAGTGAGGTTGCCATGTTAGTCTGCTCGACCACATGGAAATAAATGTTAACAAACAAAAAAATAACATAAAACGATATCTTTTTATTTGGACTAATGTAGTTTAGTCTTTTTATTGTGCAACCAAAACACATACAAATGAAAACAACCCGGCACATGGGTTTCCTTACACACACTAGGTTCAACAATACCACGAGTTATATGTACCTTAAAGCCCATCTCTCCCTCCTTCCCAGCCCATTCCCTACAATATTTTAGTTTTATCTGGATTAATTTAATACATTTCTCGACTAGCATATGGGAGTTAACATCCTGCAAACACTTCTTTATCTCAAGCTCATGAACGTCTCTGTCACAGTTTGTCTGGGAGGCCCCCCCCCCCCAATCGTAACAAATTAAGTATATAACATTATTTGCAGATTGCCGTGCAGGATTGTGTTAAAGTTTGTCCAAGCTCATTAAATGTCAGTAGGAACAGTGCCACACTTGGCAAGAGAAGGCACTTCCCTGGTTAGTAGTCATTAATCACTCTCTGACAGCCTGGAATTGGCTGGGAAACTGCTCGCCTGTGAGATCTCTACCTACTAACCCTTCTATTTAGATTGCCGCTGTCGTGCTGGAAGCTGACTTTAAATGTAGGTCTGTACGAATGTCAAGTGCAGAGGAGTTAAACCAGATGTCAGTTTTGTGTCTTCCTGTGTAATTTTGTGTTAGAAAGATGCATATGAAAAAAAAATAATTTTTTAAAGTTCTAGTAGAGCTGCAGTTTGTAATACACGCTTGTGCTTTTGAAAGTTGCTGCGACAGAAATCAATTAACAGCAGCGGCTTTCAGGGGCTGGCATCTATCTTTAGATCCACGTTTCCCTGTCATTGCAAAGTTCAGGCTTCAGTTCTGATTTTCTTGCTACCCTCTATCCTTGTTTTCAAAATGGGGGTGGGGGCTCTTAAATATATAGATGGAAAATGAGCAGCCACAATGGATTTCACAGGGGAAAATATTGAACCTTGTGAATGAGAATAGTAACCAAAAGTGAATTATACTAAAACAATAGTATTACTAAACTTTTGCTGGCTGTATGTATTAGAGGCAGGACCATGGCTCAAGAAAGCTCCAGTCAGGGCTGGTCCAAGGTGTTGGCACTAGGCAAACCTTAAGCCTTATGCCCCCATCCCCTGGCTGTCAGAATCTATTGTTTAGCTTTGAATGCCCTGTTCTTTGCCGCCCCTCCCCCCAGAAGCTGCTGTCCTAGGCAGCTGCCAAGTTTGCCTAATGTTTGGGCCAGCCCTGGCTCCAATGGAGGGTAGTGCTTCAACCTAACCTAACAGACTGCTGTTAAATAGTTTACTAGAGGTGCCACACTGTTTTCCTCACAATCTCAATTAAAAAAAGGAGAAAAAGACCTCAGTTGCTTTGCCAAAACTGTTTAATTTAAGACACAGAACATCACAGATCTTAAAAATGTCGTTAGTTTTCGATATTCAAAACATATATGTTCATTTATGTAAAATATCTGATTTATCAATGCATACTATCTTATTACTATTATTACTACTATTAAACACTTGTAAAGCGCCATGCACGCAGCGCTGTACAACCAAAAGTACCAGAGAAAGTCCCTGCTCATCCGAGCTTACAATCTAGTCAAGATAATACAAAACATTAGTCAATTCGATGGGTTTTACAGTTCGATCATGAAAAGATGGGGGTTAGGCTAAGATGAAGGATAGGAGTCAGGATCTGAATGCGACAGTGAAGAGGTGGGTTTTTAACCTGGATTTGAAGAGGGCCAGGGAAGGTGTCTGGCGGATAGACACTGGTAAGCTGTTCCAGGCATAGGGTGCAGCAAGGTGAAAAGAGTGAAGTCGGGAGTTAGCGGTATGAGTGAAAGGCCTAGATAGAAGTAATTTGTTAGCAGAGCGACAATTCCGAACTGGGATGTGGGGAGAGATAAGAGATGAGAGGTACGGACGAGCTGTAGAGTGAATGCACTTATAGGTGAGAAGAAGACATTTGAACTGGATGCGGAATTGGATGGGGAGCCAGTGAAGCGACTTGAGGAGAGGAGTAATGTGGGCATGGCGGGATTGGCGGAAGATTAGTCGAGTAGCATAATTTTGTATGGATTGAAGGGGAAGGAGATGGCTCAAGGGGAGACCAGCAAGGAGTAGGTTGCAGTAGTCGAGGCAAGAGGAGATTAGGGAGTGGATAAGTGTTTGGGTGGTGTGTTCCGACAGGAAGGGGCGGAATTTGCTAATGTTGTAGAGAAAGAAGCGACAGGTTTTGGGAACATGCTGGATATGTAAGGAGAAGGAGAGAGGTATGTCAAAGATGACCCCCAGATTGCGGGCTGAGGGAACAGCAAGGATCATAGATCCATCCATGGCGACTGAGAAGGGGGGAAGAGAAGGAGAGGAGTTAGGGGGAAAGAGGAGGAGTTCAGTCTTTGCCATGTTCAGCTTCAAGTGGCGATGAGACATCCAGTCGGCGATGTCAGAAAGGCAGGCAGAGATCTTGGTTTGGATTGCTGGATTGCATACAATAAGAGGCAGTGGATGCAAATATACCTCATGAATTTTCATTAGGGACATCCTGAAAACCAGGCTGGATTGTGGCGCATCAGGACTGGAGTTGGCCATCCCTGCTTTAAAGTATCGTCCCTGGATGGGTAAATAGTGATAAAGAGTAAGAACCCATGCGTACAGCTAGTGGAAAGGATATGGAGGTATGGATGTGAGGTGCAGGGCATCTGAGGTGCAAACTCTTTGCTGCAATCATTCCAATTTGACCAAAGATTTCCCCCAGGTTTCCAAGACCCACTTTATGTGAGATGGAAAAGGCAAGGGTTATTGAGAGTATATCAGTTTTGCGAAGAGGGACGGACAAACTCTTTTGAAGAGTTGAAAGAGAAGCAAAACCTCCACAATCATGATTTTTATGGTTATTTAAAGGTACATCATTGGCTGTCTTCGGAACCATGGCGAGCACAGAGACTCTCAGCTCTTGAGGCTCTAAACTGGGAGACGGACATCCGAAAGAGACCCCTATCAACAATATATCAGCTCCTAGTGGAGGTGCACACCAAAGGAAAGGCGAGCTATCAAGAACAGTGGGAGGCTTATTTGGGGATGAAGCTAAGTCCACAAGAATGGAAAAGCATATTTGCTAATTGGGGGAATGGTATGGTTAACATGGGGCACATAGAGCATAATTATAAAGTGGCTCTTAGATGGTATCTCACTCCGGTCTGGCTGCACTAAATAGCAAAAGTGGGCACAGGTGTTGGAGGGGTTGTATGGCATAGGGGACCTACCTGCATTTATGATGGCAATGTCCAGCAATAGCTAATATTTAGAGGTCACTGTTGCAAGAGGTTCAAGAGTTGATGGGACACTCGATAGATTGGGAAGTGGCTAATGTTTTTCTGGGCCATCAGGAAATGGGTGGAAGGGAAACTTATCATATATTGTATTATAGCAGCAAAATATAAGATAGCCCTGGGATGGAAGAGTACGAGAAGTCCTATGATAGAAACCTGGAGATTTGAATGCAGAAGATATATGTCATGAGGGGATATATCCCATGAGGGGAGGGTCAGGACAGCTGTTATAGTTGGTGATTCAATCATTAGGAATGTAGATAGCTGGGTGGCTGGTGGACGTGAGGATCGCCTGGTAACATGCCTGCCTGGTGCGAAGGTAGCAGATCTCACGCACCGCCTAGATAGGATCATAGATAGTGCTGGGGGGGAGTCTGCTGTCTTGGTACATGTTGGTACCAATGACATAGGAAAATGTGGTAGGGAAGTTCTGGAGGCTAAATTTAAGCTTTTAGGTAGGAAGTTGAAATCCAGAACTTCCAGGATAGCGTTCTCCGAAATGCTTCCTGTTCCACGTGCAGGACCCAAAAGACAGGCAGAGCTCCGGAGTCTCAATGCGTGGATGAGACAATGGTGCAAGGATGAGGGTTTTGGATTTGTTAGGAACTGGGGAACATTCTGGGGAAAGGGGGGGCTCTTCCGAAGGGATGGGCTTCACCTTAATCAGGATGGGACCAGACTGCTGGCATTAACCTTTAAAAAAGAGATAGAGAAGCTTTTAAACTAGAAAATAGGGGAAAGCCGACAGTCACCCAGGAGCGCACGGTTCGGACAAAGGTATCCTTGAAGGATACTACCAAAAGCAGTGAGGTTCCAAAAGGGAGTATAGTAGCCCAAATGCCCTTGAGTAAGGAGCAGACAGAGCATAAAGATTCCCAATTACCCATGCCTACCAATAGCCAGATTAATATTAATAAAATACAGTCTCTAAAATGCTTGTATGCCAATGCTAGAAGTCTAAACAATAAGATGGGAGAATTAGAATATATAGCATTAAATGAGAGGTTAGATATGATTGCACTCTCAGAGACATGGTGGAAGGAGGATAACCAGTGGGACACTGTGATACCTGGATACAAACTATATCGTAATGATAGAGCTGAACAAATTGGTGGAGGGGTTGCGCTCTATGTTAGAGAGGGCATTGAGTCAGAAAGGATTAAAGTTTTGCAGGGAACAAAATATGCTGTAGAATCTCTATGGATTGAAATTCCATTTATGAAGGGGAAGGTGATGGCAGTGGGAGTATACTATCGACCACCTGGCCAGAATGAACAAATGGATGATGAAATGCTCAAAGAAATCAAGGAAGCTAACAAAAGCCACAACAGAGTAGTAATAATGGGTGATTTCAATTACCCCGGTATCGACTGGGACAGTGTCACAGCAGGACAAGCTAAAGAGATAAAGTTTCTAGATGAAATAAATGACTGCTTCTTGGAGCAGCTGGTTCATGAACCGACCAGAGGGGAAGCCATACTGGACCTAGTCCTTAGTGGAACGCCAGATCTGGTGCAAGAAATAAGGGTGTTGGGACCACTTGGCAATAGTGATCATAGTATGATCATGTTTGATTTAATCAGTGGAGGACAGATAGTAAAGGAATCCACAGTACTACCTTTTAACTTTCAAAAGGGTGACTATGATAGAATGAGGAATATAGTTCGGAAAAAAACTAAAAGGAGCGGTTCCAAAGGTTAAAGACTTACAGCAAGCTTGGGTGTTATTTAAAAATACTATCCTCGAAGCCCAGACCAGCTGTATTCCACGCATTAAGAAAAGTGGAAGAAAGTCCAAAAAACTGCCAGCATGGTTTAAAGGTGAGGTCAGAGAGGCTGTTGCTGCCAAAAGAGCAACCTTCAGAAAATGGAAAAAAGAGCCAAATGATGAAAACTGGAAACAGCACAAGCACTGGCAAGTTAAATGCAAAGCATTGATAAGGCAGGCAAAGCGGGAATTTGAGAAGAAACTTGCTACGGAAGCAAAAACACGAAATAAAGACTTTTTCAAGTACATTCGTAGCAAAAGGCCTGTGAGAGAGTCAATTGGACCATTAGATGATAGAGGGGTAAAAGGGGCAGTAAGAGGAGACAAGGCTATAGCAGAGAGACTGAATGAATTCTTTGCTTCGGTCTTTACTGAGGAAGATGTAGGGGTGTTACCCAAGACTGAAGTGGTATTTAAAGGTGATACTGCAGAGGAATTGAGAGAAATATCGCTACACCGGGAAGATATATTACAACTATTTGATAAACTGAATAGTAGCAAATCACCTGGACCAGATGGTATACATCCCAGAGTGTTGAAAGAACTGAAATATGAGATTGCAGACCTGTTATTGGTAATCTGTGAACTTTCATTAAAATCATCTGTAATACCTGAAGATTGGAGGGTCGCCAACGTAACACCAATTTTTAAAAAGGGTTCCAGGGGTGACCCGGGAAATTACAGACCGGTGAGCCTGACGTCAGTACCAGGGAAAATGGTAGAAGCCATCATAAAGAACAAAATTACACAGCATGTAGATAGTCATGGCCTAATGGGAGACAGCCAACATGGCTTTAGACAAGGAAGATCTTGTCTTACTAATCTGATCTGTTTTTTTGAAGGTGTGCATAAACAGGTAGACAAAGGTGAGTCGGTTGATATAGTGTATCTGGACTTTCAGAAAGCTTTTGACAAGGTCCCCCATCAGAGACTTTTGGCGAAGCTAAAAAGTCATGGGATAGGAGGCAGTGTACTATTGTGGATCGGGAACTGGTTAAAAGATATAAAGCAGAGGGTAGGGCTAAATGGCCAATATTCCCAATGGAAAAAGGTGAATAGTGGAGTACCCCAGGGATCTGTACTGGGTCCGCTACTTTTTGACATATTCATAAATGACCTGGAAAAGGGAATAACTAGTGAGGTAATCAAATTTGCAGATGACACAAAACTGTTTAAAGTTGTTAAAACCCAAGAGGATTGTGGAAAACTGCAGGAGGATCTGGATAAATTGGAAGACTGGGCATCCAAATGGCAGATGAAATTTAATGTGGACAAGTGCAAAGTTATGCACCTAGGAAAGAACAACCCACACTATAGTTACAAGATGCAAGGCTCCACATTAGAAACCACCACCCAGGAAAAAGATTTAGGAGTCATCGTGGATAACATGTTAAAACCCTCCACCCAGTGTGCAGCGGCGGCCAAGAAAGCAAATAGAATGCTAGGTATCATAAGGAAAGGGATGGAGAATAAACAAAGGATGTTATAATACCTCTGTATCGCTCCATGGTACGACCGCACCTTGAATATTGTGTGCAATTCTGGTCACCGTATCTTAAAAAGGACATAGCGTTATTAGAAAAAGTACAGAGAAGAGCCACCAAATTGGTGAAGGGGATGGAAGGCTACTCCTATGAAGAGAGGCTAAAAAGGTTAGGGCTCTTTAACCTAGAAAAGAGGCGGCTGAGGGGAGATATGATAGAGGTGTATAAATTAATGAATGGAGTGGAACGGATAAACGTGGATAAATTGTTTACGCTATCAGAATATAGAAGGACTAGGGGGCATGTAATGAAGCTACAGGGTAAACTATTTAAGACAAATAGGAGAAAATATTTCTTCTCTCAACGTGTAATCAAACTCTGGAATCTGTTACCGGAGGATGTAGTAAGGGCTGTTAGTATAGCTGGGTTTAAAAAAGGTTTGGACAAGTTCCTGGAGGAAAGGTCCATAAACCACTATTAAAAAGGGACCCAGGATATCAATGCTTGGCCTAGTACAAGCACTGCAGAACCTGTGTCTTTTGGGGAAACTGCTAGGTACGTATGACCTAGATTGGCCACTGTTGGAAACAGGATACTGGGCTTGATGGACCTCGGTCTGACCCAGTATGGCATTTCTTATGTTCTTATGTCATGGAAAAATTAACTGCCATACTGAAAGACAAATTGCTACAGTTTCAAGATATATGGACACTGTTTGTAAATAAATATATGGTTTAGTCCAAATATCAATGTATGTAAAGATCAGTATGCTGAGGTGGGGGAGGGAGAGAGGTGAAAATGAGGTAAGAAACAAACGTCGGTTTGGTTTAGGATGAAGAATGTAGTTGGTTATCAAATTTCCAATAAAAAACTTTAAAAAAATGAAAAAACATGCAGCCCCCACAAACGTGGATTGCATCAACAGGGATACATCCTGATGTGCTAGGAACTGACCCATTTGGACAGCTGCCTAAATATGCTTTCCATTATTTACTGGGCACGTTACTACTTGGTCCAGTCTTCAAAGCTGCAGAATCTCCCCTACTCCTCTTGGTCCATTTTAGAATGTTTTATTTAATGTATAATACCTCTTCTTTGATCTGACAGTCCTCAAATAGACTGGATTGTTTGTCCTGCATTCTAGGGTCTTCCACCAGCTCGCCCACTCAAAGTCCTAAAAAACTGAACAGCAAACATCCTCCATGTATCATTGGCCATCTACTATCCATGGAGGGTTCCCTCAGTTATGCCCATCTCAAGACTCTCCTGACAAAGCTACCCACTGGATTACACCTGTCTGCCTTGTGAAAGAAGGTGAAAACCATTAAATCAGATACCACTGCCAACTAAGATCACCCTCTTCTCTTAGAATCAGTGATGAATTCTAATATCATCCCATCTGACACCTGTCTCCTTTTGTTTTATGTAATTCCCCACCCTGTGTAAACCTTGTACCAGGTGATACAGAGCACCACGGCAGTTCCTATGTTTCCTTATTCCTAATCATCAGAGGTGAGAAGGGACATAGGATGAAGGTGACAGGGATAGACTCTGGAGTAATATGCGAAAATATTTCTTTATAGAAAGAGTGGTAGATGCATGGAATAGTCTCCCAGTGGATGTAGTATGCGAGGACCTCTAAAGGAAAAAAAAGGACTATAGTAATTGATTTGGAAGGGCAGACTAGATAGGCCATATGGACTTTTTCTGCCTTCATGTTCCTATGTTTCTATGTTCTGCGTCCCTGCGACCTTCATCTGGAATGTGCACCACTTTGAGTGAGACAAAGAATCAGCAATTTTGTTATGAACCCCTGGTACGTGTTTTTCTCATGCTGTCAAACTGAGCTGCAAGCATTTCAATACAAACGCATGCAATAAATCTGCTATGTGCAAACACTTTGCTGTTTCCTGGCTTCTTCGCTTCCAGAACATCACATGGGAAGACAACCTGCCCATTCCTGGGTCTTTCTTCCCATATCTCCAATGCCACTCCCAATGGAAAGAGTTCCAGTAATGTTATACTTTGGACCATTCCTGATTCTTCAGGCAACTTTGCTGCCATCTAGTCTCTGTTGAAGTAGCCCTCTAATCCCTCCTCATCCGCAGGAGCTGTGAAGATATCTAACTCATTGCTGTAAACAAAATCCCCTTGCCACAGCACTATACCATTGAAGTGACCTAAGACTATGCTCCAAACCTTTAAATCCTCTCTCATGCACTTTGTGACTCAAATGAAATTATTCTGTTTCCAGATCCTCTTCATTGAGACCATCAGCTATCTGACACCCTACCCAGTGTGATTATCCAACTGGCAAAACTCAGATCACCAATTAGAAACTGCACTGTACACAATGATACCTTCTTGGCATCTCTGATGTTACTCACTCTCACGTAAGTTGCTGACTTTATCTTCAAGTAATTGGGATCTCATTGCCACCAACTCGGGGGGGGGGAGGTTGAAACCCCAGCTTTTCATCCTGTGACTCTAGACATAATACAGCATGAGAGTAGTCCATTCTCCCAGGGTCTCCTACCATCAGGTGATTCACCAGGGTGGAGAGTGCCTGCCTGCTCTTCAGATCTATACTTTTTCCAGGCATCTTGCTGCTTCACCAATGGGAGAATTTGCCAGTACCACTATACTGGTGGAGAGTAACTCTGCCAGATCTGCAGGTTTCATTCTGTAGAAAGACTTGTACCAGGCCCAACCCCTTGCTTGCCTACAAGGTGCTCCCTCTAACATGCTTGGTTAATACCATGTGGGAGGTTCAACAGTCTGCTGTTCCTATAGGGAAGGGCATGCAACTTCTTGAGGGACCATGAAAAGTGGCCCCTGCATTCATAGGGATTGGGAGGAGTATTTCCCTTGACAGCATGTTAGCCTGTGCAACAGGGGACCAACCAAAGACTAAGAGCCCCTCCATTCAGATTCAGTCCTACTGTGCTATACCCCTCAGGATCCCTCTTTTCAGTGTTGTAGGAGTCTGCTTTTCCTGGATCCTCATAGGGAAAAAAGAGCACCATCTCTGTCTTCAGCTGTAGAATATCCTCACCCCCTCCCCAAGAGGACCTCATGTTGACATACCCCCTCATTATTTAAACCTTCTCATTGCCTTCTGATTTTTATCCCAGATTACAGTGCTGGCTCTCTTTACCTTTCCTAATCCCTCTACCATTGGGAGCTTAAAGGCATCTGGAGCCTTTGCATTCTTTTCTCTTTTTCTTTTTAGTGATGCCTTACAAGGGACTGTCCAGGCTGAAGCCTGCCTCATGCATGGGGCCTTCAGTAACTCCACCCCAAATCGGACTTATCCACCATTGTGCTTGGGCCTGGTGCCCCACCTACTGCAGCCACTCTGTCTTCTGAATTCTCAGCCTTCACTTTCCAGTCCTGCCTCTGGTAGTCCTGGAGATCTCTGGGACCATCAGGCTATTCTTCATCAGCTTGGGGCAGCCACCTTCTTCCCCACTCTTGGTAAGACCAAAAACCTCCTTTTCTCACTCTTCCCTCTCCATCAGGTCATGTCCTAACACATTGGACAGGCTGCCGACAATGTGGCCCAAGGCTCCCCTCAGCTGCTTACATACAGCCATATCCACACGTGCTCTGCACTAACTCCCTCCACCCAATCACATAAGAACATAAGATATGCCATACTGGGTCAGACCAAGGTCCATCAAGCCCAGTATCCTGTTTCCAACAGTGGCCAATCTAGGTCATACATACCTAGCAGTTTCCCCAAAAGACACAGGTTCCGCAATGCTTGTACTGGGTCAAGCATTGATATCCTGGGTCCCTTCTTAATAATGGTTTATGGACCTTTCCTCCAGGAACTTGTCCAAACCTTTTTTAAACCCAGCTACACTAAAAGCCTTTACTACAACCTCCGGTAATAAATTCCAGAGTTTGATTACACGTTGAGTGAAGAAATATTTTCTTTTATTAGTTTTAAATAGTTTACCCTGTAGCTTCATTGCACGTCCCCTAGTCTTTCTATATTCTGATAACGTAAACAATCGATCTACGTTTACCCGTTCCACTCCGTTCATTAATTTATAGACTTCTATCATATGTCCCCTCAGCCGTCTCTTTTCAAGGTTAAAGAGCCCTAACCTTTTTAGCCTTTCTTCATAGGAGTATCCTTCCATCCCCTTTACCATTTTGGTGGCTCTTCTCTGAACCTTTTCTAATAACGCTATATCCTTTTTAAGATACGGCGAACAGAATTGCACACAATATTCAAGGTGCGGTCTCACCATGGAACGATATAGAGGCATTATAATATCTTTTGTTTTATTTTCTATTCCTTTCCTTATGATACCTAGCATTCTATTTGCTATCTTGGCTGCCGCTGCACACTGGGCTGAGGGTTTTAACATGCTATCCACAATGACGCCTAAATCTTTTTCCTGGGTGGTGGTTCCTAATGTGGAACCTTGCATCGTGTAACCATAGTTTGGGTTGTTCTTCCCAAGGTGCATAACTTTGCACTTGTCCACATTAAATTTCATCTGCCATTTTGATGCCCAGTCTTCCAATTTATCAAGATCCTCTTGCAATTTTCCACAATCCTCATGGGTTTTAACAACTTTAAATAGTTTTGTGTCATCTGCAAATTTGATAACCTCACTCATTATTCCACTTTCCAGGTCATTTATGAATATGTCAAAAAGCAGCGGACCCAGCACAGATCCCTGGGGTACACCACTATTCACTTTTCTCCATTGGGAAAACTAGCCATTTAGCCCAACCCTCTGCTTTCTATCTTTTAACCAGTTCTTGATCCACAGTAGTACACTGCCTCCTATCCCATGACTCTTTAGTTTTGCCAAACGTCTCTGATGAGGGACCTTTTTAAAGGCTTTCTGAAAGTCCAGATACACTATATCAACCGACTCACCTTTGTCCACCTGTTTATTCACACTTTCAAAAAAACATAATAGATTAGTAAGACAAGAGCTTCCTTGTCTAAAACCATGTTGGCTGTCTCCCATTAGGCCATGACTATCTACATGCTGAGTAATTTTATTCTTTATTATGGTTTCTACCATTTTTCCCGGTACTGACGTGAGGCTCACCGGTCTGTAGTTTCCCGGATCACCCCTGGAACCCTTTTTAAAAATTGGCGTTACATTGGCGATCCTCCAATCTTCAGGTATTAGAGATGATTTTAATGATAGTTCACAGATTACTAATAGCAGGTCTGCAATCTCATATTTCAGTTCTTTCAACACCCTTGGATGTATACCATCCGGCCCAGGTGATTTGCTACTCTTCAGTTTATCTAATAGTTGTAATACATCTTCCCGATGTATCGATATTTCCTTCAGTTCTTCCGCACCTTTAAATACCACTTCAGTCATGGGTAACATCCCTACATCTTCCTCAGTAAAGACCGAAGCAAAGAATTCATTCAGTCTCTCCGCTATTGCCTCGTCGCCTCTTAGTGCCCCTTTAACTCCTCTATCATCTAATGGACCAACTTACTCTCTCACAGGTTTTTTGCTACGAATGTACTTGAAAAAATCTTTATTTCGCGTTTTTGCTTCCGCAGCAAGCTTCTTCTCAAATTCTCCCTTTGCCTGCTTTATCAATGCCTTGCATTTGACTTGCCAGTGCTTGTGCTGTTTCCAGGTTTCATCGTTTGGCTCTTTTTTCCATTTCCTGAAAGATGCTTTTTTGGCAACAACAGCCTCTCTGACCTCCCCTTTAAACCATGCTGGCAGTTTTTTGGACTTCCTTCCACTTTTCTTAAAGCGTGAAATACAGCTGGTCTGGGCTTCCAAGATAATATTTTTCAACACCACCCAAGCTTGATGTAAGTCTTTAACCTTTGCAACTGCTCCTTTTAGTTTTTTCTTAACTGTTTTCCTCATTTTATCATAGTCTCCCTTTCGAAAGTTAAAAGGTAGTACTGTGGATTTCCTTACTATCCCTTCTCCACTAATTAAATCAAAGGTGATCATGCTATGATCACTATTGCCAAGTGGCCCCAACACCTTTATCTCTTGCACTAGATCTGGTGTTCCACTAAGGACTAGGTCTAATATGGCTTCCCCTCTGGTCGGTTCATGAACCAGCTGCTCCAAGAAGCAGTCATTTATGTCATCTAGGAACTTTATCTCCCTAGCATGTCCTGCTGTGACACTGACCCAGTCGATACCGGGGTACTTGAAATCACCCATTATTATTATTGCGCTATAACTTTTGTTAGCTTCCTTGATTTCTTTGAGCATTTCATCATCCATTTGTTCATTCTGGCCAGGCGGTCAATAGTACACCCCCACTGCCATCGCCTTCCCCTTTTTACACTGAGCACAGAAACTGTCCACAGGCTCACTGTGATTCGTTATCCCTTGCCAATGTCCCCTAAGCCCCACCCCCTCGGAATAGCCCTCTAGCAAGGTGAAAAAGAGAAGGAAAAGCAGTGTTCCCCCATAGCCATGCTAATTCAGGCTAGCCAGAGTGGCCAGCCAACTTCCCCTATACACAGAGAGCAAGAGAAGTCTGTATGCACTTTATCAGATATGTATGTGAATAGAACTGTAATAGGCAGTGAAACTATAGCCCATGTAATCTCTGACAGACGTGGCATTTACAGTTGTTATTTAATAAAGATTTGCATATGCACAGAATAAGGTCAAGCCCTTTATAAATATGATACTAATGAGAGCGCACAGGAGATTAATAAATTAATGCTTGGGGGAAGCCGCAGGCTAAATAAAGGAAAAAAAAACCTGAGACTCAGGTGGCCTTTGTGAAATGAGAACAGGTCCAGGGCCAGAAAAAATCAGAAGGATTCACATTGCAGCTCCTCTCAGTATCCTGTGACCAGCAGGGAATGTGTATATCTTTGGGAACCCGACCGGTCCTTGAGACCTGGAATAGGTACTATTGGACACAGGATACTGGGCTTGATGGACCTTGGTCTGACCCAGTATGGCACGTCTTATGTTCTTATGTAATAGCAGGTGCAGTTCTGTCATGCCCTGTGGTACCTTCTGTCAGATTTCACCTGAGCATCGACTGCCAGCAGTTTGAGGCAACTGATGGTGGTACCACATAGGAAACATGGCTGCAACATACATTTCATGACTGTAGCACTGTAAACGTGTTATGTTACAGAGTAATGTGGGCTTTGCAGCTACTGTTATACAAGCCACCATCCTCATGCTGGCCTAGATTCAAAAAGGTTACAGTGGATATGGTGGTTACAGTGAATGCAATACCAGAAGTTACAGTGGATATGATAGGAAAAGATATTCTCAGGTCTTATTAACCCTTTGGTAGCAAATTGATATGTCTATTGCTGGTTAAGATAAGGTCTTTGGGCTTCACAAAAATACTTTGTTGGTGTATATGCGCCAAAGATTTTCAGGCTCATTTTTGTTCAACAGAATACACGCAATCATTTAGTCTTCAGGAGCTGAACCATTTATGTATTTCTCCTGTTTTGTCCCCATTAAAATCTATGAGGGAAGCATTTTGCAAAGAAACAGATTTGCCATCTGTTTTGAATCAAACCTAATAGTAAAGATAGGCCAGATTTTATATGTTAACTTTAATGTTCCACTGCTTTTTATACTTATTTCTTAGTATTGCACCTTTTTATTTATTTTATTTATTTATTTAAAGTTTCTTATATACCGCGCTCTTTAGCATCAGCGCGGTTTACATGGAACAAAACAATCTCAGTACATTTGAAAACACGTATGAGTTACAGATAACAGGGCAATAAACTTGGGTAACAAGGGTAACTATCTACAATAACGATTGAACTATTTACATAAAATCAACTAGCAGCGAGATTTTAATGAACAGAGTAATTACATCAAAATTTTTTAGTTCTAGAAGGTATGTCTTGTGGAGTGGTTAAGCATATGAATCTGTCTTATGACATATTATAATAGCATTACGGTGGCTGGAAGTACTCGGTGAATAGGTAGTGCTTGATAGCCTTCCTGAACTGCTTCATGTCTTGTATTGCTCTGATATCTGGATGAAGTTTATTCCAGCATCTAGGTGCATAAGATTTAAATGCTCTGTTGATCGTTGATTGGGACCAATTTGTGGATTCACTGGGAATGACTAGGGTATTTTTGGGTTGATTTTCCTTTAACTGTGCGGTGTTTTACATTTTTTTTTACTGCTGGTTCCTCAAACAGCTCTGGTATTACAATCAGTAGCATTTATTGTTGTTATAGTCACTATATACAGTGGTTTATGTGCCGCTTTATTTTATTTTATCTATTCTAATGCTGGATTTGCTTTTATTTGTATTTTTCTTTGAATGATGATCTTATATGGCTTTAATTTTTCCTTTTATTGCTTATTAATTACAAGTTTCTTTATGCCGCAATTGTCTGATGGTACATTTTTATTATTTTTGTGTACTGAGTTGTGGTTCTGTCTTTGAGGAGTTCCAGCCGGTAGCGTCCTTTGTCCCTATGACAACGACTACTGCTATAATGTTTGGTGCCAATACTTTTTCCTCTTTCTTTAAATGGTGACATTTTTTGTTGGCATTCATTACATAACACCTTGTGATTTGATAAGGCAGGCCATATCTTTGTATTTAACCATATATATATATATATATATATATATATATATATATATATATATATATATATATATATATATATACTGTATGTTTTTGATTAATTGGCATTTATATTTAGGGTTGGGATCCCCAAAAATTTATAATGTAGAGACTGAATTTTTACCTGCTAGTTGATGTCAAGCCTGCTCTTGTATATAGCAGGGATCATGAAAATACCATGGCTTCTGCTGATTCTCTTGATTTTTATTCTACATGTCTTTTTATCCATATTGATTATATATTGGTGAGGTCATTGTTTGTTGGTTTTTCCAGATTGTCTTCTCAACCTTTTAATTGCATTTGAAAAGTGTTTCCCTTTGAGCTCTTTTGAGCCACATAACCTGAGTGGATTCAGTCTTGAGACATGTGTACTTACACTGTAGAGAGTGCTTTACAATGTATTCTATTTTAGCCATCCCCTCTTCTAGTGTTACCCTTTCATAACTTTACTACTGTATGCTTTATTGGCTAGTTGGAGATTCATTTCAGATTTTGGGTCCTAAGTCCAAACCCTTTCCATACACATGCTCTGAATTTGTATCCTATGGTCTTCTGATTCCCTACGATTTTACAAACAGGACTACAGAAAAAGACCCATGGCCTATCAAGTCTGCTCATCCATATCAACTACAATAGTCTCCTTGTTTCCTTTAGAGATCTTCTGTGTTGGTCCCATGCTTTTTTGAAGTCAGATACCATCTCTACTATCTCCACTGGGAGACTATTCCATGCATCTACCACTCTTTCTATAAAGAAATATTTCCACATAGTACTCCTGAGTCTATCCTCTTTCACTCTCATCCTATGTCCCCTTGTAAAGGAGCTTGCTTTCAATTGAAAGAGGCTCTCCTCCTGTGCATTTATGCCATGGAGGTATTTAAACGTCTCTATCATATCTCCTCTATCCCACCTTTCCTCTAACAGATATATATTAACATCTTTAAGTCTGTCCTCATATGCTTTATAATGAAGACCACTAACTATTTTAGTAGCCACCCTCTGCACCGACTCCTTCCTATTTGTTTATATTTATTTATTTACTTATTTATTTATTTAAACAGATTTGTATACCACCTTATCCTACAATCAAAGTGGTCACATCACAATTGGAGGGTTACATTTAACATAGGGGAACTTAACATATTCTTTTGAAGGTGCAGTCTCCAGAATTGCACACAATACTCCAAATGAGGTCACACCTATACTATCACCTCCTTTTTTTCTGCTTGCCATTTCTCTCCCTATGCACCCAAGCATCTTTCTGTCTTTCACTGTTGCCTTTTCTACCTGTTTAGTCACTTTAAGATCATCAGAAACAATCACTCCCAGGTCCCACTCTTCTTTCGTGGACAGAAGTACTTCACCCTCTACACTGTATCACTCCATTGGATTTTTGCGGCCAAGTGCATGACCCTGCATTTTTTTAGCATTAAATCTCAACTGCCAAATTCTTGACCATTCCCCAAGTTTAGCTGGATTCCTCCTCATGTTATCTACTCCTTCCTGGGTGTCTACTCTATTGCAGATTTTGGTATCATCCACAAACAGGCAAACCTTACCCAACAGCCCTCCCACAATATCACTAACAAAGATGTTAAAAAGAATCGGACCAAGGACAGATCCCTGTGGCAAACCACTGGTAACTTCCTTCTCCTTAAAGTGAGCTCCATTTACTTGTAGCTTGTCACCACAATGGGCACAGGTAAATGGAGCTCACTCTCTTTGTACCTGGTTTGCATAATTTTGTTAACACATTTGTTTTTATTTGCTGGAGGTTATTCCCCCTGACGAAGGCACCAAGCCGAAACGCAGCCGTGTCGGGATAATCAATAAAGACTGTTCCTTTTTCACCTCACTCCTTTGTCTGTGCCTACATTCTGCGGATATGTGTGCTCTTGTTTTGGACCCCATCTATATGGAATGTCTGTCCCTGCACTTACAGCTCCTGCTGCAAAGTATGGGGTCTGATAATCTGGAAAGAGAAAGATTGTCACATTTCAAGAGCAGACTATGAGAAATCATCCATCTCGTCTCCTGCCTACAGGAGAAATAATAGCTGTTATATACAATTCTGCTGTGTGCCTCCAGACTTTTGTCCCTTTGAGGAAGAGCCCCTGGGGCTGGGGGAGGAGTGACCATCCCATACTAGGCTGTTTTCTGGTACAGTTTCCCCTAGTACAGACAGATCATGGATTCTCTACCCTCTTTTCAGATGTTGAAGAGTACCTGGCCAGTGAAAGTGCAGCAGAGGAAGCCAGCAGGTCAGGTTTACACGATGTGCTGCAGTCACTTAGGAATGGTCTTCTGCTGATGGACCAACACTATGGCTTGCCACCTGAAGTACCAGGGAGGCTGCAGAGCATGAGGCCAATGTTCACGCTAAGCAGCTTGCGCTGCACTGGAGTTCTCCCCAGCATTCCTGCTGGTGGGGGGAGGTGAAACGCAATCACGTTAAGGGTCGTGCCGCATAGGCAGGTCCTGAAGGAACATTGCATGAGGCCTAGGAGACCAGCAGAGTTCCAAATGCAGAAGAGTCACCAGAACTCTGCCTTCACGCCCTCTGAATCTCTTTGATTGTGATACTTATTTTTTTTTCTTTTGGATGTTAAATTTTGAAATGGGGGGCTGAAAGGTAGCCACTGGAAATAGGCACTATACCAGAGACATTGCAGTGCCAATTGTCAAAAACACAGCTAGAAGACACCCTGAAAGCAGAGAGTGTGGGCAATTGCTCCTCAGTATAGCTCTACATGCTTTCCTCCTCCCAGTCACATGACAATGAAGGGAAAGCAAGAGGAGATTTATCTTCAGAAATGTTAGCTTTTCCACCAAGTACACTGCTAGCCGTGAATGATGGAGAGCCACAATATTCCTCGCCATGCGGAATATACATTCAGTGGTCGTACTGGTGGGAAGGCAATACAGGGACTGCTGTGTAACCTTGCCCAGGTCTGACCAGACTGCCAATTTGTGTGCCCAATATGCCAAGGGATCGATATGCATAGTCTCTGTTGACTCTGCAAGGTAGTGTGTTATGGAAATCTGTGCAGGTGTTCTACTTGTGGCAGGCTGACCTTCTGTACAGCATAGCATAGCACCTCAGTTAGGGCTTTGGTCACCACCAGGACTAGCCCAAGAGCTTCTGCCACCCTAAGCAGGCCCTCCATGCCAGCTGCCCGCCATCCACCCACCCACCTGGGGGACGGTTGTGGCATGTCGATCCTTCCTTTGAAGTGGCAGCAGTCCAACCATTGCTTTAGCACCATGGTGGGCTTTAAAGCACCCATACACATGCACACACTCACAGTGCCACTCCTGCCCCCTCCAATGCAGCTTTGTGGGGCAGGAGCAGCAGGCCATGCATGCATGTTTTAATGCCTGCAGTGGCACTAAAGCAGTGGCTGAATTGCCACTGCTTCAAAGAAAGGATCGGCATGCTATCCACGAGGGTCTGCCACCCTAGGCAACCATCGTTTGCCTAGTGGACAGGCCTGCCCTGGTCACCATTTTGGACCATGGACATGTAAAGACGATGTGAGGCGTGGTAAGTGACAGGTTGGTATGCATGGTAACGATACGGCTTGCCAGTGTGCCTGGTATTCCCTCTGCTGCATCACTACCGTCCCCATTCCCTTCTCTCTGGTGTTCCCTTTTCTCCACGTCAGTCATCAGCTTTTCCTTCTAGTAAGTCAGTGAGCTGCAGAACAGAGCAAAAGTTCCTTTCATCTGCAGGTCACAGAAACCAGACAGCATATAAGTGTTCTCCTTCACAAGGGGTTCAACCTTTTTTCCATTGGACCATGCAAGAAGTCCACCATCACCAAAATCTCTGCTGTGAATTCCTGTCACTGCCGAAAACCCTCTAACTTGGCCTGTAAAATATTCACTACCGGGATGAGAAGACTCAGGATAGCCCTTGTGGAACTCATTTCTTCCATGGCATCCTAAAAGGGCTTTAAGATTTCCATCATCTGTGTGATATTTGCCCAGTCCTGGTGCCCCAGGGGCTTAATGCCAATCTCAGTCTCCGATGACATCTGATGCGGGGCCGCCTATTGCTTCACTAACCTCCCCAACATGTCATGAGTGGAATTCCATCTGGTGCTAACGTCCTGCTTCAGCTGGTGCCCGGGTGTCTCTGTTGCTTCCTGCTTCTCACACACTCGCACCACCCTTCACAATGGTGAAAATACTCAGATATTTTTCAGCACTTCAATCAGTTTCCTCAGGACAGGGCTGCCACTTGCCTTGCTGCCCAGGCCTAGGGAGTTTCTGACTACTAGGCAGCAAATGTGCAAAGCTTGTGATCCCACAAAAGATGTCTCTCCTTCACTACCTTGATCACGTTGGCCCCACTATCTATTACAAAGGAACCTGGATGCATGGTGCTCTGTTTGTGTCTTGTGTGCAGCCCTGCAGTGTTGCCCTTATTTCTGCTAAGATATGGATCCACATTTGGCTGTCATCTATTATCTGGTTGTATAACACAGGCCATCGGCACACTCCTGCTGTTGTCCCCCTGCTGTTCCTATCTCAGCCGGCCAGCTGTAGCCAGTGTGCTATCAGGAAGAGGTAGGTGTGTGTAATGTTCTGACTAGTCAAGATGTCAGTGGTGAAATGCATGCTAGTACCGACCTTTGCTTTTCCCAGCTCTGCCTGCAGTTGGTGACACAATCGATGATTCGGACTGGGGACTGCCTGCCTACTAAACGTTGTCCTGCATTATTATTTAATGTTTACTTACAACTTATATGCAACATCTTCAAAAAGTTTAAATTAGGCTTTCACATCAATGAGGGTGATATAATGTTGTATCTACCGATAGACATTATGAATCCCAATTATCAACTGCTAACAACAGATATCAGCAAAGCAATGAAGTGGCTAAAACTACATAACTTAAACATAAGGTATAACAAAACCGAGGGCCTATTCGTTACAAAGCACCTAAAATTTAACCCCCTCCCTCCCCAAAAGCTACAACTTCACAATGTTCAGCTACAAGTAAAAATCAAACTAAAATACCTGGGGTTACTATGGACCAGTCACTTTCAATGACCTCCCATATAAAGCTAATGACTAAAACTATCTTCTATAAGCTGCAAATGCTTCAGCAGTTTAGACCATTCCTGGATAGTCATGACTTTTGTTCGGTCCTCCAGGCCATGATCATTCTGTATTTCAACTTTTCAAATGCTATTTTACTAAATGTTGCTGCCTGTATCATCTACAAGGTTAACAGCACAGAACACATCACACCAATACTTTACAAGTTGCATTGGTTACCAGTTTTGAGCTGTTTTAAATACAAAATACTCGTGATCACATTCAAACTGCCGAGGGAAATAGCCCCGTCATACTTAACCTCCCTGATCAGCAGCCCTTCTTACGAGAGAACTAGAAGTCGTAACAATAATACCATGGCAGTCCCCACTAACTACCGCAACACAAACCGTTCGACAAGTAACAGAGCATTCACCTATTGCTCACCCAGACTCTGGAATTCCCTACCCAATAAGCTAAGAGCTATTATGGATCTAAAAGATTTTAGAAAGGAAATTAAAACACATCTGTCCATAGAACACTATGGTGATTTAACTGATGGATACAAAATATACTCAACATACCAATGAGCCTTTAGAAAATATCCCCCCCCCCCATCCAACTGCTCTATGTAACTCCGATGAACATATAACTCACTTGTAAATAAGTTGATTGTAATATATGTTATCTGTAAATACTGTACCTGTACATTCTCTTTGATTTAGTTCTTGAAATCACTGTACCACATCCAAGTTCTATGTTTTCGTAAGTTTTATGTACTAGTTTAATGTAATTGTAAATCGCCCTTGATCTCTGGAAGGGGCGGTATAGAAAAACGTATAAATAAATAAATAAGCAGGAGCTCAGAGATGCAGCAGCCTCTTACAACCCACTTTCACAATCACGATCAGACGATGGTCATCCAAGTCTATCATTTCCCCAGTGCACCAGATCACCACCCTCAACGCTGCCTGCCCCGTGCCAGTGCTAATGTCTTCGGCACGTGCCAGGCCTGCTGCTATGTCATCGGACTGGCTCCATCTAGGTAAGGGGTTTTGTTTTCCTGTAGCTTTCCCATCCCTGCTATTTCCACTCCTGAATGGAGCTCCCAGCCTAGGATTGGCCTCCCCTCCCCCTTTGGACTGAGCTGGAATGATGCGGCATGTCACTGTAGGAAGATCATCAGCGTTCCTCTTCAGATGTGCCTCTTACAGGACTTCCATTCTGCATACGACGGGTCATCTGGCACTTTAAAAATGCTCCCATACGTGTGAAGTTGTACTTCCTTGGGGGGGGGGGGGGGCTGCGGCTGCTGTCAGTGGCATACATTCCTCTCTTCATTGTGCCCTCTATCTGTGCAGTATTCTTGGCCTTGGCACTGCCAGGATCACTTTCCATCTCCTCCCCAGTTGGCATGCTCTTTCAACAACCTCTTCAGCCAGTACGCTTTCAACATCTGATGATTCAGATGTAAATCTCACCCATGTGGATCTCTCAGATTCTGTATCTGCCAAGACCATCTCTACATCCTTTTCAGCAGGGAACAGAGTGCATCTGCTGGAAGACAGTTACCTTCTCCTACCCTGCACGGTCTAAACCTCCCTTTGCCCCGCTGTGGAGATGGTACCAGACACCTGCTCTTTTGCAGTTGCACTGAAAACCTTAACACTTGCTCCTCTCCTTGTAAAGGCATCTTTCTTTAGCTTGGGCAGTGGACTAGAGGAGCCCATAACCATATCCTAGGAGCATCTTGTCTCTTTCTGCGCACATGTGCCAGTACTGCTCTCGCCTCCCCTCCCTTCTTTCTTTCTATGACCATTTAATTTTCCAGACGTACCCCTCCCAAACATTATGATACATCTGAGTTAGGCCCTGCAGTGCCTGGTAAGGCTGCATGCCTGTGCTATCATTCTTGATCATTCTTGATGTTTATATTTTATAGGTCAGTTAACAGCGAATGTGTGCATTCCCCTGATGAAACTTGCATCGTGAAACGCTTGGGTACCTTAGAGTAACGGCGTTGGGATTTTTGTCACAGCCGCTAAGGAAGGCAGCCTCATCAGTATCTAAGTATTTCGCGAGTTGGAGTTGGCAAAGAAGTGAATATAAGCGAAGAGCAGATAAGTGCTTATATGATTGTGAATGCTATGGTTTCTGCCGCTTACTCGCAGAACAAGGATTTAGTTCGGTGAATTTTTGAAGAGACTGCAGGGCAATCTTCTGTATGTGATATTAAGAACGGGATATTGGTTTTATATTTAAGAAATAGTACTAAAAAAGAAGAAAAAGAAGAAAAGTATAAAAACTATAAAGCACAAAGTAAAAAGAAACTAACAATTTTACTATGATAACTGATTACTATAAAGAATAAAAGAAGAAAAGGGTACAAAATGTGGGTCGTTGATGTGAACAGCAGCCAAGTTTTGACATTGAGTTTTCAAGTCTGACAAATTGCTGCGAAGTTTTATACTGAGACCCTAGTACCTAATAAAGTTTTCAGTTAGATTCCACGAGTTGTAGTTTGAGCACATAATCACTTTAAGTCCTTCAGTAATGATTGGCTCATTAAATTAGACCATATTGAATAGTTTGTACCATTCTTGAAAGGAGCAGAAGAGGGGGAATATATTTGCCCAGGGACTTCCTGTTTTGCTGTTTTGTACTTTTTATGTACCTTTTACCTTTATTATTCTACAAACAATGGAATGGAATAGATACAGTAAAGTGCCCTGTGCCCTTCCACCTTTACAGCTGTGCTGTTTCTGCTACTGTGGCCGAGATCCCATGCTGCCCTTGGTTAGGTCCTATACTGGCCAGCTAACACTCTTGAAAGGACCAGGGGGTAGGGACAAGGGATGTGTTTGCCCAGCTATGAAGCTAATGTGCTTGTATTGTAGCTTTTTACTTTTACTTTTTATCTTTTACCTTTACTATGGAATAGAATTGATATAGTAAGGTGTCCTGTGCCCTCCCACTTTCACAGCCATGCTGCTTCAGATACCATGGCCGGGGTCCCATGCTTGGCCTCAGCTAGGTCTTGCACTACTTAGTTAGGCTGCGTGCCAACTGATACTTTTAAAAGGACCAGGGGGAGGGTGGGGAGTGTGTTTGCCCACTGCCTATAATGCAGCTATAATGCTTCACTGGGACTCCATTCCCAGGACTCCACCTGAATGGCAAATATGGTTTATTAAAACTTAATATGCAGCTTTTCCGGGGAATCTATCTGGACAGTGAGGTGCCTTGTCTCCTCCTACCTTCCCAGCTGCCCTGCCTCAGATTCTATGGCCAGGGTCCCAACCTGGCCTTCGCTCGGCCCTGTAATGCACTGCTGGTAAGGCTGGGGGTCTTTGCTGCCACTCTTGAAAGGACTGAGGGGAAGAGGGATGTGTTTGCCCACTGCCTAAGGCAGCTATAATGCTCCAGTGAGACTGGATTCCAGGAATTGTGCCTGCATTGCCGTTTTCTATGGTTAAATTTATATTTAACTTTTTACTAGTCCATGAACAATACAAGACAAAGATGGCTGCAAGAAATATTATTATAGCTTATGATTCTGAAATGGAAAACATAGATTTTGATCCTGTAACTTCTTCTGCCACCAACTTGTATCAAAGTGCAAAAGCATTTCCTACCCCAGTCACAACCAAACTCCTATCTCTACTACTATTTACTATTACTTATCGACCGTGTGGTGCTACAAGGTGTTTGCAGCATCTGTCTCCCTTGGAAACCTAAAGCCCACATCGACACTCCTTCCTGACCCTCGGAAAATCATAGCGAAAACAGTTGCCTGCTGATTGTGTTCGCTGTGTGTTGCAGCAGCTCTGAACAATTTTCTGGGGAAACCCCCCCCCCCCCCCAGCTTGAACTTTTTGTCTTTGTGTTTTCATATAGCAAGGCAAAGAGACCTGAGGCTCAAACCAGGCTTGATATTGTTTCTGTTTTGTTTACTGTGCTTTAAAGTCCTCCTTTGCCTTGGGTGCAGCCCTATGGCAGTAGTACTAGCTACTAGTCAAGCTGGTATGTTTTCTTGTCTTCTTTGTAGCCATGGCCAAACTCCTATCTCTCCCTTAAAATCATAAGAACATGATATGCCATACTGGGTCAGACCAAGAGTCCATCAAGCCCAGTATCCTGTTTCCAACAGTGGCCGATCCGGGTCATAAATACCTGTCAGGTTCCCAAAAGGTATACAGATTCCTTGTTGCTTGTCCCAGGGGTAAGCACTGGATTCCCCTGGTCCACTTTAATAATGGTATCTGGACTTTTCCACACCAGCATGCCTTCCTCATCCTCTGAAAGTCAAAGCCAAAATAGTTCTCTACCATTTGTGCTGGCTGGGAATTTGCAGTCCTACTGTGATGTCATCAGCCACGGGATTTGCAGAAGTCAGACCCAGGGGTAGCTTTCTGTGGCTGCCCGTCAAGCATTTATCTTTACCTTTATTTAATTTCTTGATATACCGCCCAGGCTGAAAGGCATTAGAGCGTTTTACAAACGCTACAAGCAGGTACTGGATATATTCCCTTGTCCCCAAAGGACTCACAGAGTACATGTGTACCTGAAGCAGGATTGACTAAAGTGCCTCATGCTGGCTGTTAGTTACTCCCCTTCCCTCCCAAACAGCTTTGCACTCTCTCTTCCCTGTATTTCACTCTCAAGACTCAGTCCTCCTTTGACCTCACCCCTCTTCTCCATCCCTCCTCTAGCTCCACCCATTACCAAGCTTTTCCTGCTTTCCTTCTTTAGCCCTGCCCCTTCTCTCCATGTAGGTTTACCAACTGGCTGGTTTTCAGCTGCCTGGCTGTTTTCTATATGAGCAGGCCAGCTGCTGGCAGAACCCTAAAACTGTCATTTGAAAAGCCATTTTTTTGTGACATGAGGGTCAGAGGCAATGCTCAGCAACTGTTATTTCCCCACCTCCTGCTGTCATCTCTGCCACTTCTCTCAGACCCAAACTTGGTGGCAGCGGCAATAAAATCCACACTAAATGTGGCAGTGGGACCTTTTGGTGTCAGAGGGGGTGGGACCAGCAAGTCCTTTGAAGCACGGGGATGTCTCAAAGGTCTCGCCACCGTGTTTAATGTAGATTTTATTGCTGCTGCTGCTGAGTTTGGGTCTGAGAGAAGCGGCAGAGATGACAGCACCAGGTGGAGAAATAAAAGCTGATGAGCCTACTGGCGGGGGGTGAAGATATGAAGAGATACTTCTGAGCAGTGAGGAGGGGAAGACTATAGGGTAACCAGGGCTGGCCCGTCCATTGTGCAAGAATGTTGTTTGCACAGGGCCCCACGTTTCAGGGGGCCCCGCGCAAACAACATTCTGCATCTGCCAGTAAATTTAAAAAACAAACTTGCTGCCGCCGCCGCCATGGCAGCGTCAGAATCAAATGTCCTGCGGGGCCCCCCCTGCCCGGCATAGTCCTCCATGCGGCCTCAGCTCCCTAAGTGCCGGCTTTCAGAGCCACTAAGGGAGAGTTTCCCTTTCTCGTGGCTCTGTTAAGCCGCTGGCGCTGATGGGAAACAGCTGTTTCCCATCAGCCCCATGGGCTTAAACAGAGCCGCGAGAAAGGGAAGATCTCTCCTTTCGCAGCTCTGAAAAGCCCGCGCTGAGGGAGTTGAGCCGCATGGAAGACTCTGCTGGGCAGGGGGGGCACCTGCGGAATGCTCGATGCTGCCACGGCGGCAGTGAGTTTGTTTGTTTTTTAATCTACCTGGGCTATGGGGGGGGGGGGCTAGGACTGGTAATGGCCTATGGGGGGGTGGTTAGGACTGGTAATGGGCTATGGGGGGCTAGGACTGGAAATGGGCTGATGGGGGGCTAGGACTGATAATGGGCTATGGGGGGGCTAGGACTGGAAATGGGCTGATGGGGGGTTAGGACTGGTAATGGGCTGGGGAGTTGCTAGGACTGGAAATGAGCTGAGTGGAAGGGGGGCTTGAACTGCAAATAGCTGATGGGGAGGGGGGCTTGGAATGGAAATGGGCTGTGAGGGGAGGGAGCTAGCACTGGAAATGGGCTGTGAGGGGAGGGAGCTAGCACTGGAAATGGGCTGAGTGTGGGGGGGAGCTAGGACAGGAAATGGGCTGATGGAGGGGAGCTAGGATTTGACATGGGCTGATGGTGGGGCTAGGAAAGGACTAGAAATGGGCTGATAGGGGGCTAGGATTAGAAATGAGCTGATGGAGGGACTCGGATAGGACTGGAATTGGATGGGGGTGCTAGGACTGGAAATGGGCTGATGGTGTGGCTAGGATAGGATTGGAAATGGGCTGTTGGGGGGCTAGGACTGGAAATGGATGGGGGTGCTAGGACTGGAAATGGGCTGATGGTGTGGCTAGGATAGGATTGGAAATGGGCTGTTGGGGGGCTAGGACTGGAAATGGGCTGATGCGGGGACTAGAAGCGAGTGGATGCTGGGTGGGGCTGGAACTAGAAGGGAGTTGATGTTGGGGGATGATTAGAATGGGATGAAGCTGAAGAGTGAAATGGAGAGGGAAAAAATATTTTGTGTGGGAGGGAAGACAAATCTACAATTGGCCGGGCATTGGGAGAGTAAGTGCGAATTGAGGATGGAGGGGTAAAATTTGAGTGGATGAAATAGGAATGAGGAAAGAGCAAAAGGAGAAAGATTAGTATGTTAAAGCAGATGTAGAGAGAGAATGGAAAAAAACTAGAAGAGAGAAGGACAAATGGACAGCAGACGATGGAGAGTTAGCAGAAGACACGAAGAAACCAGAAGAAAGTGGCTGGAGCAAGTGCAACTGAAAAAAAATGCACAAAAGGTAGAAAAATATCTCTTTTTTTGAATTTATTAACTGGAATATGAAAGCTCTGGGAAATGTGCATCATTAACATCTGCGATTTGTTTAGTACAAGAGGAAATTAATTTATAGCTTTATTTCTACAGTGGTGTTGTACATTCCAAGTTTGGCTTTTGTGGTTCCCAGTTTAATTATTGTCTTCCTGTTTCTAAATTGTGATTCCTTGTTTGGTGATGGTGTATGTTCTGCACGTGTAACTGAGCTGAGGTATTCTGTTTATGTAATTCCCATTTGACATTGCCACTTGTTCTCTTTCCTCAGTAGGTCATGTATTGTTATTCTCTGAAATGTATTGGTTTAATATTTGCAGTGCTGCCTTTTGATAGGTAGAGTATGGTGCTTTGTGAGTCCTGGTAGTGCTGTTACGATACGACGGGTTTGCTATGGGTTCTAAATGGGCAGTGTTTGTAGTAGTTTCTAATGTGCCTGGCAGTTGGCACTGGATTATAGTAATGTAGAAATCTTTTAGTCTTTCTTTATCCATACACTCATTAAGAGGCACGTTTACTAAAAGTTAGTGTATGGTAACATTATGCAAATATTTATGCAAATGAGGCCCCACACCCAGTCTCCGCACATGGCCCTGCACTCCCCTTGGGCCTCCCCTGAGGATAACAGAAGCTGAATGAGGGGAAGGGGGGAGACAAGTGTTGCTTGGCATGGGGCAGCAAGAGAGAGGGGAGTGTTCAAAGGGAAAGGGAGAAGACATGCTGGATATGGGGGGTATCGAGAGACAGGGGGAGGGGGAAGGGAGATGCTCAACATGTGGTGGGAGGTGAGATCCTGGACTCAAGGGGGGATAGGGCGAGGGAAAGAGAAGGGGGAAACTGAACATGAGTGCAAGAGAGGGGAGATGCTGGAGCTCGAGGGGGAGGAAGGAAGGGGTGATGCTGGACTTAGGGGGATATGGAGAGAGATAGAAAGTGAGGAAATCCTGGATATGGAGAGAAAGATGGAAGATGCTGAACACGGGAGGATAGGGAGAAAGAGGGAAGATACTGGACATGGGTGAGGGGATACAGAAAGAGGACAATACTGAAAATGGGGCAGTGGGGTGAGAATATGTGGAGGAGGCACTGGATGGGGGAGAAAGAGGCGGCAAATACTGGATGGGGGCAATCTGGACAAGAGAGGAGAGAAGGGGATAAATGCTGGACATGGGGAAGAAGCAGAGAGAAAGGAGAGGGGGATAGTTAGTTAAAGGCTGGGAAAGGAGAGAGTTGGGAAATGGAAGGGCCCTGTTAAGAGCTGAAAAGTGATTGCTAGATGCAGTAAAAAAAGGAAAATTGAGGACTGAAATCTGAGTTGATAGAGAGAAAAAATAAATAGAAGAAAACTGAAAAGAAGAGATAAGTAGTATAGATGAAAGGAAGTGAAGAACATAGGAGGGGAGAGAAGTGGACTGGAGATCCTAGAAAGCAAGTTAAAGGCAGAAGAAAGCAAAAACCAGAGATTGAGATCAAGATAGTTATAGAATAAAATGGCCAGACAACAAAAGGTAGAAATAAAGAACTTTCAGGTCGCTGCAGAAAATGGGCGCTGGTCGCATGTCAGCTTTTTACACCTGTTTGCAGCGCATCTATAGTGCATGACTTCAGCCTGACTATGCAGAAAGGAGCTCATATGCAAATGAGCCACACATTAAACTGCGTGCAAAATGGCAGCAATAAAATGGGAGAGCAAGCCAAACACTTGCACACAAGAAATCGGCACTGTTTTGGCATGCTCTCCCAGAGAAACGAGCACCGCTTGACTAATTTGCATGTCAGCCACGACAGGATGACATCAGGGGCGATTGCAGCATCAGGAAAAGCCCTCAAGCCCTCAACAGAAAGTCACTCCCTGGTCGTCTAGCAGCTCCAGAACGCCTCCCCCCATCCCACTTACAACCTAAGTAACCTGGTGGTCTAGCAGCCCCAGAATCCCCCCCCACACCCCCATCCCATTTAAAACCAAACTAACCTGGTGAGTTTTAGGGCCGCTAGACCACCAAGTGAGTTTGGTTTTACATGGAATGGTGGGTGGGGGGAGTTATGGAGCTGCTAGACTACCATGTTAATTTGGTTTTAAGTGGAATGGGGGTGGAGGGCTCTGGGGCCACTAGACTACCATGTTAGTGCTGATTGGGCCTCTTGGAGTCGAGCGGGAAGGAGCGCTCCTCCACGATCAACTCCAAGAGGCCCAATCAGGACACCGCCTCCACCTTTAAAGACGGCGCACCTTGGTGCGAACACAGCCAGCACACCAGCACCATCAGGGAGCCGTTGCAGCATTGGGGAGTCGAGCGGCTCCAAGAGACCCAATCAGCACACTGCCTCCACCTTTAAAGACGGCGCACCTTCGCGCGGTCACGCCTGGCGGGCCCGCGCCAAAGGGCCCTTTGGCGTGGCCCTTAGGCGGGGTCCTACATTGAAGCTGCCTACACCCTGCACCGGTGACTCTATGGAATCTCCACCATATCAAGAGGACAGACCTTATAACTGCTACTGCGGGGGCGCACACAAGCCTTGCAGGCCCACGCCTGAGAGCCAGAGCAGGACTGAGGAAACGGCTGCTCTATGGTCGGGTCTGTTTGCCGATATGCTTATTGTAATTTAAATGTAATGCTATGCTATGCTATGTATGTACTGTACTGTATTCCCTGGGTTATGTACTCCCACTTGCTACTGCTTTGATGTAATGATAAGGTGGTGCATGTTTCCTTTACCTTTGTATAACCTTGTATTGTGACCGCTTTGATTGAAGGAAAAAGCGGGATACAAAACTTATTAAATAAATAAATGTTAGTTTGGATTTAAGTGGAATGGGGGGTGGGAGATTCTGGGGCCACTGGACCACCAGGTTAATTTGGTTTTAAGTGGAATGGGGGGTTCTAGGGCCACTATAGCACCAGGTTAATTTGGTTTTAAGTGGGATGAGGGGTGGGGGGTTATGGGGCTGGTAGACGACCAGGAAGTGACTTTCTGTCAAGACACCATCCCCCAACAGTAATTTGATAGCATTGGGGGCTTTTCCTGATGCCGCGATCACCCCCCAATGTCGTCAAAATCCTGTCAGGGGCACGCGCTAGAGGTTTAAGTCACCTCAGACCCAGGTGTAGAGAGACTGCCGCTAAAACTGGTTGCAAAATCCTCTATGCCTCTCTTTGCATCAGGTGCAGCTATTATTTGCATACTAGTTCAGTATATGCAACTCAATAGCCTTCATTTAAATAGTCTTGGTGTTAATTGTGTGCTAGTTCTGTCACTGTTTAAGTGCACATCTCTCTCTTTTCTGCATTTGAAATGTGCTTAAAGTGTGCTTAAAAGTACCGTTTTGGGTGCTTAAAAGACACACTAGTTTTCTGCATCGGCTTTAGTGACTGGAATATATCAGTGTTTGTAACTTAGGGGCACGCCATTTAGAACCCTTAGCTGGGCGGCCAACAGGAAGCTGTCTGGATAAGGGTGCTGACCACAGTATTCAGCAGTACTATCTGGATAGTGCCATTCAGTATTTCCACAGACCTCTCCTGCACTATTGTCGGTGTTCAGCATGTGTGACTGAGGCCAGGAATTCTCTTAGGTTGGATTTTCTATGTAGTGGCAGAGTTGCCAAGTTATCCAGTTCCAAGAGCGAGATTTTAAGTCAGTCCTGGATTTCTGATAATCTCATCCTCCGATTTTCCTATTGGAATCAGTGCTGCAGATCCCATAATACATCAGAATGAGATTGTCAGAAATCCAGGACTGGCTTAAAATCTCACTGCTGGAACTGGGTAACTTGGCAACTCTGATTCTGCACCTCCCCCCCCCCACTCCCCCCACTCCCTCAATGTGGCCAGCAGGTGCTGAAGCTTGCACTGCTGCCGTCACTGCAGTTATTTTGGAGGGTGCGACAAGGGGCAGGGCAAAGCACAGGTGCAACATGTTGTGGATCTTTCTCTTTCGAAAAATTGGCAACCCTATCTCCATGCTCTGCCGCTTACCCTCCCCTCCCCTCCCCTGAGGCTGCCAGGCCACAGCCCCACTCTTCATTCTGGCAGGACCGGGACTCCAGTTAACTATTCAGGCTCCTGTTTCGTGGAGGGGAGTGATGTCATATGCATCTGTTTGTGAGAATGCGCAAACAGATACAAACTGCAGATGGATGGAACCTCCCCAGTAGGCGCTATTGCTTATGCAAAACACTTCTAATTAGTGCGCACTGATTCAATTTAATGTGCGTTAACCTAGGAATTTGCATATGTAAAGTACATTAACACATGTTAAAAAATTATAATGTGCGTTCTAATGTCTATTAAACTTAATATGTGAAATGTACTGAAAAAAATGCCCAAATATCAGGAAAAATTTCCCAAATTCCAAAATCACAACTGAAAATGTTTTGCTTGTGCATCTCTTTCTGGTCAATGGAGTGGTTGGAGCAAGACCTGGCAGGTCATCTTCACCGTGAAATAGAGCCAGTCTGTTTTGTTTCCCTCTTCCGCCCCCACCCCCTCATTTTCAAAGAGCATGATTAATGACAGCTATAAAATGTAATTCATTCAAGGGGAAGAAAGCAAATTCCCTCAGACATTCAAGAGAATTAACACTTAGGGCCCCTTTTATTAGCACTTAGCTGGAGCTATCGGCAGCATGGTGCTGTGTGGCAGACTTCTCAAACGAAGGGCTATATTATATTATATATTATAGGGATGCTCTCCTGCCAGCTCCAGCTGCTCTCCCTATCCGGGGATCGAGCCTTCATCGCAGGCTGAGGTGGGAACAGCCATCTTTAGACCGGCGGCCCAATCGGGGCCCGTGCCTGCCCATTTAAACAGCAGCGCCATTGGGCGCAGGACCAGGGACGCTCTCCTGCCAGCTCCAGCTGCTCTCCCTATCCGGGGATCGAGCCTTCATCGCAGGCTGAGGCAGGAACAGCCATCTTTAGACCGGCGGCCCAATCGGGGCCCGTGCCTGCCCATTTAAACAGCAGCGCCATCGGGCGCAGGACCAGGGACGCTCTCCTGCCAGCTCCAGCTGCTTTCCCTATCCGGGGATCGAGCCTTCATCGCAGGCTGAGGCGGGAACAGCCATCTTTAGACCGGCGGCCCAATCGGGGCCTGTGCCTGCCCATTTAAACAGCAGCGCCATTGGGCGCAGGACCAGGGACGCTCTCCTGCCAGCTCCAGCTGCTCTCCCTATCTGGGGATCGAGCCTTCATCGCAGGCTGAGGCGGGAACAGCCATCTTTAGACCGGCGGCCCAATCGGGGCCCGTGCCTGCCCATTTAAACAGCAGCGCCATCGGGCGCAGGACCAGGGACGCTCTCCTGCCAGCTCCAGCTGCTCTCCCTATCCGGGGATCGAGCCTTCATCGCAGGCTGAGGCGGGAACAGCCATCTTTAGACCGGCGGCCCAATCGGGGCCCGTGCCTGCCCATTTAAACAGCAGCGCCATCGGGCGCAGGACCAGGGACGCTCTCCTGCCAGCTCCAGCTGCTCTCCCTATCCGGGGATCGAGCCTTCATCACAGGCTGAGGCGGGAACAGCCATCTTTAGACCGGCGGTCCAATCGGGGCCCGTGCCTGCCCATTTAAACAGCAGTGCCATCGGGCGCAGGACCAGGGACGCTCTCCTGCCAGCTCCAGCTGCTCTCCCTATCCGGGGATCGAGCCTTCATCGCAGGCTGAGGCAGGAACAGCCATCTTTAGACCGGCGGCCCAATCGGGGCCCGTGCCTGCCCATTTAAACAGCAGCGCCATCGGGCGTGCCCGCGCCTGGCGGGCCTGCGCCTGAGGGCCTCGCCAGAGGGCCCTTTGGCGTGGCCCTTAGGCGTGGACCTGGAAGGTGAGACCGGGAAGTTGAAACCACCGACCAGCACCCTTGAGCTCAGATACCACCGGTAACTTAAGACCAGGTACCTTTTACTATGCTTTATAATTGCCCCTACCCAGGATCGCTCTCTAGTCAGCGTCGCATGCATACAGCTAAACATATCTAATCAGTGCAGTACCAAATATATGTACTAGACCAGAACAGCCAGAAATTAGTGTCAGCCAGTATCGCAATTAATTTAAGCACTCCCAGTGTAGAAAAAATCCCCACCAGATCAAACGGGACAGGAACGCCTCTTTCTCAGACATGTTATGTAATGTAACTTAATGTAATGCCATGTAATGTAATTTAATACTGAAATCTGTACCAGAACAGACCAGTCAGAGAAGTTTTATTTTTTCTTTTCCTGTTAAGCATTATGCTGTGTAGGTATATACTTATTTCATACCTAAGGGAGGAATGCTCCAGCAAATTTATTGTATGACACACAGAGCCTGTTGCACAATATACTAGCTAAGATCTAGCCAGCCCCAGCCTGCCAAGAACCCCTCTGATTCACCTCCCGAAATAAGCTTCCTACCTCACAGAGTTAAAATGGAAGACACGATCATCAGGTTAATGTGCCTTTACCTACTTATCATAATCTGGCCATCCAAACTACTAGCCCTCACTACGTCACACAATCACATTCCTATTGTATCAACTAGTGAGAGAAAATGGTCAGGAGACCCCTATCACAACTCACACGGGGCTAACCTTCTGCACCGCCACCTCCTATTACATGTCCCTCTACAACACAACACGAAAGCCAGACAAACTAAAAATTTCTACCCTAGTAGCCTGAAGTGTGCACTTATAAATGCCCGCTCACTTCGAAACAAGTGGCCAGTGATCACCGACATAATAATATCCCACAACCTAGACATCCTCATGGTCACCGAAACATGGCTCTCAGCGGAAGACAATATCATCCTCAACCAGCTACTCCCACCTAATTTTACGGCCTTCACCGGACACAGACAGAGCAAAAGAGGTGGAGGAGTACTCATCATCACCAGAGCTGACCTCCAGTTTAAAATGGATGAATCCAACAGTACCAACCATCTAGAAACGGTATCAATTTCCAACAACATATGCTCCATAAACCTGGTCTATAGATCACCGTCAGCAGATCCAGACGACCTAGCAACCATAATAAATCTGGCATCCTTTACCCAGGGTCCAAATAAACCTAATTGGATTGTAGGGGATATCAACCTACCATCATTACAGGACACTCAAGTAACCGCATTCATAGAAGCCCTAGATATCCTTGGATACACGCAAATGGTGCAAGAACCTACTCATGTGAGAGGCAACATTCTTGACCTCATATTCGCCCCGCAGCTAATTCTGGATCAACCACAAAACATCGTGCTATCAATAACTGCAGTCCCATGGACTGACCACAAACTCATCACCTTTCAGATGCCTACCCTCAACTGTTCACATAAGCCAAAAGCGGATACAAGCAAGACTGCTAACTCAGCTGCCAGAAGTTTCCACCCATTTAACAGAGAACGCATCCTCGCAGAAATGCACACACTCATTGATGAGACCACCTTAAGCCTAGATGAGTTGATCTCCGCTTGGAACAACAAACTCAGCACAATCGCTATCCGCCCTCCAACAAACAAGAACCCAAAGAAGAGATCATCAGCCCCATGGTTCACAGCCGATTTAAAAGCTTCACTAACCATTCTAAGACGGCTGGAAAAATGCTGGAGAAAGTCACACACCAGCAGTGACCAATCAGCCTACATCCAACACCTGGCGGCACACCGTAAAGCCATCACGGACAAAATCAGGCAATACCACACAGACACCCTGAAACGGTCACTGAATAAACCGCATGACTTGTTTAACCTAGTTAAAACGCTTGCCAAAGAACCAACCCCTGAGCACCATAGCGGTATCCACCCACAGGACTATGCGATTTACATGCAATCTAAAATGGGGAGGGGGGGAGGGGGAGGGGGAGGGGAGGGGGAGGGAGGGGGAGGGGAGGGGAGGGAGGGAGGGGGAGGGGAGGGGGGGAGGGGAGGGGAGGGGGGAGGGGGAGGGGAGGGGGAGGGGGAGAGGAGGGGGAGAGGGGGAGAGGAGGGGGAGGGGGAGAGGGGGAGAGGGGGGGAGGGGGAGGGGGAGGGGGAGAGGGGGGGGAGGGGGAGGGGAGGGGGGGGGGAGGGGGGGGAGGCGGAGGGGGGGGGAGGGGGGAGAGAGGGGGGAGAGGGGAGGAGGGGGAGGGGAGAGGGGGGGGAGGGGGAGGGGGAGGGGGAGGGGGGAGGGGGAGGGGGGGAGGGGGAGAGAGGGGGGGAGGGGGGGAGGGGGGGAGGGGGGAGGGGAGGGGAGGGGAGGGGAGGGGGGAGGGGGGAGGGGAGGGGGGAGGGGGGAGGGGGAGGGGAGGGGGGAGAGAGGGGGAGAGAGGGGGAGAGAGGGGGGGGAGGGGGGAGAGAGGGGGGGGAGGGGGTGGGGGGGGGGGGGGGGGGGGAGAGAGGGGGGGGGAGGGGGGGGGGGAGGGGGGAGAGAGGGGGGGGAGGGGGGAGAGAGGGGGGGAGGGGAGAGAGGGGGAGAGCAAAAAGCCCTTCTGAGCTATGGAGAGTACTTCCGTCTCGGCGCCGTCAGATGACGTCACCAGGTGTGGCTGACTTATCCTGCTGTCCAAGGAGAATACCCGTTATAGGTAAGTAACCTTGCTTTCTCCTTCTAGCCGCCTCCTCCTCGGCTACTGTTACATATTTTATTACACTGGTAGCTGCTGTAAGGAAATGCCAACCATGCCACAGCACACCAATGTTATATCCTAGATTGGGGGTTACAGTGTCTAGGGCATGAAATCGGTTGTTATAAGAGAGGACAAAGTCCACAATATGTAGTAAAGCACAGCACAAGGGTGAACTGCTGCAGGCATCCCTGCAAGGAAACAGCTGTGGCCTTAGGAAGCCGCTTTCCAGATAAGCCCAGACCTTTCCCATCCTGAAATCCTCACAGCTCCTTGGGCTCTGTCACAATGCAAAGTGAATCTTTTTCCTCCAAGACATGAGTATATTTCCTGCCAGACGTAACTGCAATGAAAGTTCCACAGTCAGCACAAGCTGTGCATCTTAAATTAGACCAGGGTGTAGTATCAGCAGAGAATTAATGTGCTGACTGACCTTCCAGAAGCCGTGTCTGTTATGACAACACTAAATAACTAACTTTTTTTGCTTATCCATGTGTGACAATGAATTTTGTGGAGCACCATCCTTAATGAGAGGGGAAAAGAGTGTACTCTGAGTTTTATAGGCCTCAGGGAAGTTCTGTCTGCCTAGTTAGTGGAAACTGTGTGCTGTTTATCCCCCATCGTGTCTGCATCCCATCCAGCACTTATGAGTTTAGTTTGGTTGTAATTTTGATATATACCACTTAAGAGTCCAAGGATTTTCAAAGTGGTTTATAATAAAAACATTTAAAAATCAGAAAGGGAAAAAAATTACAATGCCTCATTAAAAACAAAAATCATAAAAGGAAAAATAAAAGATTACAGTGCATTATTCCAAAGAAATTGAAGGCATAAAAGAATAGATTACAGTGCCATTATTAAAAAAATATAAAAAAGAGGGGGAGAAGGATCGAGGAAGGTTTTCTCTAAGGTGAATTTGTCTCACCACCAAAGGCTGGGGAGAGAAACTAAAAGTCTTCAGTTTTGATTAGAATCGGGTACGGTTTGGTTCTTCTCTCAAATGATGGAGAAAGTTCCACAAAATGGTACCAAAACAGGGGAAGGCTGTTCCTGTGGTGGTGTATAAGAAACGACTGTATTCTGTAGGTCAAATTAAATGATTAATACAGTTTGAGTGGGTAGGTCGTGCAGAATTATGTAGAATGAGATGATCAGAGAGATAATGTGGATTGTTAGTGTGCAAAACGTTTATGAATAATTACACAGACTTTGTACTGAATCCTGAAATTAATTGGGAGGTAATAAAGAGATCTGATAACTGGAGTGATATGTTCACATTTCTTTCTATTTGACAAAAGAGGGGGGCCATGTGCAAGGCATCTCTTCACTACTACTATTACTACTACTACTCAACATTTATATAGCGTACACAGCGCTGCACAGTACAGACATGTAAGAGACAATCCCTGCTCATCAGAGCTTACAATCGTCAAGACAAAACACAAAACATGGAAGGGTGTAGGCAGGGTAGAACAACGGAGAGAAAAGGAGATTAGGTGAGTCAAGATTTAAAAACAGCAAAGAGGTGAGCTTTCAACCTGGACTTGAAGAGGGTTAGAGAAGGTACCTGGCGTACAGACACAGGTAGTTTGTTCCAGGCGTAAGGTGCAGCAAAGTGAAAGGAGCGAAGTCTGGAGTTAGCAGAAGGAGTGCGGGGCATATATAGAAGCAGTTTGCTAGAAGAACGGAGTTCCCAAGGGGGGTTATAAGTAGAGATAAGAGATGAAAGGTACTGAGGAGCCGCAGAGTGAATACATTTGTAGGTCAGCAGAAGAAGTTTGAACTGGATGCGGAAATGGATAGGGAGCCAATGAAGTGACTTGAGAAGAGGAGTAATATGGGCATGACAAGACTGGCGGAAGATTAGCCGTGCAGTGGTGTTGAACAGATTGAAGGGGGGAGAGAGATGACTCAAAGGGAGAACAGTAAGGAGTAGGTTACAGTAGTCAAGACGGGAGGTGATCAAGGAGTGGATAAGCGTTTTAGTAGTGTGTTCAGAAAGGAAGGGGCGGATTTTGCTAATGTTACAGAGAAAGAAACGGTAGGTCTTAGCTACGAGATGGATATGTGTGGAGAAGGAGAGAGAGGAGTCAAAGGCAACCCCCAGATTGCGGGCCGAGGAAACAGGAAGGAGTACAGAGCTGTCCACAGAGACTGAGAAAGGAGGAAGAGAAGGGGAGGTTTTAGGGGGAAAGATAAGAAGTTCAGTCTTGGCCATGTTCAATTTCAGGCGGCGGTGAGACATCCAGGCAGCAATGTCAGAAAGGCAGGCAGAGATCCGGGTCTGGATTGCCGGAGAGAGTTCAGGCGTAGAGAGGTAGATCTGGGAGTCATCAGCATACAGATGGTACTGAAAGCCATGGGAAGAGATAAGCACACCAAGGGACTGGGTATAGAGAGAGAAAAGGAGCGGACCCAGGACAGATCCTTGGGGTACACCAACTGGGAGCGGGGTAGTAGAGGAGGAGGAGCCACCAGAACACACTGAAGGAGCGATGGGAGAGATAGGAGGAGAACCAGGATAGTACAGAACCCTTAAAGCCAAGCAAGGATAGGGTATTGAGGAGAAGATTGTGGTCAACGGTGTCGAAAGCAGCAGAGAGGTCAAGAAGGATGAGGACAGAGTACAGGTCCTTGGATTTAGCCAGGAACAAATCACTGGAGACTTTAACAAGAGCCATTTCAGTAGAGTGTAAAGGATGAAAGCCAGACTGTAAGGGATCCAGGAGGGCATGAGAGGAGAGAAAGCCGAGGCAGCGGTGTTGAACCACACGTTCAAGTAGTTTAGAAATGAAAGGAAAGAGAGAGATGGGTCGATAATTAGAAGGACAGGTGGGATCAAGTGATGGTTTCTTGAGGAGAGGTGTGACCACGGCATGCTTGAATTCTGCAGGGACAGTTGCAGTGGAGAGCGAAAGGTTGAGAATATGAGAGATAGAAGGGATAACGGTGGAGGAGATGGGGCTTAGGAGATGGGTAGGGATGGGATCAGAGGAGCAGGTGGTGAGTTTGGAGGAAGGAAGAAGGTGTGCAGGTTCCTCTTCAGAGATGACAGGAAAGGAAGAGAGGGTAGTAAGGGAAAGGGGGGGGGGAGACTTGGGAGTAGAGAGGGGGGAGGAGGGGAAATAGCTGGGTTTGTGGGGAATTGGAGGGTGATCTTGTGGATTTTGTCATGGAAATAGTCAGCCAGGGTTTGGGCAGAGAGGGAGGGAGGGATCAGAGGTGGAGGCACTTTAAGGACAGAGCTGAGAGTAGTAAAGAGACGGTGAGGATCAGAGGCAAGAGAGTTAGTCAGATGGACATAGTAGTCTTGTTTGGCAAGAGCTATGGCTTACTGGAAAGAGAACAAGCATGAATTTGAAGTGTAGAAAGTCTTCAGGGAAGCGGGATTTGAGTCAAGCACGCTCAGCAGAATGGGCACAGGAATGTATATAGTGGGTAGTGGATGAAAGCCAGGGCTGGAGTGAACGTCTCACGGGACGTGGGGTGGGTGGAGCGAGAGCATCCAGAGCCAAGAAGAGTGCAGCATTATAGGAAGTTACTACCTCGTCGACAGACTTGGCTGACAAGATGGAGAAAAGAGATGGAGAAATGGTGGAAGAGAGAGTCAAGGGATCAATAGCATGAAGGTTTCTAAATAGGTTGGAGGAGACAGGACGAGGCTGAGGCAGCGGGAGATGAAGATTAAAGCTTAAAAGGTGATGGTCAGATAAGGGAAGAACTGAGTTACGAAGGTTCGAGGGTTCGAGGCTATGCCCCTTTATGTCTGGTTTCCATCAGGACCCTCTCCTTACTCCTGCCCATCCATCTTTCAGCAGAGAGTATGAGTGGTTTATGAAATATTTGGTCTCGGTGCAACAGAAAATGTATGGGTCCCCATATACACTCTACACTCTTACTTGGTTAGAATAAGCATCCTTATATTTTGCTGCCTGAGTTCATAGCATATCATATAAGCCCATATTGTGTGTCATACATAGGGATGGCACATCCACTAGGCAGACTAGGTGGCCGCTTAAGGAGGCAGACCCTGGTGGGCAGCACAACATGATTTTATGAAGCGACGGCTTGGTACTGCCATTTTGGTGCCTGCTGCATGCCAGCAATTTGACACCCACAATGCGAAAACCATGGTCTGCCACTCCTCTCCTGCATCATAGCCCTCTCCTCTTCTCCCTCTCATTGCTTTGCAGCCACCTCCCCTTCACCTATAGCCCCACTCCCCCTCCTCTCCCCCACATTGCTCCTCGTCTCCTTCCCCCTCGCATCACCTCATAGAACCACCTCCCTTCCCCTCTCTCACTCTTATTACCACCTCCCCCTGCTTCATCTCCTCATTTCTCCACTCCTCCCCTCCCCTCATTGCCTCATGACCTCACTCCCCCTCCACTCTTTCATCACCCCCAGGGCTAGACCAAGGGTTTCTGCCATCCCAGGCAGGAGCCGCAACCATGCCACCCCCCTGCCACACTCAGCCCTCTGCAGCCCACCGCTGCTGCTATTATTGTCACCACTGCCAATTCCATTTTCTGGGGGGCCGGTGGCAGCGGCAGTTTGAAAGCGGTAGCTTTGTACCGTCACCTTGGTGCCTGCGCAACGTCCTGTCAGAGGGGGGATCAGAAGCGGCAGGCTATGTGTGCCGAAACACATGGCCCGCCGTGGGCACCAAAGCAGCACCACAAAACCGATGTGCTTCCCACCAAGGGCTGACATCTAAGTGGCTGTCTAGCCCACCTAATGAATGGCCCAGCCTTGATCACCATTATTTGACAGGCTGATTTCTTAGTGGTAGTACCACCAGACTACCGCTGGGGACTGAGCTGCGCCATTTTTGAAGAGGGAGTCACCAGGGCAAGAGCGGGTAGGGATCATTTCTGCCTCCTTTGCTCCATGGACTCCTTAAGGTGCGCTGGGGTCTGTGTGAGAAATGGAGTGCTGGGGCTGGGGCTGACCTTCATATAATTGTAATAAGGGGTGGAGCTTCCTCAGAGCAAGTCAGCCTCCATACACTCACACTCAGGTTATACTAAACAGCCCCGTATTCTGCTGCCTAGGCTCATAGTGTGTGACATAGGCCCAGATTGTGTTACATACATCCATACCGTGTCGTATGCCCTTACTGTGCTTCATACATCTGAATTGTGCTTGGCTGGTTCAGATTGGTCACAACAGTAGAAAATGGACAGGATCGTTCAGCATAGTTTTCCTTTATGACTGGTTTTCTTCAAGGCTCTGTCTTGTCTGCCATGTTATTTGCTATATATTTAGCACTAGTTTGTGTGCGTCTTGCTGATGAAGGTGTACAATATCGAGTATATGCTGACGATATTCATTTTTTCTTTGCTGGTGACTTCATCCTTTAGCAATGCTTCTGCAAGTGTTGTGAAGTGTTGCAATGCCACTGAGCAGTATATGTCTGCAAATAGATTGGCAATCAATACTGGGAAAACTGAATTAATGGTATGAAGTAGAGCTGCTGTGACCGATTTGCTTGCTGTGGTACAGTGGAAAACTGTCATCCCTGTTTTCTTGCAGGTCTAGAGTCTTGGGGTGATCTTTGATTCATCTTATCTATGAAATCACAAATGTCAGCTGTAGTTTAAAGTTAGTTTCATAAACTCTGTTTATTGTGGAGATTGAGGCTGTTTTTTTTTTATCTGGACAATTCTAGGACAGTGCTACAGCTTTTGATCCTTTCCGTGCTTATCTTGTGCTCTGTTAAAGGTACTGCAAGTTATGCAAAATTCAGCAGCTTGTCTGCTGACTGGCACTGGGCAATTTCATCACATTCCTCAGTGTTTGCACTCTCTGCAGTTTGCCAGCATTATGGAAAGCGAAGTTTAAGATTCTGACTTTGATGCATGAGGCTTTTCAAAGGGATGCAATTTTGTGCAGATGCACAGCTTTGAAAATGTGTAAGCCTTTAGGGTGTTTGCATTTACTTCAGATGCCAACTCTGCGTCTACCTAGACCTTTGCCATAACCGCTCCTCAGCATGAAGCAAGCTAACCTAGCAGTCTGAGAGTTGATACTAATAGATCTACTTCTGGAAAAAATCTAAAGGCTTTATGTTTCCCCTTTGCTTTTTTGTGCAGTGGAGATAAGGATTGTTAATATTTTGATGGTGTGTTTTCACATCAGCATTTGTGTTTTTTGTATTTGGAGTGATATGTTGTTTTTGAGATTTTAATATATATATTATATTTTACTCTGTCTAGAACTGTGGATGGTGCAGGCTCTAACTATTTTATACGTAAATGAAATTGTGCTACATACATACATACGTATGCACAGGTTTCATGCAACAGTCTCTGACAAAGTGTTACCATTTAGCGTTTCTTTTTTCACTAACCCTGTCTTTTTTTTGTTTGTGTTTTTGTTATTCATACAGATAAACTTGCTTACTAGGAAATGTTATTGATGATTAGAAGTGGCATTACTGATCCATAATTATTAGTAATACTGACCCATGCTGCCAGTGGTATCAAGGATTTCAGTGCAGGCAACAGCAATGGTCAGATGAGGGGGGCAACAGATGCATAAACTTCTCATGGAACACAAAACTGTGAGACCAAACAGGAGCTCAGCAAAGGGGCCTGCAAAAGTTATGTCTAAACTCATTAAGTGTCAGGGGAAAGGAGGGGGCGAGCTGGCGATTAGGGCAATCTCAAATCTGCTGGTCATTAATCACTCCCTGACAGTGCTGAAGGGCATGAATACTCTTTAAAAGCTCAGCTGTCTCAGAAAGAGTAACCAGAGAGTGCAGTTAAAGCTTGCAACCTCATCTGAAGTAGTCTTTCATGTTATCCATCATTGAGCTGTCCGAGAGAGGACAGGGTCTCACTCTACCATGCACTGCAGGGATTAACAGAGTGAGATCCAGGAATGGTGGCGGGACGTGAATCACTTTCCTACCAAACAGCATCTCCAAGTTTTCCAAAAGATGTCAGACAAATACAGCTTGAACCCCCTCCCCCTCCCCCCGTAGCGAATCTTGTGTTACAGTCATCTAACTCTACCATAGCAAAGCCAACCAACAGCTGCTGTGAGTGCAGACCAAGTTATGGGTTTTCTAGCTTTCCTACCTGTATGCAAGAAAATGAGTGAATTAGGACAAGGCTGGAGCTTTTAAATAGGGATGCCAGTCTTCAAGATTTTAATTGAAAGCATATTATTGTCCCAGTATTAGGGGGAAGGTGCTCTGGCCAATCTTGAAGCAGGGTCTTTGTTAGGACAGTAAGCTCTTCTGTGTCTGAGCCACTCTGGGACTTGGAAAAGTACAGGCTGAAGAAGGTCAGGAAAGTCTGCAGTGAGCTAGAGGCAAAACCCAGTCCTTGGGGCATCCAAAGGGTTCTCTGGGAACACTTAGGTGCCCTGTGCAATTAGATGTCTAGGAAGCCCACATTGTGGAATTCCAGAAGACATTTTGTTAAGTGTGGCTTTACTGTGCATCTAAAACCTGAACTCGATTATAGATTTGTGAAATCTTGTACCTAAAATTTTAATTTAGTTTCTCCATAGCCAGTTCCTGTCAATTTCCCTTCCCAACAGTCAATCTCCACCAGCTCCTCTTTATTTTTCTTCTCTGTGTCCTGTGGATCCCCATAATGGTCTTATGGACCCAGGTTAGGAACTACTGTTCTAGATCATAAGATCCTAGTCAATCACATGGTAACTTTCTAAAAAAATAAAATACCAGCGCGGGGGGGGGGGGGGGGGGTTGTCCACCTTCCCCCTTCCCCCTTGGCTGCAATGGGGAAAAGAAAACAAGTCTGGAAAGGTTCTGGGTTAGTGACAAACTGTTTCGGGTCAGCAATCTAGTCACTACTAGTCAACCAGCCGTGGTTTTCATGAAACCTGTTTCAGGACATGAGCATTTTTTCCCAACTTTGTCTTTGTTGGTTTTCAGGATTGCCACAATTAGTATGCATGGTAGAATGGGATGGGAAACATTGATCTAGATGAACTGGGATAGAGAAATGGCTCAGTAGAGACAAGCGATCACAGACATGATTTATTAAGACTTTTCTTCTATTCTGTGTCTATGGGAAAAAAGCTTAGTAAGTCTGGCCCTTAAGTCTAAGTTTTTCCAACATGTTAAAGAGTTGCCCACAAAATGTCCATGGGTGCTGTGACCTTTCTATTTGGTCCTTCCCCACCCCAGTAAATGAACTGTACATATCACAAATCATTTACTAAGAAAAACAAGATAGTAAGATAGTTTTTATGTGAAGTTAAATTTTCCCAATTTGGTCAGGATCTAAACAGTTTAATGTCTCCACTGGAGTTGGAGTAGCAGAGTACCAACCTGCTCCATGTTGTTCAGCAGAGATTCCCAAACTTTTCACATAAAGAACCACACGGATCATTTCAAATCAGAGTGAAGGCAGTACTTGGAGAGGAAAGTCTGAGTATCGAAGAGCAGGGATAGGGAATGGGAACCTTGGCTGGAGGGGGCATAAGTTACAATGAGGGGTACGTCATTGTTGTGGTGGCATGCCCCGCCCCGCCCCGCCCCGCCCCCCCCCCATGCAGCAGTGGCCTCCTGCCCATATGGACCCACCCATGCGGTGGCAGCAGTGGCAAACTTACTTCATCATGTTTGCAGTGCTGCTTCCGCTCTTGGAAGTTTGCCACAAGCCCAGTGGGGAACAGCAGCCGGGCCCACAGCAAATTTACAAGAGCAGGGGCAGCACGGCAAACATGATAAAGGAAGTTTGCTGATCTGCCTTACTGCCGCTGTGTTGGCCCCTTTCTGCCTGGGCCCCCGCATTGCAAGGCCTTTTCAGTGATTTCAAATGCTAGGGAAGGAGGGAGACAGGGCACATCATTTCTAGGGGGAAGGAAGCAGATAACCCTACCCCTTCCCACCGCTCTCCCCACTTTCCTTGCACCTATCCCTGGGGGAGTGGGAGGTGAGTGGATAGCAATATGGGATGAGTGTGCACACTTTTTCTACTCAAACTTCTCACCAATATATTCTTTTATCCCTCTCTTCCTCGCACTCCCCTGTTTACCCCCCTCTTTTCTTACTCCCCCCCTCTTATATACCTCTCTTTCTGCTCTTTTGCCTCCTCTCATTCCTTTCCATCCTTTGTCTCACTCCAAAAACTCCTGCAGCTCAAGGAGCTAAAATCACTCACACACACACTCCTGTTGCTGCAGCCATGGAGCAGGGAGACAAACAGGACTGGCGCAACCACTAGGCAAACAAGATGCTGGCCTAGGGTAGCAGCTTCTAAGAGTGGGGAGTGGAAAAGAGCAAGGCATTTAAAGCTAAGCAATAGACTCTGACAGCCAGGTGGACATAAAGCTTAAGGATAATCTCCAGCTCAGTTCCAAAGTCACATCTTCTCTGTGTTCAGTTGGCTGGTCCTGGGAAGGCAGCATTCATAGTCCCCAACTGAGGAGACAAAATGACCATTTTTAATGGTAGCAACTGGTGGTTGGATTTAGAGACTGTGACACACAGTTTTGGAAAGAGCCCTAGTACATACTCTCAGCCTCAAGACCATTGCTTCAATGACCAGATTAAGAACAGTGGGAGAGAAGGGGTGGGTGGGTCTATTAAAATAAAGGGAATATCTCAGATAGCTTTGCAAAAAGGCTCGTGGCACTAGAATCCCAGCACTGGTTTCAACTGAGGGGGATAGTTACTAACCTGCATTAAGGGACTAGTGCACAATATTTGCCTCTTAACGTGTTAAGTGGCAAAATTGTGCATTATTTTACTGTAATGCATGCTAGTTTATTGTAACATGCTTTACATAATAATGAGATATTGTGGTGTCTTAATGTTGTTAAATACCCTCGTGTTAAATGTTGTAAAGCACCCACATGTTAAATGTAACCCCAGTTGTGATGTGATGTAACCACTTTGATTGTAGGATAAGGTAGGATACAAATCTGCTGAAATAAATAAATATAAATGCATGCAAAGCACTTCATTAGTGTGTATATCCAATAAGGCAGCTTGTGGTGTTCACAAGCTGAGTTATTAATGGAAAAAACCCCGCCAGCTTTGAGGTGGCATTATTTTCCTCCCTCAGAGCATTGGACCACTAACATGTGACCCAATGCTTTTGGATGCCTCCTAAAGGAACCAATACATAAAATAAGCCCCCTCCCCCCCCCCAAAGAAGACACCCTCAACCCTATAGTGTCTAGCAATGAGAGTCAGAAGCAATCCACGGTTACTCCTGCCTCATCGGGCGCCACATTCAGCATGGCGCTAGTCAACCCCTAGTAGAAGTATTTGCTTGGGAGTAAGGGAACATCTTGGGGTGGTGTCTTATATTACGTGTCAGCCCCTTTAAGAAGGCTCACCGGAGCATCAGGCTGCATGTTAATGGCTTGATGCCCCTGGGGAAAAAAATAATGCAGCTTGAGAGGTTGAATGCAAGTTGTTATTCATTTACCCTAGGAGTTGTTAACCTACGGTACTGAGTTAAACAGAAATACAGAAATATAATAACAGAGAAAGACCGTATGGCCTATCCAATCTGCCCTTCCATGCCGACTACTATAGTCCCTTTTTTTCCTTTAGAGATCTTGTGTGTTGGTCTCATACTTTCTTGAATTCAGATACAGTGCTGGTCTCTATTACCTCCACTAGGAGACTGTTCCATGCATCTACCACTCTTTCTATAAAGAAATGTTTGCGCATATTACTCCTGAGCCTAACCCCTTTCACCTTCTTCCTATGCTCCCTCATTGCAGAGTTTTCTTTCGATTACCTAGTACCCAGAAGATCAAAGGTTCAATTCCCACTGGCACTCCTTGTGACTTTGGGCAAGTCGCTTTACCCTCCATTGCCTCGGAAGAAAAGGCTGGCAATCTACTTACGGTGATACATTGCCAAGAAAACCCAGAGGTAGTTGGGTCGCTATAAGTCAACACTGACTTGATGGCACTAAAAAAAAAAAAAGAGGTTCTCCTCCTGTGCATTTATGCCACAGAGGTATTTAAATCTCTGTATTATATCTCCTCTCTCCCGCCTATCCTTTAAAGTATATATATTGAGATCTTTAAGTCTGTCCCCATATGGTTTATAACAAAGACCACTAACCATTTTGGTAGCCACCCTCTGCACTGACTACAACTTGTTTATATCCTTTTGAAGATGCGGTCTCCAGAATTGCAGACAATACTCCAAATGACGTCTCACCAAAGACTTAAACAGAGGCACTATCACCTCCTTTTTTCTGCTGACCATTCCGTTCCCTATGCACCCAAGCATCCTTCTGGCTCTTGCCATCGCCTTTTCTACCTGTTTAGCCCCTTTAAGATCATCAGAAACAATCATACCCAGGTCCTGCTCTACTTTTGTGGACAGAAGCACTTCACCCCTTATACTGTACCACCCCCTTGGATTTTTGCAGCCCAAATGCATGACTCTGCATGTTTTAGCGTTAAATCTCCGCTGTCAAATTCTTACCCATTCTTCAAGCTTATCTAAAAGGCTTAAAAGTTTAGGGCTTTTCAGCTTGGAGGAGACACGGTTGAGGGCGATATGATAGAGGTCTCTAAAATAATGAATGGAGTGGAATGGGCAAACACAGATGCGCTGTCCACTTCCTCAAAGAGACCACAGGTTAGTGACTCTGGCGGTAAATTAGCTGTTGTAAAATGTCATATTCTAACTCAGTTTAGTAACATCCCCCCCTGAACCCAAAGAGAAAGGAAGAGGAAAGAAATTGTCAGAGGAAAAAAGGAAATAGAAAGGTTCAGATCTTACGTTTGATCTTAGACAAAAAAAAAAAAAAGGATAAATGATGGAAATAACTCAAATGCATTCTGCGAAAGCCAGTGGTAACTGCAAGGCTATCCATTAGTTTTTGCAGGGACCCATTAAGCCTCTGTGCTCTGCATTAAGCCATAAATATGCTCTCCTTTAAAGAACACTCTTACTCCAACTCTCTGCACAAGAATTTTAAATCCATGTTCTCAGTTTATTTAGAAGCTGAGAGTGCAAATTTGACTTGTTGGAGATAAGTCTTAAAAATGATCTCATTCTCCCTTACTTTAAATGCAAATGAGCCTGATCAGCATGCACCAGCTCTTCCCTTTGTGCCATGTAGGGAGCGAACTTTAATGAAGAGAGCTCGGTCTCTCATCTTTTTATACCTAAATATTTTTGCTGGTCCAGCTTGTATATCGTATATTGAAATAGTTCAATACAGCAGGCACCACAACTGATCTCTTTTAAAAAGAATTGCCCTGTCCTTTTGAAGTTTGGTGTAAGCCTTGTAAATCTTCAGTGAATGGAAATCATTGGGCATGAAGAAGGGAAACCAGTCGCATTGGCCCTTGCACTCTGTGTCTCTTACTCACTGTCTCTACATCTCTCTTCCTCTCATTTCTTGTTTCTCTCACTGTGTCTATTTCTTTCTTTCTTTCTGAACATGTAAAACACCATGAATAAGCAAGGCTGGAACTGAGACATAATCATGTCATATTATATATTAGCAAGCTACATGTTTTAAAATGTGAAGCGCCTTCCCCTTGATGTGCAGACTTCTGTAGAAACTGGGTTCCTTGCAGGCCATTATACTGTCCATCAAACCAATGTGAAAAATTTCCAAAGCAGAGGTTGCACGTGAGCTCAGCTTGGAGAAGCATAGCATCATCGTGGTTTGTTTCTGATGTTACGATCTACCCAGAGGATCCTTGAGGGCAAGAGGATGGAAATGAAGCACTGGGCTACCCTGCGTGGAGCGGCAATTGCAATCCTAAAAGGAGTGGATCTAGGAGAAGGCTTTAGTTGGCATGTGGAGAGGCAGCTGCAACCCCAAAAGGCAATGGTACTACAAAGTGTTGGATTCCATAAGGGACTGTTTGCACATCTGCCCTTAAGTGGGTGAATCACTGCTCGGCAGACAGGATGGACCCTTTTGTTCTTTATCTGCCGTTATTTACAATGTTACCATGATCTTACTCGGGTAAAAGGTAACATGGCCCCGCAGAGACCATCAGTTCAGATCTATACAAAAACAAAGAAGAGAGAGGAGTGTTTCTGATGCTTATACTCTCACTGAGCTGGGAATATTTACTGCTTAGAGCATTGCAGAGCTGCACTTGGTCTCCTGTGAGCCGAGAGGTTAGATGTGGTCTGGATGCCTGGGTAATGAGTGCAGTAATGGAACAGGCTGCCTCAATGCATAATGTATTGCTTGTGTCAGGTGCTTGGGCTGATGGCATGGATTCGGTGCAAGCTGAAATCCGTTCCATGATATTGGATGAGACCAACGATGTGATATGGAATTCAATCACTGCTAGGTTTTATGATGCAGAATGCATAGAATAAAAGGTCTCCTAACAAACCTTAGGTGATGCATTGAATTACTTCAATTAAAAGGTATTTTTGACTAGCTTTGGAGAGTTCTGCTCCCGTCGTCAGCTCAGTGCAGAGTAAGCAAATGATTATGTCTGATAAAAGCAATTGAACTCTCCAAAGCTGGTCGCAAATGCATTGAGTTACTTCAGTAAAAAGGTCTCAGCTGTAGGTTATTTGTTGATCATTTTTCTGTATTCATGATGCTCATAATGCAGTGTGAAAGCAGTGTTGTGAGTGGAATTAAATCCATGCATGGTATGAAATCAATATTGATATGACTTGAATGGAATATGGAATCTTAATGAGATGGGGCTGTCAGCTGTAGATACAGGACGCTTGTGAGGCTTGAAAGACTTGCGACATTTGCAAAGAAAGAAGATTTACAGCTCATAGCGGCCACTGCTATACATATAAGATCCCTCTTCATGAATTTTCAGCAATATGATTAGGGTAATTTTATGAAGTCATGCGTATTTAACATGCATGCTCACGTATGTATGCACTTGACTTTATAAATAGTAATGTGAGTGGCAGAGAATGCACCTTAAGTTAAGGTACGACTGCTTACACCAGCACTAGAGCTGGGGTAAATTACAGCACCTACTCTTTGCAAGGACATGCGTAAACTATACTATTCTATCATCAATGCGTGTACTTGCATGCTCCGCCTACATTCCACCCACATGCATGCCCACAGTGACAGTATGCACGATGCAAATAACATGTGCAGTCTTACACCAGTCGGAATTTTCAAACAGGTCATTTATGCACATAAGTGGTCACTTGCATGACTAAAATGCCGACATTTAGGCATGTTGTTGCCACCTGAAATTACCCTCTATGTAGATAATCCTGCTGAAAATTCTCACTGACCACTCCAGCACTGTCTGTATAGTGCTGCAATGGAATGAAGGCGCTCAGCCTAGGTGTACTAATGCCGGAGATTTTCAGCCGCTATCCATATAGTTCAGGGGTTTAAGTTAGCACAGCAAATAGGCCATCCTGACAAACTGCTCAGCCATACCGATAGCAGCGGCATTGCCGCTCTATGCATATATTCAGTGTAGCTGCTTCTATAGACAGTGATACTGAATATACATGAAGGGGGACATATTCGGCGATTAAAGCAGATGGTCATCTCCGCTTTAAATAATGCACAGTATTCAGTGCCAGGCTCATATCCAGCCAGCAGCATTCAATGTCCGGTATGCCCAGAGAGCGATTTAGCTATCCAGTCAGCAGCGATATTCAGCCCATTTAAGAAAACTGATTAGCAGATAAATATTGCCACAGACCGGCTAGCCTCGTGTGCCAATCACACTCTGCCCCAGAACACCCCCAATGCTAATAGCATCAAGACATTGGCAATGATGTTGAGGCTTTCGGAAGGTTTAGGAGGGGATATTCCGCAGCATTAACCGGGTAGGTGTGGCTGAATATCCCACTCAGCAGGATTAAACAGGTTAGCAAGTCTGCTAACCATGGTAATCCCTTTGAATATGCCCCCGAAGTATTTGAACATCAGTTTAAATATTGACCTCCTAGTTTCTATTTAGTATCTTTTATGGCATGGGATGGCCTTTTGCCCTTGTTAGAGAATAGAGCTTGTTATTGCTAGAGGGTGCTGTATACCACTGCCTGGATGTCAATGAGCATGTTAGACCCCCAATGTGAGCGTGAGAGCCCTGGCAAATGAGTCAGAGGATAAAGATGTTAGATTACTAAGCCAGGCCGTCTGAAGTCTAACCCAATAATCAGCCTTCATAAAAGCCAGAGTAGCCTTTTGCTCTTGGACAGTTTTCAAATACCATGTGCCATACCATTTTAGTTTTTTTTCTAAAATCAAAGAGAACTATGTAATTTTGTGGCCATCTGTCACAGGAGCTGTCCAGACCATGGCACTGAACAGCAATGAATCTTGCTTTGAGAGAAGCCTTAGGTGTGTTGGTCATTCATGTTTAAATAGTAATTGAACAGCTTTTACTTAATCAGCTTATCATCAGCCCATCTTTTATTAACTGAAACAGTAAAATGAAACGTCAAATACGGTGTTACCCTTGAAGGGCAGAGTTCTGAAGATGGAGCCTCTGCTCTTGAAATCTTGAGTACTGCAGTATCTTTGTATGTTGCCTAGTAAAAAAGACACAGTAGCTTACAATGATCCATGCTGGAATGCCTGGTTTTGTTCTCGCTATATACGAGGAACTTCCTTGCATTGGGCAGGTGCGTATGAAACCCTTATCATTAGAGTGACACAGAAACTTCTCCTATTTGGAAAGGCAAGTGCAAGACGTTTGACAGCCCAGATGTAGTATAGGACAGCTTCAGAGGAAAGGGAGAGGATTGGAAGATGGGAGTTGAGCATAAAGCAAAGGATTGTGTCCAGAAATCTGAGGATGGCTAGTTTTTAGAATTCTTTCATGAAGAGCAGTGATAGGATTTCACAGTATCATTTCATTAGATGATGTCTTTCAAACAGATTGTCCCACAATTTTCTAATTGCTCTAAAACAAATGCCATGTGACTTGAGAAAGGGGGAGATCAGGGCAGTGGTTGGTAACAAGTATGAACTGCAGGCTGTGCAATGATTTTTTCCAAAGTAATGGAAGAGGAGCGGAGGAGTAGCCTAGTGGTTAGAACACTGGCTTGGTAACCAAGCAACCAGGGTTCAATTCCCACTAGCACTCCTTGTGGCCTTGGGCAAGTCACTTAACCCTCCATTGCCTTGGAAGAAAGGCCTGGCAATCTACTTCCAGTCACACTGCCAAGAAAACCCAGGGGCTTCTGGGTCTCCAGGAGTCAGCGCTGACTCAAAGGCACACATTGCAATGGAAGAGAACACCATTGAATTCTGACATATTCTTGGGGCGGGAGGGAGAGAGTGTTACAGGCAGTTGGTGAGAGATCTTACTGTATGTGTGAACTAAGTGCAAAGAGTTCTTTGCTCTCAGGAAACAAGTCCAATCTCTGGGGGCTAGAGTAGCACACTTGGGAGGAGCTGAGGCAGACAGAGAGGTAAATAGATGAGACCTACAGGGATGTAGTAGAGAAGTCCCACCTCCAGCCTGGCAGCCTCTCTGCTGCCATGGAGGGAGGTCATCTGACAGAAGAGCATCATCTGGGTGTGGCAGGAAGTGATCCTGTAGCTAGGACCTGTCCTTCAGGTGATGTAAAGCAGGGCCATGTGCCCATGAAAGAAGGGTTAGGACAGCCATTATAGTTGGTGATTCGATCATTAGGCATGTAGATAGCAGGGTGGCTGGTGGACATGAGGATTGTCTGTTAGCATGCCTGCCTGGTGTGAAGGTAGCAGACCTCAGGCACCACCTAGACAAGGTTTTAGATAGTTCTGGGAAGGAGCCTGCTGTCTTGGTACATGTTGGTACCACTGACATAGGAAATGTGGGAGGGAGATTCTGGAAGCCAATTTTAGGCTATTCAGGCTTTTAGATAGAAAGTTGAAATCCAGAACTTCTAGGCTAGCACTCTCAGAAGTGTTTCCTGTTCCATGCGCAAGACCCAAGAGGCAGGCAGAGCTCCAGAGTCTCAATGTGTGGATGAGATGATGGTGCAAGGAAGAGGGTTTTGGATTTGTTAGGAACTGGGCAACATTCTGGGGAAAAGAGGGGCTTTTCTGAAAGAATGGGTTCCACCTTAACCAGGATGGAACCAGGCTGCTGGCATTAACCTTTAAAAAGGAGATAGAGCACCTTTTAAACTAGATAATTTGGAAAGCCGACAGTCGCCCAAGAGTGCATGGTTTGGAATGATGTGTCCTTGAAGGATACTAGCCAAACAGGGAAATCAGGGCATTCTGATAGAGAGGTTCCAATAAAGGTAAAAGTAAAGCAGGTGCCTTTAAGTAAAAATCAGAGTTAAAAGATTCCAAATGAACCCTGTCATCAAATAGCCAGACCGTTAATATTAGTAAAAAACAAACTTTGAAATGACTGTATACAAATTCTTGAAGTCAACAAGATAAGAAGGGAGAGTTAGAATATATAGCAATGAATGAGAGGTTAAATATAATTGGCATTTCAGAGACCTGGTGGAAGGAGGATAACCAATGGGACACTGTGATACCAGGCTACAAACTATATCATAATGATAGGATAGATCACATTGATGGAGGGGTGGCTCTATATGTTAAAGAGGGCAATGAGTCAAACAGGAGAGAGCTTTGCATGAAGCACAATATAATGTAGGATCTCTATGGATAAAAATTCCATGTAAAAAGGGGAAGGGAATGGCAGTGGGGGTATACTACCATCCACCTGGACAGAATGAACAGATAGATGATGAAATGCTAACAGAAATTAGAGAAGCTAGCAAAGTTTACAACACAGTAATAATGGGAGATTTCAATTACCCTGGTATTGACTGTGTTGATGTCACATCAGGACATGCTAGGGAGATAAAGTTTCTAGATGAAATAAATGACTGCATCTTCAATCAGCTGGTTCAGGAACTGACATGCGGGGATGCTATTTTAGACCTAGTCCATGGTGGAACGCAGGATCTAGTGCAAGAGGTAATTGTTTTGGGGCCGCTTGACAATAGCGATTATAACATGATTACATTTGATTTAATAAATAAATGAAGGGAGGATAGCAAGGAAATTGACTGCACTAGCATTTAACTTTCAAAAAGGAGACTAAAATAAAATGAGGAAAATGGTAAAATAAAAAATAAAAAACCCTAAAAGGAGCCAACTGCAAAGGTTAAGAGTTTACGTTAGGCCTGGGCATTATTTAAAAATACTATCTTGGAAGCCCAGACCAGATATATTCCAAGTTTAAAAAAAGGTGGAAGGAAAGCTAATTGACAAGTAGCATGGCTTAAAGATGAGGTCAGAGAGGCTATTATAGCTGAGAGAATCTTTCAGAAAATAGAAAAATGAGCCAAATGACGAAAACAGGAAATAACATAAATACTGGCAAGTTGAATGCAAGGCACTGATAAGGCAGGCAAAGAGAAAATCTGAAAAGAAGCTTGCCGTGGAAGCAAAAGCACATAATAAAAACCTTTTCAAGTAGCAAAACACCTGTGAGGGAGTTAGTTGGGCCATTAGACGATGGAGGGGTAAAAGATGCACCAAGAGAGGACAAAGCCATAGCAGAGAGAGTAACTTAATTTTTTTCTTCAGTCTTTACTTAAGAAGATGTAAAGAATATACCCTTCCAGAAATGATATTTAAAGGTGATGTATCAGATGAATTGAAACAAATCTCAATAAATCGGGAAGATGTAATACAGCTAACTGATAAACTAAAAAGCAGCAAATCATGACTGGATGGCATACATCCCAGGCTGCTGAAAGAATTGAAATATGAGACTGTAGAACTCAAGGGGTTATCTGGGAAACAACAGACCAGTGAGCCTGATATCAGTACTGGGCAAAATGGTAGAACTGTTATAAAAAACAAAATTACTGAACATATTGCAAGCTGTTAGAACAGCTTGCAAAACTGAAAGTGGGCAAGGCCATGGGACCGGATGGGATACATCCCAGGATACTGAAAGAGCTCAGAGAGGTTCTTGCAGGGCTGTTAAAGGATGTTTTTAATAGATCCTTGGAGAAAGGAGAAGTTCCACAGGACTGGAGAAGGGCTGATGTGGTACCTCTTCACAAAAGCGGTAATGGGGAAAAGTGACAAACTACAGGCCAGTAAGCCTTACTTTGGTGGTGGGAAAAGCAATGGAGGCGCTCCTGAAAGAGCAAATAGTGGACTTTCTCGAAACCAACAGGTTGCATGATCCAAGGCAACATGGTTTTACCAAAGGACGATCTTGCCAAACAAATCTGATTGAGTTCTTTGACTGGGTGACCAGAGAACTAGATCAGGGGAAAGTGATGGATGTGATCTATCTAGATTTCAGCAAAACCTTTGATACTGTTCCTCATAGGAGGCTTATCAATAAACTCAGCAGCTTGGGGATGGGTCCCAAGGTGGTGAACTGGATCAGAAATTGGTTGACTGACAGAAGACAGAAGGTGATGGTAAACGGAACTCACTCGGATGAAAGGAATGGGCCCGATTCTGTTCACGACATAGATCTCCTTTGTATGTCTGGGCTGACCCAGACGTATAAAGGAGATCGCGATTCTGATCCTGCGGGGCACGTCCAGCCCCATGGGATCAGAATCGCGAACAGCACTGTATGTGCAGGCCGGGACTGCGATTCAGTCCTGGCCTACACATACAGCGCTAGCCCAGCTAACTCAGCCAAGGCTTTTAAATGGAGCCACAGCGCCATGGTGTCCCATTGCCAAGGCATCATGGCTCCATTTAAAAGCCACGAGGCTGACTGCTTCCTCAAAAAGTTAATTCCCCACAGCCCAATCCCCGATCCAGCCTCCTAAGGCCAGGATCGGGCTTCAGGGATTAACTTTGTCCCCCTCCAGCCCCTTCTGCACCCCAAATCGAAAAAAAAACCTGTCCAAAAACTGGAATAATCCCCCCGGCCAATTTGCCGGCCCTGGACGTATAGGGCCAAAATTAGAATTGGCCCTGTATGTCCAGGACCAGCGACTGCCCACTGCCCACCCACTCTCTGCCCCTGGGCCGCCTCTTCCCTGCCCCCAACTAACTTCCCCGCACAACTGGTGGGGAAGTTAGTCAGGGGCCTGCAGCCACACAAATAGCGGGGATGGACGTCCCAATGGGACATCCATCCACGCTATTTGTGGTTCAGAATTACCCCCAATGTAATTAGCGGTGTGCCCCAGGGTTCGGTCTTGGGACCGGTACTGTTCAGTGTATTTGTGAGTGATATTGCTGAAGGACTGAATGGAAAAGTCTGTCTTTTTGCAGATGACATGAAAATTTGCAACAGAGTGGACTCCCCTGAGGGAGTGGATAACATGAGGAAAGATCTACAAAAGCTGGAAGAATGGTCTAATGCTTGGCAGTTAAGATTTAATGTGAAAAAAATGCAGTGTCATGCACTTGGGAAGCAGAAATCCAAGGGAATTGTATGTGATAGGGGACGAGAGATCGGTGTGCACGGACCAGGAGAAGGACCTCGGAGTGATTGTTTCTGAGGATTTTAAGGTGGCAAAACAGTGTGGCAAAGCAGTGGCAAAAGCCAGAAGGATGCTGGGTTGCATACAGAGAGGAATTACCAGCAGAAAGGAAGAGGTACTAATGCCAGTGTACAAGTTGCTGGTGAAGCCTCACTTGGAATATTGCATTCAGTTTTGGTGACCATATCTCGCAAGCGATATAAAAAAACCGGAAACGGTTCAGAGGAAGGCGACCAAAATGTTTTGGAGCCTGTGTCAGAAGACTTATGAGAAGAGACTTGAAGATCTAAATATGTACACTCTGGAGGAGAGGAGGGACAGGGGAGATATGATTCAGACCTTTAAATAAAAGAGTATTAATGAACAAATAAACCTCTTCCAAATGGGGAAGCTGTAAAACTAAAGGGCATAACATTAAGTTGCAAGGGGGCAAACTGAAAGGCAACATCAGGAAATACTTTTTCACTGAAATGGTGGTGGATGCTTGGAATGCACCTCCTGATGGAAGTGGTGGGGCAAATACAGTGACAGAATTCAAAATGGCATGGGACATACATAGTGGATCCCTTTATAGCAACAGGATAAAATCAAAGTAAACATAACTATCTCTTATATCTGAAAAAATAGGAGTGACCTACACGGAGCGGTGGGTTCACCCCTAAACAAAGACATGGGGAGGGGTGATCTGCATGGAGCGGCAGGTGCACCTTCTCTTGCCGTCTTGCTGGGCAGACTAGATGGACTATACTGGTTTTTATCTGCCGTCATATACTATGTTACTATGTAGATAATCATGGTTTAAAGGGAGAAGGCAACATGGATTTAGCTAAGCAAAGTCTTGTCTCACCAATCTCTTATATTTTTTTGAAGGTGTGAATGAACGGGTAGATAAAGGCGAGTCAGTTGCATGGTCAGCCTGTCCATTGTGCGAGAATGTTGTTCGCACAGGGCCCCACACGAGCTTCATTCCGCTGGGTGAGTTTGCAGGGCCGGCTTCAGAGAGAGATGGGGAGACCCAAGGCCCTGACTCACCTTTACACAGTGCTGGAATGAAGAGCAGCGTGTTCCTTCACTTGTGCTGTGTCTCATGAAGCCCGCAGAGTGCCGGGAAACAGGAAATGCCCTTGAACCTTTCCCGACTGTCAGTGCGCTTCACGAGAACACAGCAGGAGTAAAGGAATATGCTGCTCTTCACTCCAGCACTGTGCAGAGGTGAGCCGGCCTCCCCGGCTCCCTCGGAAGCCGCTAAGAGAGGCATGGGACTCTTCGGGGGGGGGGGGGTGCTAGGATAGACTGGAAATAGGCTGATGGAGGTGGCTAGGACTGGAAATAGCTGATGGGGGGCTAGGATAGGACTGGAAATAGGCGGAGGGGGGGGGCGGGTACGGGAAATAGCTGATGGAGGGCTGGGATAGGACTGGAAATGGCTGATGGGGGGACTAGGATTGGAAATGGGCTGATGGGGGAGCTTGGACTGTAATGGGTGCTGGCATAGGACTGGAAATGGTTGATGGGGGATCTAGGATTGGAAATGGGGGGGGTTAAGACTAGAAATGGGCTGATGTAAGGGGATGGGGGAATGGGACTAGAAGGGAGCGGATACTGAGTGGGGCTGGAACTAGAAGGGAGCTAATGTTGGGGGAGGACTAGAAGGTGCTGGGGCTGGGGGAGTGAGGATGGAGAGGGAAAAATATATTTTGTGTGTGAGAGAAGAAAAATCTATGATTGGCCAGGTATTGGGAGAGTAAGTGGGGATTGAGGATGGAAGAGTGAAATTTGAGTGGATGAAAAAGGAATAAAGAAGGAAATGGAGGAAAGAGCAAAAGGGGAAAGATCAGTATGTTAAAGCAGATATAGAGAAAGGAAAAAAACCTAGAAGACAGCAGAAAGGACAAATGGACAGCAGACAATGGAGAGTTAGCAAAAAACATGAAGAAACCAGAAGAAAGTGACTGAAGCAATTTCAATTGAATAATAAAATGCCCAAACAACATAAATATGAATAAATATAGATTCGTTGGGGATGGGGGAAGAAAGCCACCAGGTAAGTGAAAGCCCCCAGGTAGGTGATACATTAAATACCTTTATGGAAATGGGTAACAGGGGTAACATATGGAAAGCAGTGTGTATTAATGCCCGTAGCATGGGAAATAAGATCCCTGAAGTTGAAGCTTTGGTGGGAGTGGCTGACTTGGATTTAGTGGCAGTTACAGAAACATGGTTCACAGAAAACCATGACTGGGATGTAACTATAACTGGCTATACTTTATTCAGAAAGGACAGGGTAGGAAGAAGGGGAGGAGGAGTGGCACTATATGTAAAAACTACTATTAAAGCTTTGGAATTACAGAGCTTAAAAGGGAGAGAGGAGGCATTGTGGGTTAAACTAGAAAGAGGGAAAGAGAAATCTATTTGCATTGGTGTGATATACAGACCTCCCTCACAAGAGGAAGAGGTGGACAGAGAGTTAATTGAAGACATACGCAGCATTGCTAGGAAAAGGGAAGTGCTACTGATAGGAGATTTCAATATGCCAGATGTTGATTGGCACATTCCTGCTGCAGTATCATCTAGAAGTAAGGAGATCCTGGATTCTCTACAGGGAGAACTATTCAGGCAATTGGTAACAGACCCCACACGTGAAGGAGCCATACTGGACTTGGTGCTTACCAATGGTGAAAATGTTTCTGATGTTGTAGTGGGAGATCATTTTGCATCCAGTGATCACCAGATGGTGTGGTTCAGTATTAGGACTAGGGCTGTTAGAATCCATTCCAAGGTGAGGATCTTAGACTTTAGGAAGACTAACTTTGCGAAGATGGGCCAATACCTCAGGGAGTCGTTAGTGGGATGGGAACAGCTGGGGGATGTAGAAAAACAGTGGGCAAAACTGAAAGGGGGTATTTTAAGGGCAACCAACCTTTTTGTTAAAATGGTAAATAAAAGGAAAAGGAGACCGCTATGGTTTTCGAAGGAAGTAGCTGAAAAAGTGAAGAAAAAGAGGGAGACCTTCATGAAATACAAGAGATCACAGAGAGAGGAAGACAGGCATCTGTATTTGGAAAAACTTAGAGAAGCTAGCAAAGTAGTCAAGAAGGCAAAGATTCAAAAGGAGGAGGAAATAGCCAATGCAATAAAATGGGGGGATAAGACATTTTTCAGATATATTAGTGAGAAGAGGAAGGGCAAAAGTGGTATTGTCAGACTCAAGGGTGCAGGGGGGGGGGAATATATAGAAGCTGATAAAGATAAAGCGGAATTGCTTAACAAATATTTTTGTTCTGTGTTCACAGATGAAGAACCAGGAGCAGGACCTTAGAAAACACCCACAAATAAGAACAGAAGCGAGGGACATCTTGAACAATTTTCAGAAGACTGTGTTCGTGAGAAACCAGCTCAACTTAAAGTAGACAAAGCGATGGGACCGGATGGGATACACTCTAGAATACTGAGAGAACTTGGGGACGTTCTAGCAACTCCACTGACTGACCTTTTCAATGCCTCGTTGGAGTCGGGAGTGGTGCCAAAGGACTGGAGAGAGGCTCATGTGGTGCCTTTACACAAAAGCAGAAGTAAGGATGTGGTTGAAAACTACAGGCCGGTTAGTTTAACTTCGGTGGTGAGTAAATTATTGGAAACGCTGCTGAAAGAGAAAATAGTGAGGTTTCTGGAGTCCAGCGGATTACAGGATCCGAGGCAGCATGGATTCACCAGAGGCAGGTCTTGTCAGACAAATCTGATTGATTTCTTTAACTGGGTGACCAGGGAGTTGGACCGAGGGAGAGCTCTAGATGTGGTGTATTTAGATTTCAGTAAAGCCTTTGACACTGTTCCTCACAGGCGACTTATAAACAAACTGAGCACCCTAGGTATGGACCCTAAAGTTACTGCTTGGGTTAGAAATTGGTTGGGTGGGAGGCGACAAAGAGTACAAGTAAATGGAGCTCATTCTGAGGAGAAGGATGTTACCAGTGGTGTGCCCCAGGGATCTGTGCTTGGTCCAATTCTTTTTAACATCTTTGTTAGTGATATAGCGGAAGGGCTGTCGGGTAAAGTTTGCCTCTTTGCAGATGATACCAAAATCTGCAATAGAGTAGACACCCAGGAAGGTGTAGATAACATGAGGAGGGATCTAGCGAAGCTTGAAGAATGGTCTAGAATTTGGCAGCTGGGATTTAATGTTAAAAAATGTAAGGTCATGCATTTGGGCTGCAGCAATCCAAGGGAGCAATACAGTATAGGAGGTGAAGTACTTTTGTCCACTAAAGAAGAGCGGGACCTAGGCGTGGTTGTGTCTGATGATCTTAAAGTAGCTAAACAGGTAGAAAAGGCGACGGCAAAAGCTAGAAGGATGCTTGGGTGCATACGGAGAGGAATGGCTAGCAGAAAAAAGGAGGTGATAATGCCTCTGTATAAGTCTTTGGTGCGACCTCATTTGGAGTATGGTGTGCAATTCTGGAGACCGCACCTTCAAAAGGATGTGAACAGGATGGAGTCGGTGCAGAGGGTGGCTACTAAAATGATTGGTGGGCTTCATTATAAAGCATATGAGGACAGACTTAAGGATCTTAATATGTACACCTTAGAGGAAAGGCGGGATAGAGGTGATATGATTGAGATGTTTAAATACCTCCGTGGCATAAATGTTCAGGGAGAGAGCCTCTTTCAATTAAAAGCAAGTTCTGCTACGAGGGGTGTCATGAGGCTGGAGCTAGAGAAGAAACAGTGTTGAAAAAAACTCCTGATTTTCATGGAACTCAGAAAAGGCAGAGAGCGCAGTTCCAGCGCAGCTCAGCCAGAGGGCGCATGAACAATTACACAATACCTGAAGCAACGTGCTCTAGCATTGATCACATTAGTAACAAGCAGTTTCACCTGTCCTCAAACTCAGAACGTGCAAACCAGAAATCCCTTTATAAAGGAAACCAGATGATCAGAGGAACAGGCAGAGGCAGGAGAGATAGAGGCAAGAGCAAGTGCTGGGGAAGAGGCAAGAGCGAGGTCAGAAGGACCGGCAGCAGGAGCAGTGAGAGAAGCCTGGAACAGGAAAGCTTCCATGTGCAGCCAACTCAAGGAGACAGAATCCAAAAGAGGTATACTCAAAGGGATAAAGTCCAGGGAGGCCTAAGGTATTGGAACGGAGTCCAAAGCCAAGCAAACCAAAGAAGCAGCTTGCCTGATGAAAGCAATTCTCCTAGCCCAAGTAAGTCTCCTATGCTAAACCAGAAAGGCACAAGGAAAGGAGATTCCTTCTACAGTGACACTTTTGCCAAGAAACACAGAGTGGAAACCCACGTCAGATTTTCCTGGTAACTCTGATTATAGAGCAGTGCACAGAACAGCTTGCCAGCCTGAGAAGCTATGTCGCAAGCTGAGTCCTGTGTGTGGCAGCCTACAGAAGCCAAGGTATGAAAAGCCTTTCATTATAAGGGAAAGTTTAAGTGATGAAAACCTTATGCAAATAGATAAGCCTCAGAAAGTTAGAAGAAGTAAAGCTAACCTTTTAAAAGCACTTCCTAACAGTGTGCTAAGGAAGTTGTATGAGAAACAGAAGAACCCCTGTGAGGAGTTAACAGATACTGAAGACAGTCATAGCATTGAAGAAGGGAGTGACCCAGAGTCAATGGACTTTGATTGTGAAACCAGTGTTCCCATTCCTCAGAGTGAATCAATGGAATGTAACTTCTGTTCAAGAACTAGCTTGATTGCCTTGCTAGATATATAGAGAAAAGAGAACTCTGCATATGGTGAAGTTGATAACCATTTGTTTCCTGATGTTAATTTCTATTGATTTGAAAGAAGCCTTAACCCAGATAAACAGTTAATTGTGAAGCCTACAACCCTTAACTGTTTATATCACGGTGGAACCTTTTTGTTAGAGGAAAGAATTACCTTCATTTTCTTTTGTGTCTTATTGAACCTAAGCGTTGACTGGGGAAATAAAGCCTTATTACCCTACACTTTGGCGTAGATTGTTCTTTATAAGGAGTTCTGCACTACAAGGACCAGAATCCTCTTGGTCCTTCAGCTCAACCACTCCTTAAAATAAATTAAATGTCACCGGACGCCCTTATTTACTACGCCAGTAGGGGCGCCTGGCGACAGAGGACATGGGATGAGGGTGAAGGGAGATAGATTCAGGAGTAATATGCGGAAATATTTCTTTACAGAAAGAGTAGTGGATCCATGGAATAGTCTCCCAGTGGAGGTGGTAGAGATGAGGACAGTAACTGAATTCAAAAAAGCATGGGACCAACACAAAGGATCTCTAAAGGTAAAAAGTGGACTGTTGTAGTTGTTGTTATGGAAGGACAGACTAGAAAGGCCATGTGGTCTTTTTCTGTCATCATGTTTCTATGTTTCTCGCTTTTCAGAAAGCCGTTGATAAAGTCCCTCATGAGAGACTCTTGGGGAAATTAAAAAGCCATAGGATAGGAGGCAGTGTACTATTGTGGATTAGGAACTGGTTGAAAGATAAAAAATAGAGAGTAGTGCTAAATAGCCAATTGTTTCAATGGAGAAAGGTGAATAGTGGAGTACCTCAGGGATCTGTGCTGGGCCCGCTGCTTTTTAACATATTTATAAATGACCTGATTATTCAAAGTTGTTAAAAACCAAAAGGATTATAAACAATTGCAAGAAGACCTTAATAATTGGGAGAATGGGCACCAAATGGCAGGTGACATTTAATGTGGACAAGTGCAAAGTTATGCACTTAGGGAAAAAAAAAAAAAACTACAGTTACATGATGCAAGGTCCATATTAGGAACTACCACCCAGGAAAAGGCTAATATGTTGAAACCCTCTGCCAAGTGTGCAGTGGCAGCCAAGAAAGCAAATATAATAATAGGAATCATAAAGAAAGGAATGGAGAATAAACCAAGGATATTATAATGCTTCTGTATCGCTCCATGGTGCAATCACACCTTGAATATTGTGTGCAATTGTGGTCACCATATCTTAAAAAGGATATAGCAGAATTAGAAAAGGTACAGAGAAGAGCAACAAAAATGGTAAAGGGAATGGAAGGATATCCTTACAAGGAAAGGCTTAAAAGGTTTGGGCTCTTCAACTTGGAAAAGAGACAGCTAAGGGGAGATATGATAGAGGTCTATAAAATAATGAATGGAGTGGAATGGGTAAATGTAGATCATGTATTTACCCCTTCAAAAGTAGAAAGACTAGGGGATGCGCAATGAAGCTACAATGTAGCACATTTAAGACTAATCAGAGAAAATATGTTTTTAATCAAAACGTAATCAAATTCTGGAATCCGTTACCAGAACTGTTAGTGTAGCTGGATTCAAAAGAGGTTTGGACACATTGCTGGAGGAAAACTCCATACACCATTATTAAAGAGGACCAGGGAAATCCACTGCTTACCCACTGACCTGGATTGGCCACTGTTGGAAACAAGATACTGGACTTGATGGAGCCTTGGTCTGATCCAGTATGGTATATCTTTTGTTCTTATGAAGAAGAGAATGCCCCTCTCTCGCTCCCAAACAAGATGCAGTATTTAATATTAGTATAGAGGGATTATTAATTTCATAATCCAGTTCTTTTATGAATAATAAGTTTATTGCCCCTACTTTCTCTCATCCACCAGACAGCATTTCTGAATTCACAACTGGCGCGGACAAGGCAGGAAGGAGCTGGTCTGAATCTGCTGGATGGCATCTCCCTCCTGTGCAAACTGCTCAAAGCCACCAGAGCAACTGGCCCTCACAACCAACAACCAACTAACTAGCCAACATTCTTGTGGGTGTGGAATGGCTTATTTTGGCTCAAAAATGAAACCACTTCCCCCTCCTTCATGTAAAATGATTCAGAGATTGTTGAGGGCTGAGACCTGGGGCAGTTCTCAGCACAGAATAAGCGGAATCTACTGAAAGGAACCTTAGTCTGCCTTTCCCCACAACAGAAATTCCTTTCTGACTGAATCCAATTTATCATTTTAACTACGAAGAGTGAGTCCATGGTTTCTGAACCCATAAACATTTTTCAGCTATTCTAAACTGAGCTGTCTCTTTCAGCCATAATTTATATTTAACGTTTTCCATATGCTACATGTCCTTTAGTGTCATTTCCGGCTAAACATGGGAAGATGAGGGATGGGTGCGGGGGGGGGGGGGGGGGGGGGGGGGAGGGCAGAGCATGCTTTGGCCTGCTGGATGGGAGGCTGTTGGTGCTGGGAGAAATCCATACAGCAGAGCCAGTGCTCATTAATCATTCCAACTGCTGAACTGCCAGCTCCTTTCAAGATCTTTCAAGGAGTGTTTTCGCCCAAAATAGAGACGAAAATGTGCTGGGTCCTACTCTTAGAGCCATCAATCTGTGCATTATGGCTTGTGTCAGGCAGCTGTGATGGACAAGGCCTCTCTGTTCAAGGGGTCCTGACTCCCACAAGGGCTGTCATATCAAGTGCCTGATCCAATCTGACAGCTTCATTTGTAGCTACAGAATAGACAGAAAGCCTGACTCGCTGGAACAAATGGAGAGAAAAAGAACACAGGAGTGAAATATTATATCTTGTAGGGCTCAAATCTAGGGGGGGGGGGGGAGGAGGAGTTGAGGAAAAAAAGTAGAACAATTAGCAGAAGCAAAAGAAAGCATGGCATGCAAGTGAAGTAATGACTTCAGACATGCTAAATTGTACTCCTAAATGACTGATAACACTAGATTTTATCTCTAGGAGTGTCATGTTCACGATGTGAATTTTAAAGCTTAAAAGCTTGAGTTGAGAGAGCATTGTATGTGGACACACAAGATGGGCAACAGAGGGGAGATACAGAGAAAGGCGATTTTAACAGAGGCAACGGGAAGAGGGCGAAAAGCAAAATGCAGCCTTGATGAGCTGAGGGTGTAGTTTTGAATGTCAGTTTTCAGATTTGGGGTTTAAGGTTTATTTATTTGATAAAAACCGCCTTTCAAAACAATCAAGGCGGTGTACAATAATAAAATACATAAAGGGTCATAAAAGCAAATAAAAAACATGGTACGTAAAAACAATACATAAAAACTGTGGCCAAGGCCAGAAAAAGAAAGGAAAGATACATATTTGTATAAAGGACAGAAGAGTAAAAGCAGGGGAACACAGGACAAGATACAAAAGGCAAAAAGATACAATAGAAAAGGACTCATACAAATGGGGAGGGGACATTGAAGGCTATGGAGAATAGGTGGGTATTTAGGGATTTGCAGGAAGTCTGCATTGGAGGGATGGAAGCAGGAACAGCGCTGCAGCTCCAAAGGCTTAGGTAAGCGCTGCAGTGCTGTTTATAGCCATTGCTGCTGCTACTGCTGGTCCCCGAGAGGGGTGGCAGCAGCCGTAATGGGGATGGGAGCAGAGCTGGGTGCCAGAAATGTGGTTTGCCTAGGGCACCACATATCCTTGCTCTGCCACTGAGGTGGAGCACAGACAAACAGTCACCATATAGAGAATAAAAGACCACAAATTGAAAAAAACTGAACTGGAACTCCTGAGATGCCAGACTGCAATACCAGAAAAAGAGAAACGCATTTCCTCCTGTGCTGTGCAAAATAGAAAAGCCCTAGAAATGCACATTTCCCAAAGGCGGCATATTCCAATTACAAATCTTCAAATAAATGACTTTTTCTGCTTTTATTGTCTGAGAATGTTATTTTTCTCATCGTGTTGGTCCTAGTCTTTCTTTTTTTTTTTTGCTTTCCTCTATCTTCTAACTTCTTTCCAGGCTCTCTTTCTCTATTTGCCATATCTTCTTTCTTTTCTTGTCTTCTTCACGTCCTCTCCTACTGTACATCCTCTCTAGCATTCATCTTTCCTTTTCAGCTTTCTCCCATATATTTATGTCTCTGTATTCACTTGGATTTCTCACCCTCTTCTCATCTTCACACACATTTATCCCCTCTCCCCAGGCATCCCATTCCCCGTCTCGCTCTCCTTCCCCGATCTCTTATTCCCCATCTTTCACCCACTCCCTAGCCCTAATCTATCTTTGTCTGCCTTGCTTCCACTCACATGCCACAGCTCCTTCTGCCAATCATCTTCTCCCATCCCCCAATTCTATTATTCACGCTGCCTCCCATTAACTTTTTCAACTCCTACCCAGTTCTATTTCCACCATATCTCACCCCTCCACAGACCCATTCTTTTCACTTTCATCTCTCCAGCTTCCTGTTCCTTTCACTGCTTCTCATTCCTTCTCTATCCTCCCCAACCCCCACTTACATTCTCTTAGCCAGAATAACACAACTCCATTCATAACCTCAACCCAATAGCCACGTCCCCACCGTCCCTCCGTTTTTGCTCAGTCTGAGTCTCTGATTTCTCTCTCCTGTCCTAAAGTTCCTGATCTATACCTATCCCGTCTCCAGGTTCCCACTTTCCCACCCATTTCCTGAGTCCCTTTCTTCCTCACTCACATATATCCCCGAGTCCTTCATCTCCACTCAATGCCTATTGAATCCTTGCATCCCCCACTCTCCCATCCAATTTTGACTCTCCCTCACTCCCAGTCCCCTCAGTTTCCATGTCTCCATTCTCCCATGTCCCCTCCCAATCCCTGTTCTCCTTGTAGTCTGCTTCTTTGCCCATCAGAAGAGCAGCATAGAAGAAGGGCCAACGCAATGCATTTCAGGCGCAGACTGGGGAAAGCCGGCTGCAACAGCAGTAGTAGAGACACTGTGCCATGACAATCCTTTATCCCATCCCTGCTGCTCTTCGTAGTGCACCACCCCTCAGGCTGGCACCTCGGAGCCATGGCTCTTTCCACCCAACTCAGTACACCGCTGCTGGGAGGTGAGAGCCAGGACCTGTCTTGGCAGAGACTCTCTTTCTTAAAAAGGGCAGGGGCACTGTCCTTGGCAGTCCTAGTAGCGCTACACCACTGCATGTATTCCATGTGGACAGGTAGAGAATACATGGGGCCTGCCAACTCAAAGGGGCTTTCACTAACTAGAAATCGGATATTATTCAACTCACTGAAGGAGTAGTCTAATGAATAGGGCACTGGGCTAAGCACCAGGGGAGCCAGGTTCAAATCTCACTACTGCTCCTTGTGATCTTGGCTAAATCAATTAGCTCTCTATTGTCTTGGGTACAAACGCAGGTAAATACATCCTATATCTATTTGTTACTCACCTTGACAGGCATGAGCTAAATCCACCTCTCTCCTTTAAGCTAGCAGGGGCGTTAGGTGAAAGTAGCTCAGAACATGATGCATTTTATCACTTGCAGTTGGCTATGTTTCCAAATTTCCTTAAGAGAACAAACTAACAGAGTTACTAACATGTATTATTTTACTGTGGATGCCTTTTTAAGCAATGAGCTTAGTTAACAATAGCACGCATTAATGGCATTAGTGTGCACTAATGCAATAGCGCACATTGGCAACTCTAACCATAAATTGTTTGCTGTTTCTTCAAATATCCTTTATATAAAAATGCCCCCAAACTAATGACTCAGTTGGTTGACCACAGCCATTCTTGAAGTGCTTAAAATAACCCAGGAATCCCATGGCAGAGAACCTGAAAGAAAATTGTCTCAAGAAATAAATCTTCCTTTGGACAAAGCTTCTTAGACCTAGGCCGAAGTTCACAAGCCCCGGACAGAAAGAACAATGAGAAATAGTAATTTAAGTTGTTATAGAGATGATTTTAAAAGTATTAAGAACCATTTACATGTGTAAATTAGCAAACAAGCAGTGGCAAAAGTTCAAATGAAGGGCTCCTGAGCAACAGATTCTGAAAGCCCTTCCCCCCCCCCCCCCCCCCAAAGTAGGAAGAGTCTATGTTAAAAGACCTGGGAGAAGCTGCAAATGGGTCCTCTTCCTCTTTGGGCTCTTTTACACCGCAGGGACTGTTTCAGCAGAATTTATGCCACTATATAAAAGTATAAATAGTGATTTTAGAAAGGGGGGGGGGGTTAAAGGAGGTATGTGTAAGCATGGTAAGGCCTTCAAAGTAGCAGAATGAGGTAGGTTACGGTGGCCATGGCCTGACCAGCTGTTTGTCCCAGGCAGCGTCGGGAGTTTGGGTATCAGGGACAGAGGTTGGTTTGTTTGGCACCTTGTGCTGCCATCATAAACTTGTTATGCTGCTTCTGAAGTATATATGTATTCCATATTTTAGAATGGAAATACCTGTATACCTGGGAGAATGTCAGCGTCAGCATTTACGCCTGCTTTGAGTCGCACGTAACTGTTGGCTAACGTCTCATTTGGACCTAGGCTTTGGAGGACAGCTTGAGAGGGAAAGTCTAATTACCTCTCTGGGATTAAAACCCACATCAAATTATAAAACTTAGAATTTTGGAGCTTGGCGTCTTAATTTACTTCCCTAGTATTTGCAGTTTTGCAATCCACTACATTCATGTGCATAACCCCAAGTGATTCTGCACTATTTTTAATGTATTTTTTTGTAAAATGGATTTTTCTGCTGCGCATGCTATCAAACATGCAGGTTTTTTTCACAGCACTATAGATATTTTATAGTAAGATCCATTTTCAGCAAACCTTTTATAAAATACTTCCACAATTTTGCACACGTACCTAAACATCCATTTCTGACCTAGACATTCTACACAAAATAATGCTGAAAAGGTTCAGGGGCAAGGGATGGAGAAAAAGACATGAGAGGAAATGTGGGTGAGTTGACAGGGAATAATAATACCAAACCCTTAAAAAAAGTGAGAAGAGACATACAGAGTCTGTCGTGGCAGGGGATAAACGTGTGTGTGTACTTGTACGGGGAGGTTATATGGGATGTGCGTGGTGACTTGGTGTATGTGCGGCATGTATTGAGTAGTATGGTGTGTATATTTGTATCTATGTCGCGACAGACTGTAGGTGTGTATCGGTGGAGATGTGAAGAGAGGATATTTGGGGGCTGTAAGGTATGTGTTTTTGTGGCTCTTGGCATGTGATCTTCCCCTCCCCAATACACTCTCCCCTGTCCCCTTTACTCAATTCCTCCCTTTGCACTCCCCCCCCCCCCCATTCCTCCTATCCTGCTCCCCAAGCTTCCTATCACCTTATTCCAGGACTGGTTTTGTTTCTCCACTACCGTGGAAGCTATTATCCCACTGGCAGACCCCACAGCTCTTTGCAGTGGCCATCACACATTTCCTCTTCTGTTGGCGGCGATCAGGTCCCTGTCAGCAGACTGTGCTCTTCACCGCAACATTTCCTCTCCTTCTGCCAGTGGTGGTTTGGGTTCCCGCTGGCACTTTTGATAGCGGGCTACTGCAATTTTATGTCTATCTTCTTTTATGCCACACGAGTTGGGATCCCTGCAGCGCTGACTTTCTCAGGACTACTTCACCCATCTCCAGGTAAACACAGAAAGAAAATAGTTTATTTCTTTCCTAATTGTGTGAACTGAAGATCGTCGGTTCTGTATTTTGCATTTATTTTTTTTAATGACTGGCTGCTGTAGTCCTGATTTGATCCTGTTGCATGCATGAGCTTATTCTATTGATATATCTAAGATAAAATACAAGTTCGTGCATTCATGGGGTAAAACTGAGAGTGGATCAGCCTGTTAATAAAAACAAGTGTCAGTTGGCAACCATCCATCCATTAGATAATTTACCCTCTGAGGTAGAGGCACCTCTGCTTAAGGGATTTAAAGAACATTGTCCTCAATTGCCTGCAAAAAAACAGACAATAAGCTTCTTTGTTTGAAGTGCCAGCGATATCCTCGGTACTTCTAATCAGCCAAGCTCTCCAGGTCAAAACCTGGGAAAAAGCGAAGGGCGTAATAATCTCATGTGCCCTGGACTATTCAGAGAAAATGATCTGATAGAGCTACAACAGTACTATCAGAATCTTATTAGCCAAACCATGGCTGCTAATAACTTTCAAGATTATTAACAACATCGCTCCCAACTCTCTCAAGGATCTTATCACTCCTACCCCAAAAACCAGATCTAGAAGAATGACATCAGATAACACACTTGCGATCCCCAAAGACTCCATAAGGTGTTCACTATCAACCAGTAGAAGAACATTCGCCCACTACGCTCCAAAATGTTGGAACGACCTGCCTCCTGATATCAGAGCAATCCAAGACCTGCTACAATTCCGGAAAGCAATAAAGCACCATCTCTTTCTTCTCCACTTCTCTTAAGCTACCCCCCTACCACCAAGAAACCATCCCCTATCCCCACTAAATCCCTCCACACAACATAATGCTCAAATCCCAAGCTTCCGCCCCATCCTAGAAGCTTCTCACTTTCTCTAATACCAAAAATTAGCGAATATGACACACCAGCATGTATATAGTTTATTTTATTTCAACTCGTTTGGACTTATGTTATTATGAAAATTCCCATGTTCCCCAAGTTCTATTCCCTGTTTTAATGTAAACCCAATCAGTCTTCGCTGATCTGAGTATTCTTTGTTATTTGTAAACCGCGCTGATAAAAATAGTGCGGTATATAAGAGCTGTTAAATAAATAAATAAAATAAAATGGCTGTAGGCCACGCTTGCATCCAGGCCAGCAGCTCTGCTAGTCTCTTGTGTGTGGGCAAAGCTGTGAATGTGTCGATGAGGCTGTACATATTGCACATCTGTCTGCTTATGGCGACAGCAAGGACGGTTTGATCCTTAACATGCTTACGATTCAGCTAACTTCACCCGAACAAAAATGTCTGATGCACTGAATTAGAAACCAGGGTGTCCAAAATACCAGCAGACAGAACAAAGCGGCACCAAGGGTCGTTTATTGGACCAACATAAGGATTAGCCAGAGATAACACTATCTATGTAATAAAATGGCCCTGTTTATGCCCTTTTAACTTCTTTTGGCTCTCGTTATTTAATAGCGCAGCAGCTGAAAACTCTCAGAGACCTTGAACAGTTTTTACTGGCCTTCAAAAGGACACTGTCCAGAGCAGGCCTCTCCCCTCTTTGATCCTTATTGAAAGGCCCATCTGGCTACATGCTGACTGTAAATGTGCTCACTGCTGGGGATACCACTTTTACTGCTAAGGGATCCTACTGTGAATCAGGAAAATAAGCCATATGACACACGCTCAATTCATTTACAGCTAAAGGGGAGAAAAAAGTTAATACAACCAGAGGAAAAACAGAACAGTGCTTGTCTGAAAGAAAACCAGTGCCATGAGCGAGGCTGCCAAACAAAGCTATGAGGGGCTATAACTCATGTGGAGAAAGACAAAATTATGACTTAATACTCCATTCAAGTATGTCTTGGACTGATTTCTTTTTTTGTGGTCTAAGTCTAGTCCAAGCCCAGTTCAACATTTACAAAGGGGAAATTTTATGAGAAGCATTCCACATATGCATTAAGATTTCCTCAGATGGTGCCACAAAGAGGTCAAGGAGGTAGAACATTCCTTGATAAAAGGCATATATATGTATATGTGTGTGTTTTTATATACACACACACACACAAAATATTTCATCAGATACCCAGCAAAACTGTCTGTATATCTTCGGAGGTAAGAGCATGCAGTTTTTAAGCATTCTGAGTCCTTTTTACACATATAGGCACAGGCACATGCGGCAGTAAATCAATGAGAAAACTCTGCTTTGCCAGTTAGACTAAACAAGTGTATTTGCAAGGATTGCTAACTCTCATTAATCATCCTGACAGCTCTAAAAACACATTTCCTCTTTAATGACTGTGTTTGGATAATCAGTGCTTTTTTTTCTGTTGCTCTCTCTCTCCTTCATTTCAGGGGTTGAGTAATAGACAGCTGGTGTTATTATAATCCATTCAGCAGGGAGTGCTGGGATCAGGGTCAACTGACAGTCAACTGCTGGAGGTCTCTGGCAATTCAAGAAATGGCTGGAAAGTTATTGTTAGGCTGGAATCTGGGAAGGGTGAGCTGCTCTCTGGATCCTTCTGCAAAGTCCCGGAAGCACACCCATTTTAAACATTCAAGAGTCTTTGTGCACATTGCTAAAATCCACAGTCTGAAAATAAGATTCTCGGGTCTAACTAGCATTTATATTAGGGATACGAATTGTGAGCATCTATTTGGTTCATTTGGGTGTCTAAAATTGTTTAAAGTGCATGCAAATTACATACGCATGTATACCTACAACTTAGGGAGCAGTCAACTGCACACTTAAAATTCTTGCACAAATACAGTGCATGCCTAAAAAATTGAAATAGGTGAAACAAACACAAAAAAAGCCTGAAAATCAGGAAACATTGTTTTAAAAGAGCAGGAACTGAACTTGTTTTGGCCATGCATAGCGACCCCTAATTTATACTGCCTTGTTTGCATAAAGCCAGTCAGATGTACTTAGATTTCTAATTGTTGTTTGGTTCCAATCTCCCTCTTTCACCCCAGCTCTTAATGGTCAGTGCGACAGGATACAACCGAGACCGGTGCAAGGATATGAGGCACCCTAGGCAAATCTCATCCCTGCGGTCCCCCTCCTCCTGCCCCACCCTATTGCTACCCCTCTCTGGGACCTGCAGCGGTGGAAATTCCTTCTAAATATTGACACCATAGACTCTGGCATCTGTTCCTGCTTCCACCCCTGATGCAGACGTCCTGTTTTCATGGGAGTAGAAGTGGCAGAAACAGGAACAGTGATGCAGCAATGGAGTTTATGTTATGTTTAAGAGTAATTGTTGGCTCTGCAGGTACCAGAGGGACAGCAGCAGCAATGGGCTGCCCTTAGGCGATTGCCTGCCTAGTTCACCTAATGGTATTGCCAGCCCTGGATACAACCACTCAGAAGGGTTGCCCTCTCATCCCAGGTCCACTAACACAGTGATCCAGTGCTGGTTTGGCCAATAAGAATCAACTTTTTAAATGATTGGGGGTGCTAAACTTGATGTAAACTACACCTTCCTGGATACAAAGAAGGAGCTTATTCAATACTGGGTATGCTCAAGCACCCACAGAGCTGGCACTAATTTGCCCCATGGCCTGCACAGATTAGTATTCTGTTTTTCCCTTTGTTTCATTAATTACATGCCATGGAGCTAAACCAGGACTGGATCAGTCTGTGCAGTGGACTTGGAGTGAGATGGCAACCCTACTGGCCAGACTGCATTCTCTCTGACCCTGTCATCAGGCAGCTACCCGATCATTATCGGATTGTCATGAACGGACAGACAGCATATATCTAGAATTGAGTAGCAGCAGGGCAAGAACTGGAAAAGCCAGGGTTCAAATTCCATGAATGCTCCTTGTTTCGCAACAAGGCCAGAGACTTTTCAGTCCCTCCTCGTACAACTATAAATTGTAAGCTTTTGGGGACAGGGAAATACCTTTGAACTACCCAAGACATTAACTAAACCTAAAGCAGAAATTCACAGCCCAGTTTTCTGTACTTTACACAGCAAGTCTAGTTTTCAGAATATCCACTGTGCGCATACAGTGAAGGCAATGCATGCAAATATATTATGCATATTCATTATGGGGAGCATGAAAACCATATTGCCTGGGTGTATACCCAGAACTCGGTTGAGAACCACTGGACTGCGCTACAGTAAGTTGGAAGAGGATATAAAATTGAGGAAAAGTCCCTGGATAATTGAAAGCTGATGGTAAATGTAGCATAGAATTTGAGAAAACTTCTGGATCAAAAAAAAAATAATAATAAATAAGGGCACTTATAACCAAGACTTGGAGATCAGGTCGATACCTGAGGAAAGTTCAAAAGCTGGCAGTGAGATGGTGGATATATCATTTCTAAAGCTTTTTAGATTACAATATCACAGGCTGATGCAGAGAGACTAGAGCTCCCTTTGCGCACAGATAACATGAAATATACACACAAGTACCGCTACGCCAAATGCACAGACTGACGTTCGCTTAAACAAAAAAAGTATGTGCACACAGCAACACCGAGCATATTTAAATAATATGCAAATGAGATGTACGTATTAAAATGAAATGCTAATAAGGTCTGCGTTCAATGCATAAAAGATTATATAACCAGGCATATAGTTCAGGAGCGCCATTATCTCTACGTCTGCTCTGAGGTGACTTAAAAATCTTGCATGTGGAGGGAGAGAGAGTTTCAGCACGTGCACCCTTGAACAGTTACCTTCGGCGTGAAAATCTTCTGGGTGTATCTTAGCTGCCTAGGTGAAGGTGACAGTTCAACATTTAAGAAGAAATGTCTTTTGCATCTTATCCTTCAGTGTTCTTTGGACTCACTTATATCATTCTCCATTTACTGTTCTGTCTCTGGATGAAATAGGGTTGATTTTTATGGCCTGTTCCTGGCTTTGCTAATGATTAAAGAACCTGCACGTCCTATGTGCTCATAATGTGTGCATCTGAAATTTACATGCATGTGCACATGACCCCTTGTAGTGCATCTATTGTGTGTGCATGTGTTGCCTCCCCTCCTTTCAACTTTATGCTTACGTTTTGCGCACAGCTCATTTGCATACATGCCCTTTGCTGTGTCTCGGCACTTAAGCTTCCTGCAATCACCATGCTCCAAAAACACGTACACAGCTAATGGCATGCATCCTCGGCGCCGGCTTTCTGCATCAGCCTGTTTGTGTGCCATTGCGATGTGACTTTCATAAATGACGGAAGGAGTTTCTAAAAGCAAGGGTTCATCAAACAGTGGAATATGTTCTCACTGGAGATTTTTAGGAGCGGAGGAGTAGCCCAGTGGTTAGAACACTGGCTTGGTAACCAAGCAACCAGGGTTTGATTCCCACTAGCACTCCTTGTGGCCTTGGGCAAGTCACTTAACCCTCCATTGCCTCGGAAGAAAGGCCTGGCAATCTACTTCCAGTGACACTGTCAAGAAAACCCAGGAGCTTCTGGGTCGCCAGGAGTCAGGACTGACTCAAAGGCACACATTGCATTTTTGGAGATTTTTAAGATAAAGGAAGATGGATTAGAATCAGTGGTTCACAACCCAGGCCTGGGGGACTACCCCAGCCACAGTTGGGTTTTGAGGCTATCCATTATGAATGTGTACATTCATTGTGCTGCTTCCACGGTATGCAAATATAGTTCATGTATATTCAATGCAGCTATCCACAGAACCCAATTTGCCAGGCATTCCTTGAGAACTAGGTTGTGAACCACTGGATTAGATGACTTCTGCAGGGCCCCTCAAACTCTCTTATTTCATGTCATATGTTTTACTCCTTAAAAAGTGACTAGCATGCTTAGGGAGAGACAGCCTTTTATCTCAATTAAATATGTTTCAGTAAACAGCTTTTACGTAGTATCTTTTTTTTTATTGTGTTTTGCTTCAATATTTTTGGAAGCATCTTTTGAGAGCTTTTGAGTAGCTTAACCAAGAGGAATAAAGCTCTCAAAAGTCACTTCACAAACAGATTAGGAAAGTTCATTAATAAGATATTGTATGAAGCTTGTTTGCTGACCGTTTTATGAGCAGAAAACCTAGTGAGGTTGTAAAGAGTCAGTCACCGTCATCATTTGCCCCTGTCCTGGCGCATGGTGGCTTCCTTGAGGTGGTTCACCCAGTGGCGAAGAGCTGGAGAACACACACTGGCCAGCTCACGGGGTCAGAATAAAGGAAGAGGAGCCCACCAAAAGCATGTCGCAGAGCTGTGATATTAATACAGTGCTCCAGAGCTGTTCTGTGCAGCGGCACTGATCTAGGCTTGAGAAAGTATGCGGTTCATCGGTATTTTTGCTCTTAATACAGTGAGTCAGCCCATGCATGAGACAAGGGAAAGACATGGAAAATTTCTGGCAGATGCATGATAAATCAAATAAAAGAGCACGCAGAGATGTTATAGGAAAAACTTAAAATGTATTAAATGGGTCAATCCATCCTCATCCGGAGGAAGGTTGTGACGTGACAACTGCCTAAAACTGCATGTGGGGAAAGGGTCATTATTGTGCCTGGATCAACCTTCCAGAGTTCTGCCTGAACGTCAGCGAAGTTCCTAAGCTACATGAAAGGCAGTCTAGAAGTATTCTGGAACATTTTTTAACAGGCTCTAATAAGTAAACTATATTGGGAGAGGCAGTGGCAGGGTATATTCAGCTCTATCCTGCAGTCATTTACTCCTATCCATAATTTACTGCATATATCTAATAGTTTTTGCAGAATAAGAGGCCAAAGTGAATAATGTACAGTTACTACCTTCAGAGACAGACAATGGAGTTTCTATACAATGCCCTGCGAGTCTTCACAGCCTTGTACATTTTTCACATTCTGCTGTCTAATAAAATATAATTTAAGATGTATTAAAATAGGAAACTGTTTCACTACTCCTCACAAAATATGCCTTACTTTGGAAGAACAATTACAGAAATATTTAAAAAAAGTAATAAGAAACCAAAAAGGCTCGATTCCACAGCTCTTGACTCAACATGGTACAAGCCACTTTTGCTGTGATAACAGCATGACGTCGTTAGGGGACGTGTCTACTGACTTTGCACAGTGGACTAGTGGAGATCTGACCCATTCTTCTTGACAGAAAACTCAAGCTTTTTCAGATTGGCAGGGGATAATCTCCTGGCTAAAGCCTTCAAATCTTGGTAGAGATTTTCTATTGGATTCCTCTCTAGACTTTAACTGGGCCACTCCATGACATTCACTTTTCTCTTGCTGAACCCTTTCCCTCCATTGTTGGATTTTGCTTTGTGCTTAGCATCATTTTCCTGTTGAAAGTCAAATCATTTCCCAGTCCTAGGTTTACGAATCTATCTATACGTAGCATCATCCAAATGTCCCTCAATCTTCACAAGCTTCTCTCTCCCCTGCTGCAAAGCATCCACACAATATAATGCTGTCCCCACCATGCTTTACTGTAGGAAGGGCATTTAGCAGGGTGATGCATGTGATGTGAAATAAACACAGCGCATCACCTAGAATGAGATCAAAAATGTCCGCTTTGGTCTCATCAGATCACAAAACCTTCTTCCACAGGCATGCAAGTGTGTGTTTCTTTGCAGATGATAGGCAATGCATCTTATGGCTTTTCTTCATAAGGGGCTTCTTTTAGTACCCCCCTCCCTCTATACAGGCCATGTTTGAAATTGGTCAACATCTTTGGAGGAATGGCCTGATCGAAGCAGTGTCTTGGTAGTGCCAAACTATTTCCACTTTACAATGACGGACCTGACATCCATATTCAAATTTGAAATGGCATTGAAATTTTCTTATAGCCTTTCCCCTATCTATACCTTGGAATAACTATTCTAGAGCTCTTTCAGAAGCTCAGTTTCAGCATATTTAGACCTTTGCTTCAAAATGGCTTAGTACAACAGAAACAGCTTGATTATTCCTTCAGGAGTGTTCCAGTCAGCTCAGCTACTGTGATTAGATGCAGGCGAGCTCTATTTAAGGTATATTATTATGGGCTTCGTTAAGGCAGTTTTTAGAAACTATCACAGTAAACCCGAATTAGCTCAAAGGATGCGAGGACTTATGCAATCAATATTTTTGGGTTTCTTATTCTTAGTTATGTTTTGAATATTTTAATAAGTGCTCTTTCATGCTTGGAAAAATGTGCATAGGTGTGAAGACTTTCTGCGAACCATCATATATACTAGCAGCCACCTAGCATTTGTCCCCCCAACCCAACACAGGCATCCTATTTCCTCCTTCCTCATCCCCCCCCCCCCCCCAGCCATACATTCTCTTCAGTTCTCATTTTCTACTAAGAATGCCACTGTTCATTGGCTCCCATGGACCCCACTGTGCAGTGGATCTTCAATTCCTGCAGCATTGCCCTTTGGCTCCAGAAGGCAAAGCCTTCCATATGCCTTTCCCTCACCAGTGGCATGCATGCTAACACGTGAATGAAAACCCCAGCCAGAAACAACAGGCACCAGGTACTACATATAGCTACATACACACACACACACACACACACACACACACACACACACACATAGTAGAAACCTTTAGTTTTCGTAAGATGTTTTGCTTGACTTGATGGATCTGGAGGCAGCTGTAGGTTACAAGAACTCATTTACCCTTTGGCAATCCTACAGGACTTACATCATCACTACAGGCTGAATTTGGTTGCCTTCTACTATAAAATTTAAACCTACAAAAGGTTAAAGTCAGAACCACTTTTAGGCATGTATTAATGCCGCCCTTTCGTTTGGTTCCTCTTTAGATGAAATTCCTTCTAGGAGTGGTTTATGGGCTAACTCTTATGAAATAAATAAGTACATGTTACTGATATATTACTGTACATGGTCCTTAAAAGTGGCAGTATCTCAAAAATCAGACCTGTGTACAAGTGGTCCATTTTAAGCATTTTATGTGCTCCTGGAAATACTATGTCCTTAAAATGTTCTGGTGCATTCCATGCAAACTTAATCTTAACACGCCCTCCTGTTGCCCTGGCATGTGGCTGGGTCCCAAGGGGACTGATGGGCATGTGAATTTTCAGTCTATAGGACAGCTTCCACAGGAAATGGGGGTCAGCAGAATGATTGAGCACTGTTAAGAGCAGTCTAAAAAGCATCCGTCACTCTCCAGCAACGTCCCAAAAGAAAAGGCTCAGGAGGTTTGATGACTCCTTCCCCATAACAAAATGGCTCAGATTTCCATCAGTCATTATTTTCTCAGTAAAATGCAGTAAATAATGGTTGGACTGGCACATATTTGAAGCTTGTGCGCTGTAGCACCAACTGTCAGTTAACAATGTCAAGCTTATGCCAAGTCTGCGACGTATTACCACTTATATCCATAGTGCTACTAGACAGACACAGTGCTGCACAGACATGTAAGGTGCAGTCCCTGACCAAGAGAGCTTACATTCTAGTAAAGACAGACGAACGGGGCAAAGAAAATTAGGGAGTTTATTTATTATGGGACATGGCTAAAAACAACAGTGGTATAAACAGGAGTAAAAAAGGTTCAGATTTAAAAGCAGTCTCAAAAAGGTAGACTTTTATGCTATATTTGAAAAGAGCCAGAGAGGGAGTATGACACACAGACTCAGGAAGTCTACTGCAGGCAAAAGGTGTAGCAAGGTGGAATGAGTCGCGAGTTGGTGATGGAGGAGATAGGTGCAGGTAAGCTTAACTTACCTGACAGGTGGACTTTCCAAGGAGGGGTGTAGGGAGTGATAAAGAGCAGCAGTATGAATGCAAACACATGTGAGTACAAGAACCTTAAAGTGTTTGTGGGAATGGACAGGGAGCCAATGATGTGACTTGAGGAGCTCTGTGAGTGTAATGATACTGGCGGACGATAAGTTGTGCAGCTGAATTTTGAACAGACTGAAATGGAGAGAGATGGTTTATTGGGAAATTTGTGAGAAGCGGGTCACAGTAGTCTAATGGGGAAGTGATAAGAGTGTAAATAAGGGTTCTGGTAGTGTATTTAAAAAGGAAGCAATACATTTTGGTAGTGTTATATAGACAGAAATGACAGGGATATGTATCGAGAGAGAGAATGACCCCAAAGTTATAGGCTGAAGGGACTGGAAGGATGGCAGTGTTATCCACAGAAACAGAGAAAGAGGGAAGTGGGTTTAGGGGGAAAAATGAGAAGATCTGTCTTGGCCATGTTAAGTTTCAGATGGTGGTGACATCCAGATGGCAGTGTCAGTATGTGATCAAGTGTTCGCTAAGTGCACATGTACTTTCTGAAAAAGAGAAAGGGCAACCCATTGACCCAGAAGTAGGGCTGTACTCCAAAGTGTGAAAGGTCCCTGACTGATTCCCAAACTGGGTCTTCTGCACATCAGATTGGCTAGTGCCAGGGTTACTCCATCGGCAGCTTTCATAATCTGCTGGGGGAGAAGGGCCTGTGGCCATTAAGGGCAATACCATATGGCTAGATCTAGAGCCAGAAGGAGCTGTGGTGCATTATTTCTGGCCTCCAGGCTGTTACTGCAACAAAATGCTATCATCAGTGGAAGGGAAGGGCTACAGAAAAAGAGGAAAAATCCCCAGACTTGTAAATGAAAGCTCTTGGTGCCAAGATCCTAGGACCGAGTCCAACTGAACAACAGGTACAAGAAAGGAGGAACTCTCAGATTAACACAAAAAGGATTACAAAAATGTCCTCACCCCATACACACTGTGACGCCATTTCATCCTCACAAGAAAAGCTCCACTCATGCCAGGCATGGTTTTATTGAGGTATTAGTGAAGTCCGAAGAGGACAGATAGGGCATGGGTGGCATACGATAACATAAAGAGTCTGAGAAGTGAACAGTATGACACAGCACTTCTTAAAATGTTTTAAAGGGATGAGCGTGTGCCTTGTAGAGAGGGTGACTACGAACTCAAGACCACTTTCCACACACTTTGGCTTTCTTAGGGTGCTTCTTTAAGTGGGTTTGACACTATCATCATATCCTCCCTCTACGAGGGGCGGTACTTCTATGCATTGCCATGCACAGCCTGCTCAATCCAGCCTACTGAGGTCACCAGGCACTGGCGGACACATTTCAGTTTCAATCTGAATTACCTATTTTCGAAGGAAGGAAACTGCACATAGCCGTTTGCCCAGGGTTCAAATAATTCAAAAGTGCATCCTGAAATGCTACACCGAGAAGCTGTGGCAGGCTCAATACTGTCTGGTATGCTCCTGATAGCAATAATACAGGGGCCAATTTGATCATAGCTCATTAAATCCAACCAGAAATGGCAAATTGTTGATAAATTTGGTCTAAGAAGCAGCAATGGAAAAGGAACACCCGTGATGAATGTACCACGCACAAACTGCTCACTCTGAACATAGGAATTATCAGTGCTAATCTCTCAGCAAACCTTTCACAATGAATATTGGATTGGTTACAAGTGGAGGAGAAAAGAGTGAAATTCCATTGCTGTTTCATTACTGGAGCACTCTACTTGGAGATGGAATCATTTTCCTTAATATTTAAAAGGATATGGAAAGCCATTTTGAATTTTCTGCTGGCAGTTTCCTTGAGAAGACTAATAAACAAGCTAAGGCCATTTTAGCAGCAGAGTAAGAAGAAGTGAAACTCTGAAGGTAGGTGAAGCAATAATCAAATAAGGATCAGCAGTTCTGGCCCAAGGGCCACAAGTAGGCCTGGTTTTCAGGATATTCATAATGACTAGTCATGAGCCACAGCTGTAAACATCCGGTGTGCAGCCTATGAAGAGTCAAGTTGCCTGTCTTTCCAAGAGACTAGGGAATGTTCTTGATGGGGAAAAAACGGGACTAAGCTGGAGGGTTGCAGTCATAAAGGGGGTCATTTTGGAAGCCCTATTTGTGCTTTGGACATCCGAAAATGGACATAGAGGCATCCAAAGTACAGAGACATCTCCAGAGTCATTTTAGAAGCCAGGTCTGTGGATGTTGCAAGTGTGAAGACGTCCAAGTCGGAATGGGGGCATGGTGGAGGCATTCTCGGGAACCTCTCGATCTCAGAAATGTCCCGGATTGCATCTAAGTTTAGACCTTCTCCGGGCACCTGAAAAGTGCTCATTTTGGCTGAAAATCATCCAGAGGGTGTAGAGGACAAAGCACTCCATCACCCCCAGGACTCAGCGCAATTTCACGATAGCAGCAGTAGAACTTCAACCATGGCTTTGCCATCCCTAACCCACTACTCTCACCATTAGGGTATTCCTAGATGTCCAATTTTTAAAATACTATTCTAGGAATGTCTATGTAGATGCCCCCACAGATGTCTGTATCGGGCAATTCCACGTTGTGAAAGCATGTTTGCACCTGGACGTGTTTGCTTTTTTTCCCCCAGATGTTCTGGCTTAGATGTCCCAGACAGAACTACTAGAACATCCTTCTTAGAATTCCCCTCAAAATGTAAAGATTTAGAAGGGTCATACATATTTATGTGATAGATGATTTGGTCTGAATTATGGTTAAAACTGAACCAGGTGATATATACACGTTAAAAGATGAAAGGGAAACATTATTCCTCTTCCCTACAAATAGAACTACAGCCAAACTACCCAACGCATCTTTTCTACAAAATATACAAAGACTGCTGCGAATGAGATCACTGAGAACAGGGGTGTATAAAGAACAACAACGGACATCTAAGAAATTGAGCAAAGGAGTCTGGATAGAAAAGGCAAATAAAAAAATGGAAGTAATAACGCTTCCATATAAATCATGCATGAAACCTCATTGGGGTATATTCTGGGGGCCATGCCACCCAAAGGATTCATGCTTACCACTAACCCTCTGAAAGTAGACACAACATTTATCGTGAAGAAACCCAAAGGATTCAGGCAGCGTGCACAGTTCAGAGAAAGGCAACTGAAAATGGTGCAGAGTCTGCACTGTAAGTATGAAACGAGACTTAAGCACCTAAATATATACAGGGTACAACCTAGAGGAGAGGACAGAGAGGGAGGAAGGAAGGAAGTTACAGAACAAGAGATCAAACTATCAGATTCAGCAGCAGCAGCATCAGAAAATCTCTCTTCATAGAAACAGCAATGGATAGATAAGACAGCCTCAGAAGACTAAAGAGGTTACAGGTTTCGGGAAAACATTAGATAAGCAGAGGGGATTCTTAGATGAGAGGAGGTGAAAATAAAAAGGGAGGTCCGTAGATTCTGTGATATTGCATTAAGAAAGATGAGTGGCGATCCTTTTCTGCTGTTCTGTGCAATGTAGAACCCGTAAAAAAAGAAAAGAGAATTTGGCGCATACCCATAGCATCTGAAAAAGAGCAGGGAGGAGAGCTTGTATTAGGACAGCTTCCCACTCAGCACTACCACTTTCCATTAGTCTCCTGCAACCCTTCTCTACATTATTGTCTTCAGCAGAGTAATCAATAAACTCTAATGCCAAAGTTCGCATCTATTGCACACAAAAAAACTGTAATGGGATTAACAATTTCCCACTGCCCTTTAAAACCAGCCTTCCTCTGTCAATGCCATTTGGGTTTATTGAATCCCCTTTCAAAATGGTTCACACTGCAAGGCATTCACATTTGAACTGATTATAGGGCTTTGGTGCATCAGGTAATTTAAAGCAGGGCAGATGATTGATATAAATATCTGATTATTAACTAAATTAACTGCATTATTCTGCAAATCCTTAGTGGGCACTAGCAATAGTAGAATTAAACAGGATAAGCGGTCATCTGGCAGCCACGTCTGATTCATGCAACTGTGATTATACAGCTCTTGGGTTTTCTGTACAACAAACTATAGGGGAGGGGGGTGCTGAGGGTCATAATACAAAAGCCAAAAGATTTAAGCCAGATATGGAACAAGTGGGGAATAAGAGCTTTGTATCTACAATAGAGAGTTAAGGGTGAGGCTAGATTGTGCCTAGCAGCAACTACATTAATAAAATAGACCATCTAGTTGCCTTCTGGAATATTTTGGCAAAGATTGTTAGCACCCTGGCGATAATAACAAAGTAAAAAAGAATTACAATAATATATAAGAAGTCTTTATCCGACCCTGATGTCTACAGGGGAGCTGCAAAAAGGGAACTCCCTCCCCAAATAAACAAAGTAACAGATCACATGGTACTATCTAGGAAGCTCTGGATCTTGGAGAAAGCCAACTTGGGAAAAAATAAACAATTTTCATCTTCAAGGCAATCAGATGCTCCTTGGAGCAGTGCATAGTACATTCAGGGATATGAGGACATTCACACACAGCCCTTTTCAGATGGACTAGGATATGGTTAAAGTGTAGGTGTTAAAAACAGCAAATTGGAATACTGAGCAGAACCCAAGACTTGCTTTACAGGACAACCAACTAAAGCATACCTTATTCTTATGTATGAGTAGGCACCAATATGGCTGAAGAGGTGGTGGTGGTGGGGGGTCCCTATAAACCACTCCATATAATTGAGACACCCTCTTATTCAAATTCCTTGGATTTTTACAGCTGGAAGATGACCCAGGGCCTCTCCCCTCCCAAATCTTAGCTCACATGGCTCAGGACCTCGGCCCATGCCAGTTAGTCTTTCCTCGGCTGTAAATATCCACCTGGATCTATGTGCACTAAGGCATACAGGAAAACTGGCAGTATGGAACTAAGGAACGGACAGCAGATAATCTAGTAGATCCATTCTCAAAACAATTACACAATGTTAAAATAGCCAGCCTACAACTAGTCAATACCAGCTCTTAAAACATTACAGATCACATATATCAAGCAGTCATGATGCTTTCACATTGGGTATGTTGCTAATACAGATGTAATATTTTTTAAATGTGTTTTCTCCCCTCAACCTGCCAGGCTGAGTTCAGAAACCCAGAATAGGTTCAGCTTTACATAATGGTTTAGAAACTGAAGGGCCTATCATTCTGTAAATAGAAAAGCCATTTTTTTGCAAAGATGTGTTTAATATGCTGTAAAAGTTGTTTAAGGTATTAAAATAGGAAGGGAATGGGGAGTCAAGAGTTAGGAGGAAGTAGCAAGAATTTTTGGTCTGTAGACGTCACCTGCTAATCAGAGATCTGGACAAATCCACTAAGGGGCGCTACAACCCTTTCAATCCTACTGTGCACGCCCCCCCCCCTTCACCTTTCAAATCTCAGAAGCCCCATATAGCTTTCCAACGACATTAATCTCCTCCATAATCAAAGCTCTATAGGCCCAGTTTATACCAGATTTTTCCCACAGACACATTCTGGAAAATTAAAGTACAAGAAAAGGCAAACGTCTTGCAATTGTACATTAGAAAACAAGTTAAATGAGTATTTTTCAAAGGACATACGCAAAACAAGCACCGATTTTGTATTGCCTATATATATGATATCCTCCCATCCACTGCACCATGATCGATATAGGGAATACAAAAAAGTATTGGAGAGATGAAATTGTGTTTATCATAAAAACATTCGGTTTTATTGTTCATAATACATTGCAGATACTTTATGTGAAATGCTTTGGCTTTCTAGAAATGGTTGTTTCACCAATTAATGTCAGCTGCATAAAACTCATTTTAAAAGAGGTCGCTGGGAAAGGGATTTGGTAAAGAAAACAATGGGAAATGTGCGAACAAAACACCGAATATAGCCAAGTTCTCATTTATTAACAAAATAAGACTTACCAATTTTGAGATAGCACTGCCATCGAGGATTATTTTCCCCCTCCCACCCCAAATACATTACAAAAAATATTACATCTCTTTAACTGTACAAAAGAAAGGAAATGGAATTCTAAATAAGATCGAGGGGGGAAATGTACTCCGTGTGAAGCCTCATGCAAGCAAATCCCCAAAAGAGATAGCAAAAACGTTAAAAAATAAAGATAGATAAAAATATGTAAATGGAAAACCCAAAAAAAGATGCAGAGAAAGAAGGATACTTTTTTTTTGGAGACATAGACTTTGCATACCATTGATTCATTGGTGTAAATAATGCACTTATCTTCCCAGCTTTAAGCTAATATACAGGAAATAAATACATAAGTGTAGTGTCTGGGCCAGTAGGTGGATTACTGATATCCAAGCGCTGAAGCCGAGGTGAGCCTCTGTCCATAGAGTGCATACGGCGAGTAGTAGGGTCCTGCTGTGGGCAAGGAGGGCACCGGGAGGCCACCAGCTGCACTCAGGTGACTCTTGCCGTACGGGTGGTATCTGCTTAGTCCCAAAGTGTGCGGACTCCTCAAGGACAAAGATCCAGGGCTGCCCGGCCCGGTGGGCGGAAGGTGAAGGTGACACGAAGCCGCTGATCCAGGATAACCCCCCAAGAGTTTGTCGGCTCCGGGCAAGGCGGTATGAGTCCGCAGATGGGCGAGCAACTCCTCGGAGCTGCCGAAGCGCTTGTCGCACGGTCCGCCCACCGCCACCCAATTGCATATGTGCGGCAGGGGGTCGCTGGGCAGCAGGAAGCCGTAGGTGTAGAGCGGGTGAGCGGAGGAGGGCAGCGGGTGGCCCGAATACACCAGCGGGTAGCCGGACTTGAGCGCTGCCGGTTCGTGCATGCAGCTGGAGCAGCTGGAGCCCGATGCCGCGGGGTAGCTCAGGCAGTACGGGTCCCGGCACAATCCTTGCATGAAGGTGGGCGGCGAGGCTCCGCTCAGCGGGCTGGAGCTGGGCGGCTTGCCCGCCAGTGCCAGCTGGTTGCCCACCAGGCCGGACTTGGCGTGCTCGAGCCCAGACACGTAGGGAGCCGGGTATCCGGCCGCATAGGCGCCTACGATGGATCCGTGGTAGCCCAGGCCGGAGGGCGGCAACGGGAAGACGGACGGGCCGGCTTTGTAGGGCGAGACGGGCGCCACGTGGCCCGAGCCCAGGGCCGGCGGTTCCACCTTGTTGACGGCCGCCGCCGCCTCCCCGGGCTCGACGCTGGATCGGCCGGCGCAGGATGGAGCAGCCGCCTCCGGGCTTGCCTTGGCCGGCTCGGGCTCCTTGTCCGGGCTGTCGCTCCTCTTGGTGTCCGGCGAGGGCGAGGGCGTGTGCGCCGGGAAGGGCGGGCAAGCGGCGCTGGGCACTCGGAAGCCGGCCTTGCTCTCCAGCCCGCCGCCCCCGCCGTCCTTGCGGGGCTCGCCCCCGCCCTTGGAGTAGGGCTTGAAACTCGACTTGTCCTCCAGCGGAACGTCGCCCAGCTTCAGCGAGCCGGAGCGGCCCGAATCCTTGTCGCTCAGCCCGCCGGGGGCCACCGGCGCCAGCTTGGATGAGGGCGGGTCCGGTTTGCCGATCTGCGAGCAGGTCTGGGCCAGCAGGGCCAGGGGACTCTTCTTGGCATCCAGCTGCAGGAGGGCAAGAGAAGAGAGAGAGAGAAAGGGGGTGAGAAAGCAGACAGGAGTGCAAGGGGGAAAACCAGAGCTATGTCTGCACTGAGAAGCACTATTCCTCTAGGCTCGGATTCAGGATCCCCGGGAAAGGGGGGGGGGGGGGCAGCCTCCGGGTATCCTCTTCTCCCCGTCCCCGGATCTAGCCCCCTCCTGTGCAAATCCCGGGTCAGACCGAGTGGGGGCTGGACATGGTCTCCCTCTAGCTTTCTAAAACATTATTACTGAACACGAAACGGGATTTCGCTATTCAAACAGAGCAAAAAGCAAGCGAGAGTGGGGAGCGATGGCGGAGGGAGGGGGAGAGAGATCGCCAAGAGCTGAAAGAAATAAACCTGTTCTCGTCTCCCTCTCGAGCTCAGCTCGATCCAGTACATAGAGGCGATGGCACTATCAACCCCACTACAGGACTTTCCACGGGGGACCGCAGCGGAGAGAAGTACGACCCTGCCCTTCCTTGACTGCTTACCTCGATGGGGCTGATCGGGGTGGAGGAGAGCGGCTGCAGGTACTCCGGGTGCAGCAGGTGGCCGCCGTGCGCGCTCAGCATCTTCAGCACCCTGATGGGGAGTCGGCTGGCCTGGCGGACGGGATCTGCTGGGGGCAAGAGAGGGAACGGGGAGGCTCTCCCGCCGCTGGCGGAGCGCGGGCAGGAGGCGCTCTCCGAGCCGCTGCTGGTGCCGATGCCGCGGGTCCTCGCCTTACATCGGGGGGGAGAATCGCTCATTGGGAGCCGATGCACGAGATAGAAGTGGGGAGCTCCAGGCTCCCACAGCAGACGCACCTCCCCTGCCCCAACCCCGCCACACTGCGACTAGCACGCAGCAGCCCAGGCACTGCCAAGGCTTGGTGCCGGCAGCCAATCAGTGAGCTGCGCTGTGCTCGTAGGCGGGGCTTGCTCGGGGAACAGGAAAAATTAAAAACCGAAGAGGGAGGAGGACCCTAAAGGAATGAGCGCAGATACTCCTGACTTGTGCTTTTCTCCTGGGACCAGGGTGCCAGACTACAGAAGAGGAGGCAATGCTCTTTCAAATTTCTGCTTGAAAAAAGGGACAACTCAGCAATATATGTAATTCTGGTGTAAACGCAACTGCTATGCAAGTAAATACAATCCATGTGCACAAATTATATATACATACTGTGCGCATTGTTAATATTCTCACTAGATTGTCATTGTTTATATTATTGTACATGCATTCACATCAAGAGGCTTATGTATATATATATATATATATATATATATATACGCACACACTGTAGTTTATATTTAGTTCAGGCATGGGAAGAACACACATTGTTGTGCTCCTTAAATTAACGAAAAGATTTTGAAAAGCTCACAAAGCAAAATGTTTTGTTTATTTTGCCTTATTAAACTGAGTGTGGGACAAGTGAACAGAGCAGCGATAGCAGAATGTCAAGGTAAATCTGTAAAAGGAGTTTAAGGTTTGCCGCAAAGTTAAAAACGGCGTGCTCGCTGCGGATGTGCTGAATCCTCTCAGGACAAGGATTTCTAGGTGCAGGAGATTTTTCACTTGCTGTTGGAAAGGAATCTCAGATACAGTACAGGAACGCTTACTTTTTCCAAAATCGGAGATGGGTGAATATGTGAAATTAACCTGGCAGCTGTTTCATTTCGTAACAATATCGCCGCTCTCATCTGTCCCCAGCCCACTAATTATTGCAAAGCCCCATTTATGTTTGAGAGGCACGGGCTGGGCCTGGCCCAGAGCTTCCTCCAGTGAGGGAAAGCAGAGAGGCGGCATAGGTTTCACCTCACGCCCTACCTTCTCAGCCACAATCAATCAATCACTCGTATGTTGAATCTGTCAGACCTGCCTCTTTGTGAGCTTCCCCTCCTCCCCAACTGGCTGTAAGATTGATTCAACCTGAACTGCAAAAATTACGAAAGGAAGGCTGCTTTTGAAAAGAGTCACTCAAGTAAGAGGAAATGGGAAAATAAAAACCCTTTTCCGCAAAGTAATTCAATTTGTAGGCCAACAAAAAGGAGAATAACGTGGGGTTGGCTTGGGACTCAAAAGACACTGGGAAATAATTGACACTTGTAAGATTTCAATGCAAACACACATTGGGGAAACAAAGAGGTGGCAGTTTGGACTTCTACACTTCTTAGAGCCCCCGTAAAAAAACACTAAAAGTGGAAGAGGGCATAACAGCCTTTTGTTTGTTTGTTTTAATTACAACCGGTCAAAGCTGTTGGAGACAATACTGCTCTTTGACTATCAAAGTATAATACGAAATGATTAAAGGAGTTCTTAGACAATTTAAAGGCCAATACATTCTCTGAAGAAAAATAACAATAGAAATAGAGGTGTAACATTTTTGGCCTCCTTGTGAATGCTCTGCACATGCCTCGTATAACTCTGGAGCTAAATCCTCCACATTCCAGAAGAGTCAGAATTAAGAACGTTTTCACCTGCACGTTTTGTTCCATGGAAGTTAACTGTAAATTGGAAATAAACTTGTCAGGTAAGACTTATCTGGGATGAACGGATGCGGGAAAATACCTTTTAGCACTTACTGGGTATCAGTGAACACAGCTTTCACTGGACAGACAACTTTTGTTTGAGTGCTAAAAGACCAAAGCATGAATTATCAAGAGGCCAGGTAAAAGGAGAGATAAGAAAAGCTAATTTAATCTTGAAGAGAAAAAACATGAATCAGAAAACAATTCGCACTGAAAATGGGAAAATCTTCATCTTTAGATCTAATCACTCACGTTTTCTAAGATGAGATCAAGGTGGGCTACATTTCAGGTACAGTAGGTATTTCCTTGCCCCTGAGAGATTTAAACCTGAAGTCGCTCTTATCACTAGGCCACTCCACTCTAGATATTGTTATTGTCGGGCTTTATGACGTCACTGAAGATAGCAGATAAAGAGCCTGACAAAGCAGAAATGGAAAATGGGCAGTTTAGTAGAATACCAAAACACAGGTGCTGAGAAGCAGTTAAATAAAAACATAAAAATTATTGTACTATGGACTAAATCTTTCACGAATGCAGTAATGTGCCTGCTGCAATCCCTCAACAAGGTGTACCTCTGAAAGAACGGTTGTTTACCTTCGCCTAGGCCCTTTCAGCAGCTTACAATGACACCTTGGCGAGACTTCCTTGTTAAACACAGAGATTAAGGTGTCCATCACTCGTCCCGCCCTTGTCCCTGAAGAATGGGCACTTTACCAGAAGAAAAGAGCCGCTATCCTAGAAGAAAGGAAAACACAGGCTGAAGCTTGATGGACATGTGAGAAAGCGGACAAGAGTTCGGAACAGAAACAATGACGTTCTTGCTATATTTTTTTTTACAGTTGTCAATAACCCACATCAGTTTTAGCCAGCAATAATAACTTAAAATACATATTTTATTTAAAATGTCTGAACATCATGTGCAAACTGCTTGGTTTTGCGTTCCCTCTTGCCACAGCCAATGCTGCAACCAACCGGTGTGAGAATCATTTTGAGCCTGTGGGAAAAATACATAAGAGGCTCCAAAGATGGCAATTTCTCTACAGTAAGGTCGGGGCGAGGGTTCCATTTATTTCATTGATCTTAGATCTAAAACACTATAAGAGGCTGGCAGTGATATTGCTCCAGGGATTCTCCTTCAAGGACAATGTTGCAATGCAAAAGTTCAAGGACAGAACGTGAAGCTGCGAGAAAAAAATGCATTTTAACGAGAGGATGGTGGTTGCGTGGAATCGCCTGCTCAGAGATGACAGCAACCAAAACAGGGCAGAATTCCAGCGACCCCCAAACGGACACATGAGGCAATGATTGGGACTAGAGAAGGGTCTGAGGTGACACGGAGTACAGCGGGCAACCTGTACAGCGCTGTGTACTCCTTGTAGCGTTATATAAATGATGAATAGTAGTAGACTAAGACAAGAGGGCTTATTTTACCAATTGCTATGCAATACTGCTCTTCTGTTGTGTAAGAATTTGATAAATATACCTTAGCTGAAAAAAAGACTATGTCCTTTTACTCCAAGGGGAAATGATCACTGTGGCAAACTCATTTCTGCATAGCTTAAGTAGCAATCTCTCCCCCTCCCTCCCCACACACATACGTGAGGAATGGCGTCCTTGAAAGCTTGCACTCTCGGTTCCAATCCCACTCTCAAGCCATCTCTCACCGTTTGACCTTGAGCAAGGTGTCTTGCTTATACTGGCATAACTTACAAAGTAAGCCCTTCCGGACAGAGACCTTGTCAACCAGTCTAACCGTAGATTCATGTATACTTCCGCGTTCAGATAGCTTATAGGAAAGCACGCACCAGCTAAGTCATTTCATATTAACCATCTTCTAAATGAAGTGCTGAGATTTTTCCTGCATCTTAGCCAGAGCGATGCTCACAGAAAAATGACAGTGCAAATGTGCCTACATCGGCTGGTTTTTACCCTGCTTCAGAACTCGGCCTAGCATTATACAATTTATAGGCCTTTTACAGCAAAAACAAGTACATAAAACTGGTCTTATTTATTATAGTATGCATGTCTTATAACAACTGACACCAGTGCAAGATGTAAAATGACAAGCCAACTTTGATTTATCTTAGATTTCTGGCAAAAACCTGCTTTAACTGGGAAAGAGTATTCCTGTTAAGGCTGAAGTTAATCTCTGCCGCTAAATCATTCTTGTAGGATGAACATCTGTAAAGAAAATAATAGGCGTTATCTGATACAGTGATTCACACTTTTACAATTTTTTTCCATGATGGTAGGAAATCAGGTTTTCACGTTTAAATACCCAGCCCTTTCAGGGTCTCAACAGTTTCTCGTGCACACTTTCGCTTTTATAGCGACTCTCCTCTAGAACAAGTCTCGGAATATGCTTGCTTTTCACTTTGGGAGAAGAGGTGCTGATGTGGGGCTCCCGACGCGCATCTGCTCAGTTTTCCGGTAGAAATGACAATTTTCAGACATGCACTGCATAGTACCAATGCTATACAAACGGGATGGACCGTCTTCCTCTAGTCTAGCCGATGTCAGAGAACACTAGAACAAGCATGGTTTACTGGAAGAACACAGCCCAAGCTTTACATTCTGATTTCACTGTACAGTATAAGGAAGGCTGTAAAAAGATGACATTTTTAAACAGTAAACTGAGCTGGAGGGTCACAGAACAGGCACACACAGGCTATCCAACGTTTCCTTTTGTTCACAATTGACTTTTGTCATCAGACAGACAGTTTCCTTTTCTACCTAGTTGTTTCTTCCCACTTTTCCTTTGCATACCGCCGAGACATTGTCCTCAGTCTTCAGAAGTTCTGCTGCCACAAAATAATTATTCCTTTTATTTCTAACAGAGCTGGATGAAATGCAACAGGTGAGAGGAGGGGGCGGCTGAGAAGAAGAGTAGTACAGCAGTAATCAAAATTACAAAGAGGAGCAAATTATTCACAGAAGAAAAATGTAGCATAAAAACAGCAAGTTTGACCTTTAAAGGGTCAAAAACCAGGCAGGCATTTAAAAGTACTAAAGCGTATTCATATCACCTTTAAGGGGCTTAGGAGCTACTGCCCAGCAGCGTGATTAACACTTAAGGATTGTGTGAACATTAAGAAGTAAAAGGTGAGACTTTTTGAAGCCTTCCCTTGATGTGTGGCTAACAGCTGCTCCTCTTTGTCCCCCGCCAGTGGGATCTTCCTGTTGTTGATGTAATGTGTCTGCTTCCTGCTGCGAAATTCTATGGGAGAAGTTGCAGAGGGGGAGGAGAACTTCACACACTTATCAAAGTGCCTTAGAAAAAAAAACCCCTCTCTTATTCACCAGGGAAGGGCAACAGATCAAAACACACACAGAGAGTGGTTGACATAAGGTCACAGTGACATAATTTATCGCTTTTTGCTCATTAAGAAAAGGCGTTTTCTGAGCCAAGGATCCTGTTTACAGTTTTGGTGGTTTTACATAGACTGTCAGGGAAAGGCCTCCTTCCAAAGACTTCTTTCCTTTTTTTTTTTTTGTTCTGAAGTTTGCATAACCTTTACTTCTAAAACTCTGTGCACCTCTTAGACAAAAGAAGCATTTAAAGCACCCTTAAAATAGCAATGCCAGTCGGTGTCATTAAAGATAACTCTGGCAAATTAAGAAAGCAGGGTTATTAAGGATCTCCTTTATTATTTCATAACCAAAAGCATCTCAGACTGACCTGACCTGAAGAGCATTTAAGTAAATCAGGGCTAATGTATTGATAGACTACTTTTGTATCCTGACCGCTTTATTCTCCTGTTCATCACCAATGTGTGTCATGACCATCCCTAGTCCCCTCCTCTGTCATGTTTGTTTTGCATAGATTGAAAGCTGTATTTAGCAGGGACTGTCTCCCATGCATTTATGTACATAGTAACATAGTACATGACAACAGATAAAGACCAGTATGGTCCATCTAGTCTACCCAGTAAGGTGGCTTGTAGCACTATACAAATAATTATAAGCAGTAGTGATGATTGTAAAAATGCAATGTGTGCCTTCGAGTCAGTCCTGACTCCTGGCGACCCAGAAGCTCCTGGGTTTTTTTGGCAGTGTCACCGGAAGTAGATTGCCAGGCCTTTCTTCCGAGGCAGTGGAGGGTTAAGTGACTTGCCCAAGGCCACAAGGAGTGCTAGTGGGAATTGAACCCTGGTTGCTTGGTTACCAAGCCAGTGCTCTAACCACTAGGCGGCTACTCCACTCTGTGATGAGTTTAGCCATTCATTTTATTAATAAATGAAAAGCGTGACTACAGCATAGGCAGGTGAGGAGCAGATTAGGATCAGTTCCATGTACTTTATGAATACAGTATGGATAGCTGACATGCAAATAATTATTATCTCTGTGCAGATGCTAAACTAGTATCTGTAAAGGATAAATACACACAAATAGCTGAAGTATGGACGGAGGGAAGATCCAGAAGTTGATGCTAGCTGGTATTGCTGCTTTGATGCATTTTGATGCCTTCATGAAATACAAGATATCAAAGAGAGAGGAAGACAGGCATCTATATTTGTCAGAAAAGCTAGCAAAAGTAGCCAGGGAAACAAAGATACTAAAAGAAGAAGAAATAGCCAATGCAATAAAATGGGAAGATAAGACATTTTTCAGATATGTTTGTGAGAGGAGGAAGGGCAAAAGTGGTATTGTCAAACTCAATTTATTTAACTAGGCTGATATACTGCTTTTCTACATGTCAAAGTGCTGTACATTCAGGTACTGTATATATATTTCCCTTGTCCCCAAAGGGCTCACAATCTATGTTTTTATACCTGAGGCAATGGAGGGTTAAGTGGCTTGCCCAAGGATACAAGGAGCAACTGTGGGACTAGAAACCCCAGTCCTTCTGGTCCAAGGTTGCTGTCTTCCAGCAGGATTTGAACCCCTGGTCCTGAGGTAACTTGCCTCAAGCACTAGATCACACCTCCCTTCAAGGGTGAAGGAAAGGAATATGTAGAAGCTGATAAGGATAAAGCGGAATTGCTTAACAACCATTTCTGTTCTGTGTTCACAGATGAAAGGCCAGGAGCAGGACCTCAGAAAACACCCACAAATAGGAACATAAGTGACAGGGAACTTGAATGATTTTTAGAAGACTGAGTTCATATGGAACTAACTAAACTAAAAGTAGACAAAGCAATAGGACTGGATGGGATGCATCTGAGAATACTGAAGGAACTTGGGGATGTTCTGGCAGCTCCACTGACTGACCTTTTCAATGTCTCTTTGGAGTCAGGAGTGGTGCCAGAGGACTGGAGAGAGGCACATGTGGTCCCTTTACACAAAAGTGGAAGTAAGGATGTGATTGAAAACTACAGTTAGTCTAACCTCTGTGTTGACTAAATTATTGGAAACGCTGCACCAAGAGAAAATAGTGAGGTTTCTGGAGTCCAATGGATTTCAGGATCGGAGGCAGCATGGATTCACCAGAGGCAGGTCTTGTCAGCAAATTTGATTGATTTGTTTGACTGGGTGACCAGGGAGTTGGACAGAGGGAGAGCCCTAGAAACATAGACATATGATGACAGAAAAAGACCACATGGCCTATCTAATCTGTCCTTCCATATCAACAACTACAACAGTCCCCTTTTTTTCCTATAGAGATCCTCTGTGTTTGTCCCATGATTTTTTGAATTCAGATACTGTCCTCATCTCTACCACCTCCACTGGGAGACTATTCCATGGATCCACCACTCTTTCCGTAAAGAAATATTTCCACATATCACTCCTGAATCTATTCCCCTTCACCCTCATCCCATGTCCCCTCGTAGCAGAACTTGCTTTCAATTGAAAGAGGCTCTCCCCCTGTACATTTATGCCATGGAGGTATTTAAACATCTCAATCATATCACCTCTATCCCGCCTTTCCTCTAAGGTGTACATATTAAGATCCTTAAGTCTGTCCTCATATGCTTTATAGTGAAGACCACTAACCATTTTAGTAGCCACCCTCTGTACTGACTCCATCCTGTTTATATCCTTTTGAAGGTGCGGTCTCCAGAATTGCACACTATACTCCAAATGAGGTCGCACCAAAGACTTATACAGAAGCACTATCACCTCCTTTTTTCTGCTAGCCATTCCTCTCCGTATGCACCCAAGCATCCTTCTAGCTTTTGCCGTCGCCTTTTCTACCTGTTTAGCTACTTTAAGATCATCAGACACAACCATGCCTAGGCCCCGCTCTTCTTTAGTGGACTTGGTGGACTTGGATTTGAATAAAGTGGCTTATCAAGAAACTGAACACCCTAGGGATAGACCCTAAAGTTACTGATTGGGTTAGAAATTGGTTGAGTGGGAGGTGACAAAGGGTACAGGTAAATGGAGCTCACTCTGAGGAGAAAGAGTTTACCAGTGGTGTGTCGCAGGGATCTGTCCTTGGTCTGATTCTTTTTAACATCTTTGTTAGTGATATTGCGAAAGGGCTGTTGGGTAAGATTTGCTTGTTTGCAAATGATACCAAAATTTGCAATAGAGTAGACACCCAGGAAGGAGTAGATAACATGAGAAGGGATCTAGTTAAGCTTGAAGAATGGTCTAGATAGAATTTGGCAGTTGAGATTTAATGCTAAAAAATGCAGGGTCAAGCATTTGGGCTGCAAAAATCCAAGGGAGCGGTACAGTGTAGGGGTTAAGAACATAAGAACATAAGATATGCCATACTGGGTCAGGCCAAGGTCCATCAAGCCCAGTATTCTGTTTCCAGCAGTGGCCAATCTAGGTCATATGTACCTAGCAGTTTCCCCAAGGGACACAGGTTCCACAATGCTTGTATTGGTTCAAGCATTGATATCCTGGGTCCCTTCTTAATAATGGTTTATGGACCTTTCCTCCAGGAACTTGTCCAAACCTTTTTTAAACCCAGCTACACTAACAGCCTTTACTACATCCTCCGGTAACAAATTCCAGAGTTTGATTACACGTTGAGTGAAAAAATATTTTCTTTTATTAGTCTTAAATAGTTTACCCTGTAGCTTCATTGCATGTCCCTAGTCTTTCTATATTCTGATAAGGTAAACAATTGATCTACGTTTACCCGTTCCACTCCGTTCATTAATTTATAGACTTCTATCATATCTCCCCTCAGCCGTCTCTTTTCCAGGTTAAAGAGCCCTAACCTTTTTAGCCTTTCTTCATAGGAGTATCCTTCCATCCCCTTTACCATTTTGGTGGCTCTTCTCTGAACCTTTTCTAAAATCGCTATATCCTTTTTAAGATACGGCGACCAGAATTGCACACAATATTCAAGGTGTGGTCTCACCATGGAACGATATAGAGGCATAATATCTTTTGTTTTATTTTCCATCACCCATTATTATTACTGCGCTGTAACTTTTGTTAGCTTCCTTGATTTCTTTGAACATTTCATCATCCATTTGGTCATTCTGGCCAGGCGGTCGATAGTACACCCCCACTGCCATCGCCTTCCCCCTTTTACATGGAATTTCAATCCATATAGATTCTACAGCAGATTTTGTTTCCTGCAAAACTTTAATCCTTTCTGACTCAATGCCCTCTCTAACATAGAGAGCAACCCCTCCACCAATTTGATCAGCTCTATCATTACGATATAGTTTGTATCCAGGTATCACAGTGTCCCACTGGTTGTCCTCCTTCCACCATGTCTCTGATATTCCAATCATATCTAACCTTTCATTTAGTGCTATATATTCTAACTCTCCCATCTTATTTTTTAGACTTCTAGCATTTGCATACAAGCATTTTAGAGACTGTATTTTATTCATATTAATTTGGCTATTGTTAGACATGGGTAATTTGGGATCTTTAAGCTCTGTCTGCTCCATACTTGAGGGCATTTGGGCTAGTTTACTCTTTTGTGGAACCTCTCTGCTTTTGGTAGTATCCTTCAAAGTTACATTCTTCCGAACCATCCGCTCTTGGGCGACTGTCGGCTTTCTCCTAATATCTAGTTTAAAAGCTGCTCTATCTCCTTTTTAAAGGTTAATGCCAGCAGCCTGGTTCCATCCCGGTTAAGGTGAAGCCCATCCCTTTGGAAGAGCCCCTCCTTTCCCCAGAATGTTCCCCAGTTCCTAACAAATCCCAAACCCTCATCTCTGCACCATTGTCTCATCCACGCATTGAGACTCAGGAGCTCTGCCTGCCTTTTGGGTCCTGCGCGTGGAACAGGAAGCATTTCGGAGAATGCTACCCTGCAAGTTCTGGATTTCAACTTCCTACCTAAAAGCCTAAATTTAGCCTCCAGAACCTCCCTACCACATTTTCCTATGTCATTGGTACCGACATGTACCAAGACAGCAGGCTCCTCCCCAGCACTATCTAAGACCTTATCTAGGTGGCGCGTGAGGTCCGCTACCTTCGCACCAGGCAGGCATGTTACCAGGCGATCCTCACGTCCATCAGCCACCCAGCTATCTACATGCCTAATGATCGAATCACCAACTATAACGGCTGTCCTAACCCTTCCCTCATGGGCACATGGCCCTGGAGAAACTTCCTCGGTGCGAGAGGGTTTTACATCACCTGGAGGACAGGTCCTAGTTACAGGATCACTTCCTGCCACACCAGGGTGATGCTCTCCTGTCACGTGACCTCTCTCCTCCATGGCAACAGGGATGCTACCAGACTGGAGGTGGGACTTCAGGACTATATCCCTGTAGGTCTCGTCTATGTAGTACTTGAAGTACTTATGTCAACTAAAGAAAAGCGGAACCTGGGTGTGATTGTGTCTGACAATCTTAAAGTAGCTAAATAGATAGAAATTGCAAAGGCAAAAGCTAGAAGGATGCTTGGGTGCATAGGGAGAGGAATGGCCAGCAGAGAAAAGGAGGTGATAGTGCCTTTGTATAAGTCTTTGGCGTGACCTCATTTGGAGGATTGTGTTCAATTCTGGAGACCGAACCTTCAAAAGGAAATAAACAGTTTGGAGTCGGTGCAGAGCGTGGCTACGAAAATGGTTAGTGGTCTTCATTATGAAGCATATGAGGACAGACTTAAGGATCTTAATACGTATACTTAGAGGAAAGGCAGGATAGAGGAGATATGCTAGAGACATTTAAATACCTCCGTGGCATAAATGCACAGGAGGAGAGCCTCTTTCGATTAAAAGCAAGCTCTGCTATGAGGGGACATAGGATGAAGGTGAAAGGGGATAGACTAAGGAGTAATATGCAGAACTATTTCTTTACGGAAAGAGTGGTAGATGCATGGAATAGTCTCCCAGTGGAGGTGGTAGAGACGAGGACAGTGTTTGAATTTAAAAAAGCATGGGACAAACACAGAGGATCTCTAATGGAAAAGAGGGGACTATTGTAGTAGTTGATATGCAAGGGCATACTGGAAAGGCCATGTGGTCTTTTTCTGCCCTCATGTGTCTATGTTGCCACAAGAAGCAACTGTATTCCTTTTAGTGATCTGAGATCCTTCCTATCAAAGTCTGTTTGGGGTGGGCCCTATTAAGTTCTGTAAAAGAGTCTGTTTTGCATATTTTATATACCATGGAGTGGAGGAGTAGCCTAATGGCTATCACACTAGCTTTGTAACCAAGCAGACTTAGGGTCAGTTCCCACTAGTGCTCCTTGTGGCCTTGGGCAAGTCACTTAACCCTCTATTGCCTTGGAAGAAAGGCCTGGCAATCTACTGCCAAGAACACTCAGGAGCTGTTAGATTGCCAGGAGTCAGCATTGACTCAAAGGCTTGTATTGCCTGACATGAATGCTTGTAGAGAAGTGTGATCATTTGGGCACCTATAGAAAAGTGTATGCACAATTGATTTAACGTGTTTTAAGCTATAAATTAACATATGTGCCATTCTAACCTCTATTGCAAAAATGTATTAACATTTATGGGTGAAATTAACAAAAACAGTCTGAATATCATTAAAAAGTCCAAAAGCAGACCGAAAATGAAACAAACATATTTTCTGTGAACATCCCTATGCTTCTATACTTACCATGGTCCTGTAGGCCATGTTTTCCATAAAAAGTCGGCATGAAATGCATATTTCCTGCAAAATAAAATCTACAATTAAAAAACAACCAAACCAGTAATGGATGAAACTGAAACTATGGAGGCCGTTCACGCAAGCCATCTGTGCCCGATCCCCCCTCTGGCTCTCCCTGTGTGTCCTGTGCATCTGGATGGGGAGAGATGGCAGGGGGCAGGAACGGGGCTGAGCGTGGGCGACCCAGCCCGGCAGCATGTACAGGTCCAATTCAGGTCACTGCCTGTACCTGCTGCCGAGCCTGTGGGGACGTGCTACTTATATCACCTCAAAGGGCTGGGGCCGGATGCGGGGGGTCCCTGCCGCCCTATCCAGATGGCACAGCAGGCCAGCCGTGTGTCAGGTGGCAGCGAAATGGGGGTAGGAGCTGCAGATGTCGGGGGTGTCTGCGGGGAGAATGTCCCTGCAGACAGAGGGGGGTACGCCAGGCCGGCCTTGGGTCCGATTCTGGCTACCATTGGAACGTTTTGTTCCCATGTACCAGAATTGGTTCCACACAGCCCCATCTTCATCAGGGACATCCGGGTGGCCCAGATATCCTCCTCTGTGAATCAGGCTCCATATGTCATAGACTATCTGAATCTTGTTTCTGCCAAGTCAGTAGTATAAAGTAGCAGAATATTATGATTTCCTGTGCTGGTATTTAATTAATTAAGCCTGCAAACTTGCAATGGCTTAATTTATGTAGAATATTAATATATTTATTTATCTACTTGTGTTTTTCGAGCAGTAGTAAGCACTCAGACCCCTTTGTCGTAGCTCATACAGCATTACACATGGCAACTAACTGTTTTGTGATCCTGTAATAAAGATACAAGTTGAAAAGTGCACACACTTAAGGATCCCTTTTCTAAACCCTGCTAAGCAGTTAACACATGCTTTAGTGGGCAGTAACAGCCCACGGTGAGGTGTAAAGCACAGGCAGAACAGTTACCAGCCATTAAAATGCGGGTTAATTAATTGGCCATCATGCGAAGGGGAAGGGAATGGGCAGGGTATCAGTGGAGTGCGGCGTGGAGAGCACATTGCAGTTAGCATGAAGGCGCATATCACATATTAACTGTCAATGTGGAAATTAGTGCGGATACACCTAGCAATACCTCTATGGGCGGTGTTAGGTGCAGCCACATTAATTACACCGCACATTAGGATATGCGTCTATGTTGTAATTGCCAGGAACATGCTTCCCATGCCCCCGACAGATACCGCAGAGGCTTTGCACTTAACAAAGGTTAGTTAACATGCTACTACTACTACTATTGAGCATTTATAAAGCGCTACTAGTCACACGCACACTGTACAGACATGTAAGAGACAGTCCCTGCTCGATAGGCTAGTTAAGACAAAACAAACAAAGACAGAGCAACAGTCTATTCAGGGCAAAAATGCAAAGCATGGCATTTACAATCTAGACAGACAAAGGACAGAAGTCAAGATCTGAAAATGACAGCGAAGAGGTAGGTTTTCAGCCTGGATTTGAAGAGGGCTAAGGGGGGTGCCTGGCGTATTGACACAGGTAGGTTGTTCCAGGCGTAATGTGCTGCAAGGTGAAAGGAGTGAAGTCTGGAGTTAGCGGTGCGAGTGGAGGGCCTGGATAGAAGTAGTTTGTTAGAAGAGCGAAGTTCTCGAGAGGGGATGTAAGGAGAGATAAAAGTTGAAAGGTATTGAGGGGCAGCAGAGTGAATGCATTTATAGGTCAGCAGGAGAAGTTTGAACTGGATGCGGAAACGGATAGGGAGCCAGTGAAGTGACATAAGGAGAGGAGTAATGTGGGCATGGCGAGGATGGTGGAAGATTAGTCAAGCGGCAGTGTGTTGAATAGATTGAAGGGGAAAGAGATGGCTTGCAGGAAGACCAGCAAGGAGCAGGTTGCAGTAGTCGAGGTGAGAGGTGATTAAGGAGTGGATGAGCATTTTAGTAGTGTGTTCAGAAAGGAAGGGGCGGATTTTGCTAATGTTGTAGAGAAAGAAACGGCAGGTCTTAGCTACGAGCTGGATATGTGTGGAGAAGGAGAGAGAGGAGTCAAAGATAACCCCCAAATTGCGGGCCGAGGAAACAGGAAGGATTATAGAGTTATCGACAGAGACTGAGAAAGGAGGGAGAGGAGGGGAGGTATTGGGGGGAAAGATAAGGAGTTCAGTTTTAGCCATGTTCAATTTTAAGCAGCGGTGAGACATCCAGGCAGCAATGTCAGAAAGGCAGGCAGAGATCTTAGTCTGGATTGCTGGAGAGATTTCAGGCGTAGAGAGGTAGATCTGGGAGTCGTCGGCAAAGAGATGGTACTGGAAGCCATGGGAAGAGATAAGCGCACCAAGGGATTGGGTATAGAGAGAGAAGAGGAGTGGACCCAGGACGGATCCCTGGGGGACACCAACAAGGAGTGGGGTAGCAGAGGAGGAGGAGCCACCATAGCATACACTGAAAGAGCGATGGGAGAGGTATGAGGAGAACCAGGATAGTATTGAGCCCCTGAAACCAAGCGAGGACAGGGTATCGAGAAGAAAGTTGTGGTCAACAGTGTCAAAAGCAGCAGAGAGGTCAAGAAGGATGAGGACAGAGTAGAGGCCATTAGATTTAGCCAGGAACAGGTCATTGGAGACTTTGGTAAGAGCTGTTTCAGTAGAGTGTAAGGGACGGAAGCCAGACTGTAAAGGATCCAGGAGGGCATGAGAGGAGAGGAAGTCGAGGCAGCGACGGTGGACTGCATGTTCAAGTAATTTAGATATGAAGGGAAGGAGGGAGATGGGTTGATAGTTAGAAGGACAGGTGGGATCGAGTGAGGGTTTCTTGAGGAGAGGTGTGATCACAGCATGTTTGAAGTCTGCAGGGACAGTTGCAGTGGAGAGCGAAAGGTTGAGAATGTGAGAGAAGATGGGGCTTAGGAGGTGGGTGGGGATAGGATCAGAGGAACAGGTGGTGGGTTTGGAGGAAGAAAGAAGGAGTGTGATTTTCTCTTCGGAGATCACAGGGAAGGAAGAGAGGATGGCGGAGGTAGCAGGGATGGGTGGGGAGAAATTGGGAGGAGGGGAGGTAGATGAAGAAGTGGGGAATTGGAGGGTGATCTTGTGGATTTTGTCATGGAAGTAGTCGGCCAGGGTTTGGGCAGGAAGGGAGGGCGGGGGCACCTGCCAAATGAACATTAAGTGCAAACCCTAACAGTCTTTAGTAAAAGGGCCCCTTATGGTGTGTTTCTTCTTTCCTCCAATTGCAGACTAAGGTGTGTCTGTGAGGGGCTGAAACAGCCATGGTCAAATCTGTCTCAGTTGGGCTGGGCTGGTGCTACTATAAGGAATACTAGGCAGTCACCTAGGGTGCCAAACTCTGGCGCAAAGCAGAAAGTTCTAAAAAAGCTGGCCTTCAATCTTCTGCCCCTGCCATTACTGCTGCTGGGATCAGTGGTGTCAGCAACGGCAATAGCGCAGAGGGAAGCTTCTGAACTCCTGCGTGCTGTGCTCTGAAAGTACAGCCAGTCTTGCCCCCTCCAGTGCAGATTTCCTGTTTGCGCTGGAGCAGGACCAGCTGCACATTCAGGGTGCAGTGTGCAGGGGCTTCGAAGTTTCACGCCACACTGCACTCCTCTTCTGTTTTATTGTTATCACAGCTGCTGCTGCTGATCCCAGGGAGGTGGTTGCGGTAAGGGCAAGAGCAGGGGTGAGGGGGGCAAGAATGAGAGCTGTCTAGGGTGCTCATTGTCTTTGTGGTGGTCCTGCAGGAGATGTGTGAGTACGTATCTGGGTATGTGAGATTAGTGTGCATAGTGATTGATGACGTACGTGAGGTGGTGCAGGGGGCCAGTGGTATGATGTGCATATCTATTTGTATGGAAAGAGTTTGGCTTTTATCTGTGGAGATGTGAGGGTGAGATGTCCGAAACGGTGTGTGTATTAGCAGTGTATGTCATGTGTATGTATTGGTGGTGTGTGGGGAGGGCAGAGTGCTGGGGTAAGGGGGTTTATGTGTATACAGTATGTCAGGGACTGTGCGTGTGAGTGTGTGTATCATGAGTGCATGTGTTGGGAGTATGTGTGCGGCAGTGTGTGTCAGGGGCTGTCTATGTGTGAGTATGTGTGTGTGTATGTGCTGGGGGCTCTGTGCATGCATGCATGTGTTAGAGGCTCTGTCTGTGCACTTGTGTTTCGAGGCTACGTGTGTGCTTGCATCAGTAAGCTGTGTCTGGGTTGTGTGTGTGTGTATTGGTGGGCTATATGTGTGTGTGATTATGTGTTTGTGCTTGTATGCATTTGTGCATGTGTGTATCAGAGGGCTGTGTGTGTGTGTTTGCATGCACGAATGCATGTGTTTGTGTCTTTGTCGAGGCCTCGGTGTGTATGCATGTGTGCTTCCGGGGTCTGTGTGTGTCAGAGGGTTGTGTGCCTGAGTGCACTTCCCCTATCCTGCACCTCCTCCCAGCCTCTGCACTATTCTCCTTCACTACCCTCTCTTGCACTCTCCCCTTTTTCCTTTCAGCCACTCATGCACCCTGTCTCCTTCCCTGCCACCGGTTGTTCACCCCTCCTTTTCTCCCTTAATGCCCTTACCCTCTCTTTTCCTTCCTTCCCCAGACTTTTCTTTCCTCCTAAACCTGCCCCTTCCCTTATGCTCCACCCATTCTTTCACCTGTTTATCTCTCCCCTTCCCTTGGGCTCCACCCCTCACCCACCCCTTCCTTCGCCACACTGAAGCTCTCTGTGCGCTGATGGGAGCTGGGGATTCCCACTGGCTCTTTTCAGTATTATTCCCTTCTTCCTGCCAGTGGGACCTGGGGACTCCTGCTAGATCTCTTCAGTGCTGCTCCTCTCTTCTTGCTAGCAGTAACCAGCAGCTCCTGCCAGCTCTTCAGTGCCTCTTCTCCTTTTCAGCAGGACATGGGGACTCCCGCCATATCTTTATGTTTCTGCTTTGTGTGAATAATAGAAAAGAAGCTCTCCCTTTCTTTTACCACATGTAGAACAACTCCGTACACTCTCAAAGCATTCATATCACATTTATATTACAATTGTTTCTATGAGAAGGATAATGACCTCAGTATTAATATGTCAGTGTATACCGACCTTTACAGCACTACATCATCGGTCATAAAAAAACCTTCTCAGTCTTCAATCCTCAAACAATCCATATGACCGTAATGCAAAGACTGTGAAAATTGTCAACGGAAATCACATTGTTCAATTAGTTATAAAGATGCCCTTATCTTGCGTTGTGACTGTCAGTCCAGTCAGAACAATCGTGATGCTTCTCATCCAACTGAACAGTCGTGGTGCTTCAACGGGCCCCGTTTCGCCAGTATGGCTGCCTCAGGAAGCGCCCACTTGCCATCCATTCTGTTACATGTACAATCTTCTCACACTCGGCACATCTAAATGCAATATCCACACTAAGGTCAAACAATATCCCTTTATGTACTGCTTTCCCCCCATGTTCTTAGAGCCTACTATCGGTCGTAAAACATATGTTCTGTTAGAGTGTGCCACTGTTTTCTACATCTGGTAAAAGAAAAGGAGTTCTTATTTTCTATTATTAACAATCCTTCCCTTCCTTAGGGTATATCTGCTTTGTGAGCCATAAACACTGTACTGATTAACAGACAACCAGGCAGCAGATGGATGGTCCCTCCCCGATATGCACTATCACTTAAGCAAAATGCACCTAAAAAAAGGGAAACCCACAATCTGTAAATAGCTGTTTCTTCTGTTGCTGTTTAATCTGAGAACATGAATAAGCCAAACTCTTAAGAGTGCATGTGGGAACTGCCCATGAAAGGATGGGTGAGTTCAATAGTACAGCATTAAGTTTTAGACAGCTTTTATATCATATGAATAGTAAAAGGAAGTTTTGCCTTTTTGTTTTGCAAAGTTCTGTTTTATTTTTATTTATGCATTCCGAACATCTCTAAGTGCAGTCCTCCCTGGCAAAGGAACGATTTAAAGAGCTGCCATTTAGTGGGTTACATATAGATACAAGGGTAGAGCTGCCACACTGGGTTAGGCACCCTGTCTACCACAGTGGCATTCATTGGGTGCTTCAAGAAGCTCTGAGAAATGGATTGTGTGGCCCTGCCCATCTCTAGGGCCCTTTATTATCAGTTTGAAACAGTTATCGCAGATAAATTCCAGGTTTTTACAAAGATGGACATCGGTTTGAACTGATCTTCACCCTAATTTCCGAATCATAGGGGCCCTTTTACTAAAGCGCACTAAGCAATTAATACACATTTTTGCATGTGGCAAACTGCCTTCTGAGGCCTGCAGTAACCATTACCATGGGGCATGACAGTCTCCACATGCTGATATGTGTGTTAGCCGCCACTCACACATTGGGGTGCTGAATAAGTGGGGTAGGGGCAGAGAGTGGACGTGGTGCACATATATCGTGCACTGACAATGTTGTCATCAATAAGGGTGCACCTAATGCCACCTCAACAGGTGGAGCTAAGTGTAGCCACGGTACTTGCACCATGCGTTAGGATAGTATCCATGCGGTCTTACCTGTCGGTAGCATGCTGGTCATGTCCCTTACAGTGACTCTGAAAGCTTTGCACTTAATGCAGGTTAGTTTTTGTGTTAAATGTGAATTAGCTGCAAAAACCTAACACATTTTAGTAAAAGATCCTCATAGTTGTGGGCCCATAATGCTTTCCAGCATCTCTTCCCCCAGAAGGCTAACCATGGGACATACTTAAGAACCGGATGTGGTTTGCATATGCATCTAAAAATACAGGAGCGGTATTCACCTTACTGCTGAAGTAAAGACTGCATGCGTGCAGCACACGCACAAGAAGGAAGATCGCTTGGTGGAGGACCGAGTCTGGATTCAATGCTGAAACGAGAGTCACTACTGGAACTGGACTAAGAATGGGGAAGGAGGCCAGAGTCACTGCTGGAGCTGTAGTGATGGAAGGTCCCAAGTTGCTGTTGCGATGAAAGGCCGGAGCTGCTATTGGAGCTACTTCTGAGAAAGGAGAAACAGGGGATTGTTGCCTGCTGGGAAAAGGGAGATGTTGGAAGGAGAGGGAAGAGACAAGAACACTTGGTGAGGGGAAAGGAGAGAAGCAAGATGGTAGGAGAAGAAGAGAAATTCTGGGAAGAAGTTAGAGGCTAAGCTGAGGATGTCAAATCGGTGAATTATACATATTTTAAATAAATTAAAGCATGGAGTGGAGAAAATGAGGTTAAGAAGTTTGTAGGACCCTGATTACTATACTAGTGAATAGAATGGTTTGAATCCTGCCATTTTCCATCCCATATTTTATCAATTACCTACTACAGTCAAACCCCTCCCTCATCTTTAAAAATAAATTTAATAGAATCCTGGTTTTATGCTGGAATGTTATTTTCTAGTGTTTAATAAAACCATAATATGAGAAGTTGTCAGACAAAAGAATTTGTCCTGCAACAGCTGGGGAGCTAAACTATAGCCAGCTTTGCTGGTAATCCAACATTAGATCCTTTTCATTCTGCTGCCTTTCATGCGCTGATCCTCTTGGAAATGAATCGGGACAGGGCTGCTTCGAAGGGATTCATGAGTATCTCAGTGACTTGGGGCTAATCCCCACTCTTGCTGCCTGCACTCTGCAATAACAAAACACACAAGTCAGATTCAGGGGCGGCTTAACTATTAGGCAAGACTAGGCTGTTGCCTAGGACAGTGGCTGTTTTTGTCAGGGTGTCAAAGAGCAGATTAAAACAACACAAATGCAATATGGCCTGATTATCAGTCATCAACACATAGATTTACTCACAGGAAGGGTACCTGTTTTCAAATAGCCTTTTTAGGGATGGGTGGGTGTTAAGGTAATTACAATTATTGAGTTTTATTATCAAAATATAGGGGGGGGGGAGGGCAGGAGCCTGAAAGTTAATTAGGTGGGATGGGGGTGGGGCAGGGGCATAGCCAGAACATAATTTTTGGGGAGCTTAGAAATAACATGGGGTGGGGCAAGGGTATTCCAGATCCCACCCCTCCCAATATGGCATACACCCTTTCCACGGGGCAGCAGGAGTTCTCAAGACTTCCTTTTCTGAATTGCAGCCTCATGCACGATATAATAGGATGTGCGTGCTGCGGTATCAAATTGGGGAAAACTTCAGAGCGGTCTGCTGCAAATGTGGAGGGGCCTGGGCCTCTCTAGGCCCACCAGTGGCTACGTTCCTGGGTGGGGAGTGTAAGGCTGAAGGTTTGCCTAGGGTGTTTAATACTCTTACACCAGCCCTAGTCAAGTTTAAGAATTGTGCAAAGATATTTGCAAGTCAGTGGCCGGCACTATTTTGAAATGAAGCATCTTTTCTTTGAGGACTTACAGTATAGTTTCCTGAAACATATCAGGTGCTACTGTGCACAACTGATAATTCAACCTCTTTTTGTATTTGTTACCGTGTGTCCAAAATGTGCACATAGTTCTCCGATATTTCTAATCATTAAGGCTTTAACCCTGGGTATTCTCCATTCACATATATTTTGTATATAGTCATAATGCAATCATCTTGAAAATATACAAAACAATTTGTCTAACCCAGGGGTTCTCAACCCAGTCCTTGGGACACATCTAGTCAGTGAAGTTTTCAGGGTGACCACGATGAATATGCATGAGATAGATGTGTATACAATGGAGGTAGTACATGCATATCTCTCTCATAACATTCATTGCGGTTATCCTGAAAACCTGACTGGCTAGGTGTGTCCCAAGAACTGGGTTGAGAAACAAATTCCCTTGACAAAGATTGCTCTGTTTAAACTGTGTAAATCAGACAGATCTGGAGGCCTTTACTGCTTCTTGAGCCTCATCTGTGTCATTTGGGCATTAAACCTAGACCTTGGTATCTCCCCAGTGTAGCCATCATAGAAATGCATGGTGAAGACCTGAACAAAGCACAAGAGGAAGACTGAGAGGAAAAGGGACGCACTGGTGACTTGAGAGCGCTACCTAATAAAAGACATTTACCGGCACGACTATGGAAAACTGTGAAATCTATCATCGGGTGGCTGGAAGAAGCGACAGTACAGCATAATGGTTTCGTGTGTGCGGCGTATATCAGAAACAAAACACTGATAAAATCCACCCAAAGGCCTAGCATGCTGGCAGCATTGGACATATTTCATTTACCCAACCAACCAGCCCTTTACCAGCACTATGTTAACCTTTTAAAGCAAGTGGTTACTAGGGTAGTCTGTGTATTCCCGAGTCTTGGCTACAAGTCCCATCTCTGCACATACTTCCTGTGCTTCCGGGAGCTTGTGTGCTTTCCATATGTACTAATAAGTCCCCCCATTTTAGGTGCACTTTGCTGAGCAATGGCATCTATTGGGGAGGGTCCGTCTGTTTGTCCATCTGCATAGGTTTGTTTGTACAGGTGCAGACAGGCTGTGCACTATGCAGGGGAGGAGAAAGAAGGAACAGTAGATACTGTGGAGAGTCCAAACCCCGGGCACAAGAAGATGTAGCTTGCCGCGGCCAAAGCCACAGGAAGAGTGGAGGTGTGTGCTGGGGGAGGGGGAGCAAGCCCTGTTGCATTGGAGGAAGCCGCTAGCTGCGCCAGTTAGCCCAAACCCTGTTTCACCGGAGGAGGTGACCAGTGGCCAAGATGTATGCAGTGTGCCTTGGGGGCCCAGGTTCCATGGCACTGCAGAAGGTGGTCTGATATGTGCAGCTTCAGGAAAGGGGGTGGAGTACAGTGAAAGGGGCAGAGCATAAGAGAAGGGCAGGGTTAGAGTGGAACATAACAGAAGGGGTGAGATTAGAGGAGGAAAGAAGAGAAAAGGAAGGGGGGGACCGTAAGATGAGTGGCGGGAAGGAAGGGAGGAAGAGTGCACATGTGGGTGGAAGGAAAGCAGGGGGGAGAGTCAGAGAAAGGATGGTGAAAGGAAGAGAGGGTGAACAGTGCAGGAGGGTGGAAGGGACAGGGAGGGAGAGGGAAACCTAAATGCCCACAGTCACAGACAGTCCCCAACACACTCCTTCAATGCACACGTACAGTACACATGACATCCCACCCGCACATCTCCACAGATAAACATGGAAATAGGCATGTACCTCATACCACTGATTCACAGATACATACACACCTCACGCACCCATCAGTGACAACTCACGCTGTGCCCACCCACTTAGACACCATCTCACAGATCCCCTGCAATCCTCCTGAGACACACTTTACAATGGCTATTTTAACTGAGCCTCCAAACAGACACGCCCGAGTCTGCGAATGGAGGAAAGGAGAAACACACCATTGTGTTGCACTGTAAATGTGCACTTTTCAACCTGTTTCTTCTGAAGGAAAAGCCCATCCATATGTAGTACAGAGAATTAAGCCGATGCTTTCTAGACATGCTGAGGAGGAAATCCTGAAGTTCTTACAGGGATGCTGGGGGAAGGAGGGGGAGAAGCAGAAGGAGTGAATAGTGGGGAAAGGGGTAGGGGTCTGGACACTGTGATAGCCAGTCCTTATCACTTGTACTGACCAAAACGCTAATGCAGCTGAGGACTGGTTAGATTTCATGCCTCCTCCATTCACTTTCTTTCCTCTCGTCTCTCCCTTTCCCTTTGCCTCTAGCACAGAAACCGTGATACTTAGAAATCCCCACGCAATCCTAGAAGCATGTAAAAGTCAGTTTACTGACTTACAGGAAAATATTTCACTTTGCTCGAAGCCACTAGATTGCGTTGACAAGACATGCACATGTTCACACAAATGTGCACACCCTTCCTACGCAGGAACTTGGACAATCATGGAAACAAAACAAAGAAAGCAGAAAAAACCAGTTCTTCTCTAGGATCTGTCAGTCACGGAAAGCTTTCTGTAGAAGAGGCCTCTTGTCATTCTCCCTGCCTTTGAAGTGACTGGGCTGGAGGTACTCAATTAAAATCATATCACTCTGTAAGTAAATCAACGCCTATCAAGTTTGTCACATCAAACAAACGATTATTACACTAACCTGCCCACCCCATTAATCTCTCTCCTGTTTCTTGACAGCTCAGGGTCAGAGCATTGCAAATCCTGTACTGGATTACAGGCATCTGGATCAGGATGAAAGCGCAGACACACACAAGCAAACTGCTGTGTCCAATTACTTACCCACCCTCAGGGTACAGGGAGGGGGAAGTGAGAGAGAGTACAAAATACAAAGATGTATGAAATATGCAGATTTCCCCAGGCTGACAGAGAAAATAAAAGACTTCCCATAAAAAGAATAAGCAAGAAAACCTTCTATAATCCTGGGGGAGAATAGGAGAAACAGCAGCTAGAGCGGCAAAATATCTTGTGTCTTGCCACCAGGCTAGAAAGATCAGATGACCAGAGACAATCCGGACCAGCACCAGAACCTAGGAATTGCTCTTGTCGTTTCTTTCCTATAATTTGTCATTTTTTTTCATCTTAAAACTTTATGCAACACATAGATAAACTTTATGCAACACATAGATTAACTGTCCCGAATCTCAATTTGAGAGAGAGAGACAGAGAAGAGGACTTTCTTCCAAAAAGGATTATTCTCTGCTTTGTACCTATGGAAACTTTCTTTATTGAATATAGCCCGTCGTGAGAGAACCACATTAAGGCATCTGGGACATAACCAAAATGCCTCTGGGGTGGAATTGAAGGGAGAGATTATAACATGCATGAAGTTTCTTTTTGAAACGCTTAATTATCTGTGGCCTTAATGTTCATGAGCCATTGAGAACATTTCAAGAGCTTTCCTGTGTTGTGAGAACATTTCTGTAGAAGCAGAGGGATGGATGGCGCAAAGTTAGGTTCACCCACATGCATCCTGATTCAACACAAACTTCACTGTTACCTTTAATAAAGCACCATCCATAAATACAGCCCTGTACATCTAGTAAAACAACAGGAGCATAGATGCAGCTTCACTGCTTCATTTGCATATTCATTATGGTTATCTTTAAAAAAACAAACCACTAGATGGTTCTCTCTTTTTCTTTTCGAACATCTGTTTCGCATCCAACGAAACCCCTCCTCCAATAGTAGGTGCAGAGCAGAACTAGGACATTTCACCATAGAGCCCAACATACAAGAAGAAAAATGATCTGATTCCGATGTCGTCTCCAATATCAGGCAGATTGTGAAATAACATAAAACCCTACAAAAGTCACTGCAATTTACCATACCTTAATGACACCTGCTTCTAAAAGTAACACAGTAAGGAGCCTACCCAGAAAAGAGGAGCACCACAGATATTACAGTGAGCTTTAGAACATCCTTACACCTGTTCGCAAAATGAAACAAGCCAGACTACTACAGATGGTACATAGAAACTCCATGCTAACAGAACACGTGGTCTGAGTCGCACACACTGAACGCAGTTAGACCCTCACCAAGCACAGAATAAATTATAACAAACTCAAAGTAGAATTACATAGACAAACTTAAACTGAAACACCAAGAAGCCAGGCTCTGCATGCATTAAACGGCAAGAAGCAGAAAGAGGGATGCATTGCCCCCTGTACTGTGCACAAAATACAGATGGCATACACGATACTCGTATAAAATCCAAAAACGGACATATTCCGGCCAGTCAGCTGAAAATAATTTTTTTTACCTTTGTCATCTAGCTGTTTTATTTTTATAATTGCCTTGGTTCTGGTACCTGTCTTCTGTCTTCTCTTAGCTTTTTCCAGTGTCTGCAGTCCACCTGCCACGTCTCTCCACTCCTGCCTTCTTCGCCTGCTCCTCTACATCCATCTCTGACATTGATCTTTTCCTTTTAGCTTTCTTCCACTTATTTTTCTCTTTTTATCAGCTCAGATTTTATTGTCATCTTAAATCCAGTTCTGAATCTCCCTCACTTTAAACACTGGTCTCACACTCCTTATCTCGCTGTCCTTCCCAGCCACTCATTCCCCAGCCTTTAACTAAATCTCTTTCTCTCTTCCATCCTCTCTGTGTTCAGCATCTCTCCCCTTCTCGCCAGCCCTGTCTTGTGTCTCCCCCTCTCTCCCCAATCTCACACCTCTCCCATTTTTCTCATTCTATACCCGCATGTCCAGTACTCCCCCACTCTCCCTCACAGGGCCAACCCGACCACCATGCAAACTAGGCAGTTGCCTAGGATGGCAGCTTTGGAGGAGGGGGAAGCCAAGGACAGGGCATTTAAAGCTAAACAATAGATTCTGACAGCCAGGAGAGTGTAAGACTTTAGGTTTGCCTAGGGCACCATCACTTTGAATGAACTCTTGAGCCGGCCCTGTTCCCTCACCTTGTGTCACCCCACTCCATGTCCATCCTTTCCTCACTTTCTCTCTCTCTCACTCCATGTCAGCATCTGCCCTCCACTCCCCCACTTTGTGTTCAGCATCTGTCTTCCACACCTATCCTGTGTCCAGCCTCTGCCATATATACAATGCCGACCCCATGACAAGCATCTTACCTTTACTTATTTATTTGTAACACACAGTAAATGGCATCATAGTGGCTTACAACACAATCAGACATCAGCAGAACATGGACATAAATATAAATCATGACGATAACACACAAGTTCTAAAGGAAGCATTCCAAGAGGATCAATAAAGCAATACACATTAGGGGTAGGAAACAATAAAAGCCAGGCCTGAATCAGATAAAGGCTTCATAGGAATTTTTGAAAAGCCAGGCTTTTAACATTTTCTTGAATTTCTGATGAGATGATTCAAAACATATTTCTGGGAGGAGCGAATTCCAAAGAGCAGGAGCATTATAGGCAAGAGTTGATGATCTGATCCAATCATACCTGAGTTCTTTGAAGGTTGGAACCACCAGTAGATGGGTTTGGGATGAGTAGAAGGACTGTGTAGGATTATAAAGGATTAGATACGCCGACGGGTAAAGTGGAAAACCCAAATTCAAGGCCCTATGTGCTAGCATTAGAATCTTACATTTGATGCAACTAGAAATAGGCTGCCAATGTTCTTTAACTAGAAGAGATGTAACATGATCAAAACGACCTACATTATCAATCAACTTCACTGCGGTGTTTTGTATGAGCTGCAATTGCTTAATTAAATACTGAGGAGTGCCAACCAGACATGAATTACAGTAATCAAGATGGTAGAAGACTAAAGAATGAATTAGTAATCTCAAAGAATGGGTATCAACCAAAGAGCACAGAAAGAGTTTTTTAACCAGGAAGGAAATATATTTAATTTAATTTTTTTTAAATACTTTATTTAGAAACCACCAACACATAACCAAACAGTACATATGTATCTCCAAGGGGGGGGGGGTGTGTGTACTCTGATCCCCCCCCCCCCGGCATCACAACGCAAAAAAAAAACAGAGAAGGTGGGTTATAACATTTTATCCCATCAGATTACCCCCCTTCCCCCCCAACTGCCCCCCATCCCCCCCGGCTCCATTAACCTACGCTGCCCACCTCCCATCCTACCCACTCCATACCCCAGAACCATAGTATCTCCTCAACTGCCCCCCTGTAAAATCTCATTCCGGCTCCGGGCCCCCAGTTGTTGGATATAAGGCTCCCAAACTGCCATAAAGGCCGTCCAACGTTTGATACTGCCCCACGCCCACCAGTGCTCCATCCACATCATTTGATGGAAACAATTCCTCCACTCCCCGAAGGTGGGAGGTTGAGAGTCTCTCAAAAGACGAAGAATCGGCGCCTTCCCCACCAGACAGGCTTTACGAATCAGTAAACGTTCCCCTTTCTTCGCTGGGCAAGGAGGAGGTATGCAATCCAACACCACAAGAAGGCCCGACCACCGCAATCTCCGCCGAAGCAACCCCCCTAAAAAGGAGCAAATCTTAGCCCAGTAAGGCTCCAACAACTTGCAGCCCCACCACATATGCAGCAGAGTCGCCATGGGCGCCAGACAGCGAGGGCAGCGACCATCAGTCGTCAGCCGGCTACGCAGTGCCCACTGCGGAGAAAAATAAGCCCTAGTGAGGCACTTGAATTGTATCTCCCTCCAACGCATCCCCTGCACCAGGCTGACTATGCGGCATAAAGCGACGCACACCGTCCCCTGAGGCACCTCACTACCCAACTCAACCGCCCAGTCCTCCTCCACCCCCCGATAATCTGGAGGGGGAACGAGCTTTGCCACTCGGGATTTAAAGGCGGAAATCGACAACGGGGCATCGCCCCCCAACCCGAAGAATTCCAGTATCTGCACGGACCGCTCGATCTGTAGGGCATCTCGCGATAAGGAGGACACATAATGGGCCGCCTGAATATATGCATAGCAGTGTCGGGAGGACAAATCATATTCCCGACTCAGCGTCAGGAAAGATTTGCATTTTCCGGACGGCTCTACTAGGTGCCCAAGGAGCTTCAATCCCCGCCCGTACCAGTCTTGGAAAAGCACCGATTCAGAACCCGGAGTGAATGATACGTTCCCCCGCAGCGGCAGCCAACTAGAGACTTGCCATGGGGTGCCCCAGCGCGCATTAAGATATTGCCAGGTCCGCTTAGCCGAGCTAATCAGCACGCTCTGCACTGGATAATTAGGGAGGGCACGATTTGCTCCATGAAGAACACCCAACAGGATTAGTGGGGCCACAAAACATTCCTCAAGGGCCTGAGGCGTGAAGAAGGCTGTCCCGCCCAACCAATCCCCAACATGCCTAGCCTAGCAAGCTAGGGCATAAGCCTTCAAATCCGGAAATCCCATCCCCCCCTCCCGCCACTTCCCCAATAACCGAGACCACGGAATGCGTGCCCTACCTCCCTTCCAAAGAAAGAAGTGAAAGCAGGCCTCAAGGCGTCGCAAATCTCTACGAAGCAACCACACTGGTAAAGTCTGCAACCAGTAGAGGAGTCGGGGCAACACCACCATCTGCACCGCCGCCACTCTCCCAGATAGTGACAATGGAAGGGACCCCCATGCCCTCAACTGCGTCTGCAACCTCCGCAGGGTACGATCAAAGTTGCGGCCGTACAGCCTAGTAGGTTGGCGGGGCAACACAATGCCTAGGTATATAAACTCATCAGACGCCCACTTCAATGGGAACTCTCCATCCCACGTAGCTCGCAAATTACCCAGGACATCGAGGGCCTTGGATTTCTCCTTATTAATTCACAGCCCCGCAATCCTCCCAAATCTCCCAAATTCCGTCATCAGCCTCCGCAGGGACCGCTCCGGGGAGAGCAAATGTACTAGTAGGTCATCAGCGAAGGCAGAAAGTTTGAATCCCTGTGTCCCGATTTGTATCCCCTGTATCTCCCCTGAGGCCTCAATGGTCCGTATCAAGGGATCAAGAGAGAGAACAAATAAAAGAGGGGAAAGAGGACAGCCCTGTCGCGTCCCACGGCCCAAATCAAAGGCTTCCGAAAGTACTCCGTTACATACGACCCCAGCCGTCGGCTGGGCATAGAGACTCATTACCATCCGACAAAAGTTGGTGCCCAGGCCATATTTTGGTAAGAGGCACCACAAATATTCCCAATTCACCCAATCAAATGCCTTCTCAGCATCAAAACTGACCAGCAGAGAAGGTAGCCGGCGGTAGTGTACCCACTCCAAGGAAGCCAAAATTTTCCTCAAATTCCGCACAGCATATCTACCTTTAACGAAGCCCACCTGCGAATCATGCACCAGATGTTCCAACACATCTGCCAGCCGGACAGCCAAGATCTTTGCAAACAGTTTCATATCAAAATTAAGCAAAGAAATGGGGCGATAAGAGGCGGCCGACAATGGATCTTTGCCTGGCTTGGGGATCAACACAATATGAGCGTGGTTACTCCCCCAATGAAAGGCCCCCTGCTCAGCACGACGTCCAAAAACCGCTATTAACACTGGGCTCACTGCCTCCCCAAGAATCTTATAAAACTCTGCGCCAAGACCATCCGGGCCCGGCGATTTATAACAACAGGCCGCAGAAATGACAGACTGTAGCTCCTGTAGAGTCAGGGGCTGTTCCAGCGTTGTCCGTTGTTCTGCCGTGAGTCGGGGTAGATCTAAACCCTCCAAGTAGTCACAGATTTCCGCCCCCGACACCTGTTCTGCCTCATACACAGATTGAAAGAATGTCCGAAAAATCCGAGTAATCTCCCCACTCTCTCTGTGCAGTCTACCCGCATCGTCCCGAAGAGCCGCTACCAAGGAAGAACCCCGCTGCCCTCTCAAACACCGAGCCAATAGCTTCCCCGCCTTATCCCCATGGCAATACATTTGGTATCGGTAATAAAGGAAAGATTTCTTTGCCCGTTGATGGAGTAATTCATTCAAATCTACTTGAGCTTCCCATAAACGTTTTTATTCGCAGCCAGTGGGGCACGAGCACATAGCCGACGTAAGCCCAGAACCCGCCGCTCCAAACGAATGATACGTTCAGCAATCATCCGGCGTTTCCGGGCCGCGAAGCCAATGATATCACCCCGTAGCACCACCTTCGCCGTCTCCCAAACCAACTCCGGGTCCCCCACGTGGCATTGGTGATCACTCAAGAATTCCTGCCAACGTTGGCGAATAAAATGGTGAAACTGGACATCATGGTAGAGGTCTAAGGGAAAGTGCCAGAGCCGAGACCGAGAGGACGGCTCCCCCCCCCAGTGTAGCTCCAACCATATCAGCGCGTGATCAGAGATTTCCAGGGCACCGATCCGAGCCTCTCCCGTCCGAGCAAATAGCCCCCCCGATAGCAAAATGTAGTCAATACGGGCGCTAGTGCCGTGTGCCCGGGACTGATGGGTATAGTCCCTCTCCAGAGGGTGAAGCAACCTCCAAGGGTCTACCAAATCTAAACGCTTCCGAAATCGCTGTAGCATTCGGGTCATGGGAACTCTATCCCGTCCGTCTCCCTCTCTCGAGGTATCCAAATCAACATCAAGGACATCATTGAAGTCCCCCCCTAAGAGCAAGGGGCAGTCCGGAAGTTGTTCCACTCGAGACGCCAAGCCACTAAAGAAGTGAGGATCAAACGTATTCGGCCCATAAAGATTCCCGATCATCACCGGTTTCCCGTCGAGATGGCCATGAAGGAGGAGGTACCTGCCCATATCATCGGCTACAACAGAGTCCAACGTAAAGCGGACCCTCTTATGGAACAAGACAGCAACACTTCCTTTCCTCCCGTTAGCAGGAGAGCCCCAAACTTGTCCCACCCAGGACCAACATAGTTTATTATGCTCTTCAGCCGTCTGGTGGGTTTCTTGCAAGAGGGCGATGTCGCATTGTTGGCGGGCTAGGGCCTGTAATACCTTATATCTCTTAATCGGGTTCCCCAGCCCGCACACATTCCAAGTAACAATCTTCAGGGGCGCGGGGCAGTGTCAAGGTTCTACCAGAGAACGAACTCTACTTGTTTGAAAGAGGTCAGCCTGGAACCTCTCTCGCTCGAGAAATAAGAGGGTACAGCGCCATGAGACAAACATTAACGGAGTATTCTCCCCCCTCCCCCCCTCCTTCTCCCCCTCCCCCTCCCATACCCCTCCCCTACCCCCCCCCCCCCATCTCCCACTAGTCCACCCACCCGGTCAGACAAACTTCCACTGGCATTCGGGATTACCCCTCCCCAAGCTCCACCTAACCCAACCTCTGTTGCCATAGGGTCCACTCTATCCCCCCCACCCCATAAGGAGCCTAGTAACAACCCTGCCCCTGCACAAGATCACTCACAAAAGGAACCCCCCAGGGCCAATCCCCAACTGCTACCCCTTCCTACCAGATCTCTAGTCGAGGGGAGAAGGCAGCCGCCTCCACTCTGCCCCTCTGCTACACCCCCCGCCCTACCAGTTCCCCATCTCCCGATCAGATCTCCCCAGGGCTGCCGAGTCGTATAGTGCCCGTTCTACCCCCCTTCTCCCCCTTCCGCAGGGCTCTATCTGAGCACGATGCCCTAGGGCCTGTATGGCTAAAAGCTACCCCCAGGGGACCCCCCCGTGGTGGAACCCATAGGGCACAGCCCAGCAGCGTAAATAAAGAGTTACCCCACTCCCCCCCACAAATCCACAAACCGGCCCCCCACCCTCCCCCTCCCTGCGAGCAATAGACCCACAAAACAGATACATAACCACTTGGCTCTAATAACAAAAACTAGAACACACACACAGCAACAAAGGACGAGGCAATGTAGAGCCAGCAGTCTCATCCAAGCATACCTCACTCACACCATAGAAACAACCTCGTGCCCAATCACACTTCCCCCTGACTCTTTCCCCCTCCTCAAGTCCCCAAATTACCTGGAAGGAAGCCCGATGGCCTGGTGGGAGCCCTTCCAAAAGACCAATGCTAATAGGAGCATTTTCCCAATCCTCAAGAAGGGCAGACTGAGCCACTAAAATAAGGCCCCTCCCCTCTCAGCAAGCCCCTCAACCTCCACGCCGCAGCCGAAGCCGGGCCCTCCGCCGCAATCAAACAAGGCTGCTAAGTGAAGCGCTCCCCAGTAACGGGGCCTGCCCATCGGAACCCCTGGCCAATCATGACAAGGAACCATACAGTCAATCACATAGCCCAGGCCCCCCCTCTCCCCTCTATCCACAGCCTAACCAATGAACAACTAGCCCCAACCCCCAAGTGCAGGATCCTACAGCACTACAAAGAAAGTAATGGGCTGTATCCCAATAGAAAAAAAAATGGCAACTATAACTAACCATAAGCACCAACCCCAAAAAGAAACAACAGCCATGCACAGGACTAATCTGTCAGCCTCACATATCAGCCACTCAAAAAAAAAAGAAAAAATACCCATGCAGACAGTTCAAGTAAGTTCAAAAGCAGTCAGGTCCACAGTAGCAATTGCAGCCGCTTCCATGGCAAGCAGCAGATAAACCTGAACCCGCCAGTCACACCACAAAGGTTCCGCTGCACGTGTCAAAGCGTCCCTCATGTAGACTCATCACTTGGGGTATTTAGAGAGTCCAAGAAAGTAGCGGCTGCCGCTGGTGTCGCCAGAAACTTTGGATGGCCCTGGTATTCTACACGCAGGCGGGCAGGATACAGCAGAGAAAATCGTATCCCCTTAGCATCAGTGGGGGATGGAGCTCTCTTTGGATACCTGCAGACTTGGCTCGATAAGCTGCTTGGGGGTATTGGGGAGAATCAAGTGAAACTGGAGCGTGTACATCGGCTGGGTAGAGCGCAGGTAGAGGAGAAGGCACGACGCTGCTGGCTTACTAAAGCAGAATAGTCCTGAAACACGAGAATGTGCTCAGCAGTCTGTTGTTGTGGCATCTTGCGGCTGCGGGCGGCTCGCAAAACTTCCTCCTTCTGCCGATAGTCTAGAAATCGGGCGATGACTGCTCGTGGTCTCTGCGCCTGCTCCCGCCGAGGTCCCAGCCGACGTACACGCTCCAGTTTCACTTGATTCTCCCCAATACCCCCAAGCAGCTTATCGAGCCAAGTCTGCAGGTATCCAAAGAGAGCTCCATTCCCCACTGATTCTGAAATCCCCACAAACCGTAGATTTTTGCGGCGCCCTCTATTTTCTAAATCATCTATCTTTTCGCTGTGCTGCTTAACGAGGGATTCGAGGGCTGCCACTTTGGCTTTGAGGGATTGTTGGGTATCCTCGACGTCTGATATACGAGTCTCCGCCTGTTCCATCCGTCCAGCAAACTCCGTAAAATTTTGGTTAAGATTTTGCAGACTCTCTGCCAGGTCGTGAAATCGAGCCTCTAACGCGTGCACCACCGCTGCACTCACCTCGGCCACCAACTCAGAGTTGTCGCCGGACTTAGGACTAGCAGGTGCTCCTTCGGCCATCTTGGCCTCCGTTGCTCGTGGCTTCTCCCTCCTGGGAGCTTTCGATGCCATCAGGATTTATGCTTCTTAAAAGCCTCTCCACGCTCCAGAAACTGCCCAACTCAGAGCTCTCACCAAAACGTTAAGCGTAGGCAGCAATAGAAATGGCAATCTACAGTTTAGGTCAAGATTTGTTGCAGATTCGTGGGGTAATTAACCGGAGCTGATCAAGACACGTCTGGTCAGCTCATTGCCAAACCAGAAGTCTAATTTAATTTAATTATATTGCTTATATTACACTTTTACTATCAAGAGACATAGAAAGCACAGTACAAAAGCAATAATCAACTACAATTAAAAAAATTCCTCCATAGCCATGTCTTCAGAGTTTTATGGAATTGGACATAGTCCACAAGATCCCTAATCTCAGAAGGTAAATCATTCCATAATTTTGGTACTGCACCGGAGAAGCATCTATATCTAACCATGTTCTGTTGAAAAGAGGAGGCTGCCACCTTCCCCCCTCCAGCTGATGCCGCTCCCCCAATTGCCGCCGATTCCATCTTGGGAGGGGGAGGCGGGCAGAGGCAGTAGTTCCAAAAGCGGCAGCTTTTTGCTGCTGCTTTTGGAAATACTGCTGATGCCTGCCTCTCCCCCAAATGGAATCAGTGGCAGCTGGGGGGCAGCGGTGTGGTTGCCCATGTTTGCCACTGCTGCCACTGCCACTGCCGCCTTCCATGAAGGCTGGCTGCCCTAGGCGGCCACCTAGCTTGCCTAGTGGATGGGCCGGCCCTGGGCAGAAGGCACAACCAACATACAGTGAGTCATGGAATGCAAAGACCTTACCAAGGAAGAAAGCATCAATCTATTTGATAGATAAGTTGGGCCTATCTTAAGAATAGCTTTAAAAGCCAAACATAAGACCTTAAACGAAACTCATGCTTCTATTGGTAACCAATGAAGGCTTAACAATAAAGGGTCAATTCTCTCACTATAGCTACTACTTGTAATCAACTAAGCAGAAATATTTTGGATCCACTGCAATTTATGTAATAACTGTTTAGAGTCAAATTAGAATAAATGATAATTCCCAAACTAGGTACCTCAGAAGATATATCAACTTTCTGTCCCAGCAATTGAACAACTTTAGTATCATCTGGAATCTTAACCTTCCCCACCCATAGAATTTCAGTATTTCCTAAATTCAGATTTAATTTATTTTCATGTAACCAATACTGTGTATATATATATATATATATATATATATATATATATATATATATATATATATATGGGGAAACTCCCAATTTCCTAATATTCTGTTCTAAGGGACTAAAATAGATGTTAAAGAATAATGAGGATAATGGAGACCACTGTGGCACACCTGTTATACAGGAAAAAACCCTTCAAAACCTTTCATTAAACTCCACTTTAAAATATCTATTTGTTAAAAAGGAGTCACACCATTTTGAAGCTATAGTAAGTCATCCACACCCAATGAAAGCAGCCTAGCCAAAAGTAAATTATGTGAAAAAAACATCTTTATCTAGAATTACCCCAGGGAAGTGATGGAGTCACTTACCAGAATATGAATATTATCCCTCTATGACTCCATACCCTGTGTCCAGCATCTGCCCTTCATCCCCCTATATCCCCTACCCTGTGTTCAGCCTGCGCCCTCCATCCCTTTATGACCCCATCCCTTTTCCAGTATCTTCCCTCCCTCCCTCCCTCTATACTCCTACCCCATGTCCAGCATCTACCCCACTCCATATCCACCATTTGAACTCTATCCCCTTATATCCCCAACCCTGTGTCTGTTCTCTACCCTTCCACCCTATGTTCAACGTCTGCCCACCACCCTCCTTTCTGTCCAGCATCTGTCCTGTGCCATCTCCTTAGTACTTCCTATTTAGCATCTGCCCAACATTTCCCTTCCAGCCATTCAAACCCCACCCCCTATCATCTAGAAGTAAGGAGAGCCTGGATTCTCTACAGGGAGAATTATTCAGGCAATTGGTAGCAGACCCCACACGTGAAGGGGCCATACTGGACTTGGTGCTTACCAATGGTGAAAGTGTTTCTGATGTTGTAATGAGAGATCATTTTGAATCCAGTGATCACCAGATGGTGTGGTTCAGTATTAGGACTAGGGCTGTTAGAATCCATTCAAAGGTGAGGATCTTAGACTTTAGGAAGACTAACTTTGCCAAGATGGGCCAATACCTCAGGGAGTCGTTAGTGGGATGGGAACAGCTGGGGGATGTAGAACAACAGTGGGCAAAACTGAAAGGGGATATTTTAAGGGCAACCAACCTTTTTGTTAAAATGGTAAATAAAGGTAAAAGGAAAAGGAGACCGCTATGGCTTTTGAAAGAAGTAGCTGAAAAAGTGAAGAAAAAGAGGGAGGCCTTCATGAAATACAAGAGATCACAGAGAGAGGAAGACAGGCATCTATATTTGGAAAAACTTAGAGAAGCTAGCAAAGTAGTCAGGAAGGCAAAGATTCAAAAGGAGGAGGAAATAGCCAATGCAATAAAATGGGGGGGGATAACACATTTTTCAGATATGTTAGTGAGAAGAGGAAGGGCAAAAGAGGTATTGACAGACTCAAGGGTGCATGGGAGAAATATGTAGAAGCTGATAAGGATAAAGCGGAATTGCTTAACAAATATTTCTGTTCTGTGTTCACAGATGAAGAACCAGGAGCAGGACCTCAGAAAACACCCACAAATAGGAACAGAAGCGAGGGACATCTTGAACAATTTTCAGAAGACTGTGTTCATGAGAAACTAGCTCAACTTAAAGTAGACAAAGCGATGGGAACGGATGGGATACACCCTAGAATACTGAGGGAACCTGGGGACGTTCTAGCAGCTCCACTGACTGACCTTTTCAATGCCTCGATGGAGTCGGGAGTGGTGCCAAAGGACTGGAGAGAGGCTCATGTGGTGCCTTTACACAAAAGCGGAAGTAAGGATGTGGTTGAAAACTATAGGCCGGTTAGTTTAACTTCGGTGGTGAGTAAATTATTGGAAACGCTGCTGAAAGAGAAAATAGTGAGGTTTCTGGAGTCCAGTGGATTACAGGATCCGAGGCAGCATGGATTCACCAGAGGCAGGTCTTGTCAGACAAATCTGATTGATTTCTTTGACTGGGTGACCAGGGAGTTGGACCGAGGGAGAGCCCTAGATGTGGTGTATTTAGATTTCAGTAAAGCCTTTGACACTGTTCCTCACAGGCGACTTATAAACAAACTGAGCACCCTAGGTATGGACCCTAAAGTTACTGCTTGGGTTAGAAATTGGTTGGGTGGGAGGCGACAAAGAGTACAAGTAAATGGAGCTCACTCTGAGGAGAAGGATGTTACCAGTGGTGTGCCCCAGGGATCTGTCCTTGGTCCAATTCTTTTTAACATCTTTGTTAGTGATATAGCGGAAGGGCTGTCGGGTAAGGTTTGCCTCTTTACGGATGATACCAAAATCTGCAATAGAGTAGACACCCAGGAAGGGGTAGATAACATGAGGAGGGATCTAGCTAAGCTTGAAGAATGGTCTAGAATTTGGCAGCTGGGATTTATTTATTTATTTTTAATTAAAATTTTATTGAATTTCCATTATTAATCCAGAATTCTTCTGAATACGAATACATACTACAAAAATAGGAATGCATTTCAAACACATGAAATCATACTTATATGAATTAGACCACTATAAGAAAAACCACAATAAGGTCCCAAACAAGAAATAAAACAAAAAGAAATAGGAAAACACTCCACATAGTGGAGGACTCCCCTTATACATCTTAGGAGCACAAATATCAAATATGGCAGCCAGTACAGGAATCAGGCCTTCCCCTCACCCTCCTTACCCTGAAGAAATTGAACCAATTGCTGGTGTTCAAAAAAAAAGAAATTGCTTAGATTGACACAAAGCCAAACATTTACATGGATACTTTAATCTAAATTGTGCTCCCAGGGTGGTAGACCTTTGATGTAAAGCCAAAAACTCTTTCCGCCTTTTCTGGGTGTCCCTAGAAAGATCAGGAAATATCAAAACGTTTGACCCCATAAATTGGGAAACAGACATTTTATGAAAATACAACCTAAGAATGGAGTTCCGATCAGATTCAAATGCAAAGCAGACTAATAATGTAGCTCGACTAGTCACCACTTCCAGGGAGCTCTCTAAAAATTCCGATAGATCCATCTGGGCAGGCCCCATTGCACCTTCAGAGCCCTTCTCTGCACCTGCTTCAGAAGAAATCGCAACATATTGAACTCTAACAATAGGAGGTAAATTATCTGTAGGTAGCAGGAGGACTTCTGTAAAGTACTTACTAACCAAACCCAAAGGGTCCATCAACGGAGATCTTGGAAAGTTCAGAAACCTCAAATTATTCCTTCGCAGCTAATTATCCATGAACTCCATTCGCCTTAAAGAAACCAAGCGCTCCCTGGTCTGGGACACACCCAAGGTTTATAAATCTTCCACTTGGGCTTCCAGCCCAGCCAACTTATCGGCCTGATCCGCCAAATTTGTCTCCATCACTGAGCACCAAACTTTTACAGCATTTAATTCCTGTGAAATAGCTCCCACAACAGTTAGCAGGGATCTTTGAAGTGGCTTCCCATAAGCTATCCAAAGTTACCCGTGCCGGTTTTTTCATTCCGCAAAACACCCGGGCCTCCAAGGCAACTGGGGAGCTGGTCCTCAACTGCTCCATCTCAAAGCTAGCTCCGAAAGAGGCATTCAAATCCCTGCCCCCAACTGGAGCCACTGACACACTCGGTTCGAGCTTAGAGGAGGCGCCCCCCGCTGCTGCTGCGCCCTCCTGACCCGGAGGCACTCCTGCTCTCAGCTCCTCCTCAACACTCCTTCCAGGCTGCAGTGGCAACTCCTGAGTGGGGCTCAAATCCACTCCATTTCTCAGGTCCGCCGAACCAGTCGACAGACCCGCTGAAGCCATATCCACGATTGTAGGTGAGCAAAAGGGCACAATGGATGACTGAATCAAGCCACTACTTGGGGCAAAGGAATTGGGGGGCTTCGGTGTCCGCTGCTTCCTCTTCTTCCTCATCGGCTCGGAACTGCTATCCCGTCCTCTCAACACACCTCTCTCGGCGTCTTACTCCTCCGCCATCTTAGAACCCAGCAGCTGGGATTTAATGTTAAAAAATGTAAGGTCATGCATTTGGGCTGCAGCAATCCAAGGGAGCAATATAGTATAGGGGGTGAAGTACTTTTGTCCACTAAAGAAGAGCGGGACTTAGGCGTGGTTGTGTCTGATGATCTTAAAGCAGCTAAAGAGGTAGAAAAGGCGATGGCAAAAGCTAGAAGGATGCTTGGGTGCATACGGAGAGGAATGGCTAGCAGAAAAAAGGAGGTGATAATGCCTCTGTATAAGTCTTTGGTGCGACTTCATTTGGAGTATAGTGTGCAATTCTGGAGACCACACCTTCAAAAGGATGCGAACAGGATGGAGTCGGTGCAGAGGGTGGCTACTAAAATGATTAGTGGCCTTCATTATAAAGCATATGAGGACAGACGTAAGGATCTTAATATGTACACCTTAGAGGAAAGGCGGGATAGAAGTGTTATGACTGAGATGTTTAAATATCTCCATGGCATAAATGTTCAGGGAGAGAGCCTCTTTCAATGGAAAGCAAGTTCTGCTATGAGGGGACATGGGATGAGGGTGAAGGGAGATAGATTCAGGAGTGATATGCGGAAATATTTCTTTACGGTAAGAGTAGTGGATCCATGGAATAGTCTCCCAGTAGAGGTGGTAGAGATGAGGACAGTAACTGAATTCAAAAAAGCATGGGATAAACACAGAGGATCTCTAAAGGTAAAAAGGGGACTGTTGTAGTTGTTGATATGGAAGGACAGACTAGATAGGCCATGTGGTCTTTTTCTGTCGTCATATTTCTATGTTTCATGTCCATCTCTCCATCTGCGCAGCATTTCCCTTCCAACCAGTCCGGCCCCACTTTGTGCCCAACATCTGGCCAGCATTTCCTTTCCAGCCATTCCACTCCTTCTTCGTGTCCATCTCCCAGCATTTCCCTACATCCATTCCACCAGCACCCCTTCTTTATGCCCATCTGTCCAGCATGTCCCTTCCAGCCATCCCATCCCCATTTTGTGTCACTACCAGCCATTTCACCCATCGTTGCCGCCTCGCAGCAATCGCTGCTTTTTCTATGTGGCTGCAATGGGCCCGTGACTTTAAAAATAAGAAAACATGGGCCTTTGAAGCTTCATGCTATGAAAGCTAGTTGGTCCTGCAGGGGGTGTGAAGCATGAAGCGTGCATCAGAGAGGGGTGGGACTAGCCAGCCTTCTTAGCACAGGAGTTACAAAGACCCTGCAGTTTGGTTTTTAAGCTGGAGACCCGTCCCTGCCGCTGCAGATGCAGGTAAAGCAGTGGCGGAGGTGGCACGGGTGGGAGGAGGTTGCTGCCGAATCAGTGAGAGAGGAGAGCCAGCTCGTTTGGGGGAGCAATGCCTTCCCCTTGCCCCCCTCTAAACTATGCCCTTGAACAGGAATTAGGCACTTTAATGAGTTTTGCTTGTTTGTGCAATAAGGTAGCTGACCTGGAATCATCTGGGCACTAGAATATATTTTCCAAAACCTAATTTGTTCAGTTTAATCCATATTTGTGGCCACCATGTGTACAGCAGATTTGAACACAGCTGGATTTATTTCAGCTGAGGTGGATGTGCATTTGAAAGCAGCTGATCTGCCCTCATACTGTATTGTACAGTAGTTCCAGAACATAGAAAGGCAACAAGTGTCACCTTTCATGCAAGAAAGTCACTGATACACTTTATATGGGGCTGTAGAATTCTAGGCAGGATATTGCTTAGCACAAGGCATTTCACTTAGGATTATATAGAGGGTCAGTGGCAGAGCCAGGATTAGAACTGGGGCAACCAGAGATAAAGTGAAGTACAGAAAATCAGCACCAGATTGGATATTTGAACTCCCAGCCACACTGTAACTCATAGGCAGCGTAATTTTGAGGGGGTACATGGTAGTGCAGAGGACGAGCACCTTTTTCATTTCCAGCTACAGTTGACCCATGGTCCTCATGTATTAATGAAAGAGCTTTGTGTATGAGCAGCAGAATCTTTTTTTAATAGGAAAAATGCCCTGCTCATGGGTTAGTTCTTAAAGCACCATGACATGTAGTACATTAAGTAAGCATTGACACTAGAGCTTCGCCAATCATCAGGCAAGACTAGGTGAGTGCCTAGGGCAGCAGCTTCTGAGAGGCTTATAGGACAGCAAGGGCTGGTGCTTCCATTAGGTGAACTAGGCAGTCACCTAGAGCACTGTCGTTCTAGGGGTTCCCCTGCTACTGCTCTGTGACCTGCAGTGGCAACAATGGCATTGAAACCGCGATGCAGTGTTTACCTAAACTCTCCAGCGCTACATTACAGGTCCTGCCCTCTATGGCCTGCCGCTTCTGCTCCCTGTTTGCATGGGGGCATGCAAACCAGAATTTTGAGTTAGAGGAGGGTAGAAGCATCAAGAGATAGAGGTCAAGAACCATGATGCACTGCCAGAGAGTTTAGGTAAGTGCTACATCATGATTTTATATACCATTGCTGCCACTGCAGGTCCTGGAGAGGAGTGGAAGCAGCAGCAATAAGGACAGGGGTGCGGTGGGAGGGTGCAGCAGGATTAAGGGCCCGGCACCTCTAATCCTTGCACCAGCCCTGAGGTCAGCAGCATCAAAGTAAAGCAATAGATTCCACACAAATTCAAAGAGCCATCAGCACATTCCTTTACCCGCAGGGATTGGGGGCCCACACATGCATACAAAGCAAAGTTTAATACTTAAAAGTATGATGTCCAATTATGCATTTTTATAGGATTGGTGGTGTTCAGATGATCGCGATTGCTGAGTTTAATTATCAAAATCTTGGGTGGTAGGGGGGTACACAAAGCACCATCCTTGGTGATGAATATCAGGACAACCAATCCAGTATCCAAACAGATGACCTAGGGTCACTGTCTTTCAGCAATCACCCTGTGCCACTCCAGAGGTTCAAGCCAGTGCCAGAGGGCCCTTATTTGTTGGTGATGGTTCTCCTTAGGTGCAGATTCTTGGTGCAACTAGCAATTTTAATTTGATGAGTCCTGAGGGGCAAGGGGAAGACTGTCTCCAAAGTTGGAAGATTGTTGGCCTGAGGATCACCTCCCACTTCTGCTCAATGGCAGCTCCCCTTAGAAGTGGTCCACCTGTCTCCATGCTCCAATCCCGTCCCTGCTTCATATCTTCGTCACTGATGCCATCAGCATGCCTCTTCTCTTCACTGTCCTCCAATAAACCCACTGATCACACTGAGAAGAAAACGGAGTTACTTACCTGTAACTGGAGTTCTCCGTGGACAGCAAGATAAGTCAGCCACCCTTGGTGACATCACCCGACGGCGCCGAGACGGAAGTACTCTCCATAGCTCAGAAGGGCTTTTCACCCTTCTGAGCATGGGCGTACTGGCCCCACCCCTGCCCGCCCCTAGCTAGCCAGTACGTCACAAGCTGAGCCTTTTGCCGCTAGGAGGCGGGCACCAGGACGGATGCCGACCCCATCTCAGGGGAGGTGGGCGGGTATGTGTGGCTGACTTATCCTGCTGTCCATGGAGAATTCCAGTTACAGGTAAGTAACTCCGTTTTCTCCTAGGACAAGCAGGATGAGTCAGCCACACTTGGTGCCTCCCAAGCAGCCATGCACTGTGGTGGATGGGGGAAGGCCGAGACACTTCCTCAGGGCTAGCCTGCACCCTTGTGGTACAGCAGCATGTTGCAACGAGAACATGTAAGTCTGTGGTGGCGTGCAGTAGCACGCACGCATGTGCCGTAACTGCGTTGTGAGAGGGTGCAGTTACAAGTCCACATACGATGGCTTGTATTGAAGTGCAGATGTGCAGAGCATGCCTGTGCAGAGGGTGTAGTTACCAGGCACGCCTGTGCGGTAACAGAGACGTAGGCACATCGAGCAGTAGTAATGCGGGAGTCACCGCAAAGAATGCAGTAGTAATGCGGGAGTCATAATGAATGCAGTAGTAATGCGGGAGCCACCGCAATGAAGTAGGCATATCGAGCAGGAGTATGCGGTGGGAGTCACCCACAAATGCGGGAGTCACCGCAATGAAGCAGGCACATCGAGCAGTAGTAATGCGGGGGTCACTGCAATGAAGAAGCGACGGCCTCAATATCATAGTACACGAGAGTGGTGCGAAAAGGAGCATTAATACATCACTAATAAGAGTGGCCCCTTTTTTGTAGTCCACTCTGGGACTTGTTACCAGACCGGAAAACGATCGCTGCCCGACTCAATAGAGCATTGGGGAACCTGTGTCATTAGGGAGACATGCCCTAGACTGGTCAATGTTGGCCTAGACTGGTCAATGTCGGAAAGTATACTAGGTTTGATGGACCTCGCTCTGACCCAGTATGGCGTATCCTACGCTCTTTGTTATCAGCGATCGCTGCGAGCAGGGAGAGCAGTGAAGCCATATGAGGTTGATTCTTAAGCCCGCAGCGGCCGGAAGTCAATCCCAGCCCCAGGCGGCATGCAGAGGTGGCAGTCCAGATTGTTGGGGCTGTCAAGAACTCACGATCTTATCCCCAGTAGAATTACTGTGAGGTGCATTATCGCTGGTGCGTGCATAGTGCACGTGCCCTCTGGCCTAAGCCCTTGCTTGTATCCGTGGCAGATGAAGATGCAGGCGGAGTCCCCTAGGGGTGTAGGCCGTAGGAACTGGGCAGCCAGGCTTGTGCCCTGGGCGGCCAGGCTTGTGCACTGTACGGTATATGTCCTGGGCATACAGTTACGCAGGGCCGTGGAGCTTTTCAAAGTGACTATGCTTCCTGGGGATCTATTTCAGATCATTATGTCATGGAAGAGCAATGGCCTCGAGGCGGCGCCCATTCGGCATTGGGGACTGTGTGCTGATGGGAGTCACAGGAGCCATTCTGTCGTGGTGCATTGGTAGGTGAGGTCTGGATCACCACCTGTCAACCGGGCCGGGTTCTTGGGGAAGAACGCAGTGAGCATAATGAGGGCATTGCCTATTTTAACAGTTGCGTTTCCTGTTCTCCACGTGGTGAGCAGATGTATTTGCAGTCAGCCCCCCTGATGTAGCATGCCTAGGGTTGACCTCTTATATGATTCTAAGGGAAAGGACTGCCTGGAGCATCCATTTCCTCACCGTCCAGGCTGTGGAGTACAGAGCCGCAGGCATTGCTGCACCATGGTGATGCGTCGCAGTTTCCCATGTCTTGACCTGCCATTTCTTGACCTGTGACCCACTGGTGGGATACACTCGCCTTTGGGTAGGCAGCGTCAGAGTGCTGCCCTTGAGTTGGTATGGGAATGATCCAGACAGGAGATCCCAGGCTGGCCATGAGCCTGTTACTTTACCGTGATGTTAGGTTTGGTGCCACAGAGCTTACTGGGGCAGGGTGCTCTTTGCAGGGCGGAGAAGAAGACCATCATGGGAGGACTGCCTGGAAGGTTGCGTGAGTCTTGGGGAGGCTCACCAGATGATGCAAGGTAACAGACGGGTATGGTTTGCTGCACAGGACCCCCGAGATGGCAAGGCAGAGGTGGGTAGTGGCGGCTTGAGTACAGATGAGAGAAGACTAAAACCGGAGTTCAGGCATTCCCCTAGCAACAGCAACCACGGGCTGCGAGTGGACATGGCCGACAGGCCCCAGGGTTCCAACCGGCTCTCAGAGCGATATCGGATCTGAAAGGGAAGCATGAGAGAGCAAACACATAGAGACATTTCAAGCAAGTAAGTAAAAGGGGGAAATTCCTCTTCTTTCTCTACAGGATAAGAATAAGTTCAAGATTTGATGTTTCATTTCAGTCGGAGAGTAGAAGGTCCGTCTTGCTGGCAAGGCGGAAGAACTGAAACTGGCTAGCTAGGGGCGGGTTGGGGGGTGGGGCCAGTTGGCCCATGCTCAGAAGGGCAAAAAGCGTCACCAAGTGTGGCTGACTCATCCTGCTAGTTCTAGGAGAACTGAAACTTCACTTTACTGGGTGAGAATTAGGCTTTACCAGACATACAGATTTCTTTGTTGTTTCAGTTATACTAATTTAAATTCTAAAGATTTCCTCTCTTCCTTCTCTCTTTAGTGTCTTGGTTAACTTGATACACTCTCTTATTTCAACACTTGACTTTCAATTGCTCTTTAGATCTGGAAATGGTTGAACTTTTTGCCACGGTCAGTCACACTGCCACTCAGATCTAGCAAGACTCCATGTGGAGCAAGGCTCTATCCCCGGGCCTTGGGATCCCTTTCTGTATTCCTCTTATATTTTCATTCTTTCACTTCTCTACCTGGTAGAGATGGTTACTACTCCACTCACACGTCTGAGAACTAGTCACACTGCTTCAGTTCCTCTCTGCTGGATTCTGCTCTGACATCCAACTCACCACCTCCTTTCCCGGTTTCTGTGCTCTCTCTCTCATGTACCTCAAATGGACTCCTCAGGCACTCTGCAGCCTCTTTCAGTGGTCTGGCAGGATTTCCTTGGTCCCTGGCTGGATGAGCAATTTGGGGCCCACCGTCCACAGGGAACTGAGATCTTGACTGTTAAGCCCTCCATCTGTTTCTGGGAAAGCTACTGGCTTCTTTATCTTGAGATTTGCTCTCCTTTAGACATCAATCTGTTCTCTTTTTCCTCTGGCTTGAAACCCAGTACTTCAGGGCCCTACCCTAAGCAGGAATACGACTGTGGGCTTCTAGTCAGTACTGGTAGCTGGGTGGCAGAAAAGAGGCAAAAGGACCCTTTCCCTCTAAAGTATGGACTTTTATGAACTCTGGGATTCAGGGACGATGCAAAATATTAGACGCCACAGGAGAAACTTCATTCTTGCCCCTCCTGCCCATGCCCTTACCCCTACTTCCACTTCTGTCCAGGGGCTGCCAACTGCGGCAACAGCAATGGCCGTAGAAGAAAAACGAAGCATAGCGCAGGGCCTCTGAACCCCTGAATGTCCAGCCATGTCCAACCTGCTCCGAAACAATCATCCTTTTGGTGCGGGCGCATGATGTAGCTGCAGTTTCAGAGCGCAGTGCGCAGGGTTTTAGCAGCCCTGCCCCATGCATCATTTTTCTCTCATTGTCATTGCTGCCGCCTTCTTAGATCCAGGGAACAGGTGGCAGCCTTGCAGCAGTGGTGGTGGTAATTGGGGGGGGGGGAGGAGGTATGGTAGGGTAGGAAGAAAGATTGAAGGTTTTTTGGGGGGAGCACTTTTTGCTCTCCCACTCCCCAAAGTTTGGAATTCTAAGCCACCACCTAGTTTGCCTGATGGTAGCACCAGCCCTGCACCAACCTCCTAGCTCCTCCCCTGACTTTGTCCTACAAGGAACCCTGCTTATAGACCAGGCCCACCCCTGAATGGCTAATACAGAAAAATTGACCTGAAACAAGGGACTTAGTGGCACCTGGATCACATACGTCCAATTATATAAGTGTCTGGAAGCCTTGTGGCTCACAACATAAACAGTATTTGGATTGTTCCGAGGGTAATTTCACAACTGTTTACTTTTCACTCTGCAGACTTTACAGGATTTTCATAGTGAAATTACACACATGTATTCCCTTTGAAGATTATCCCAGAAAAAAAAACCACCTGCCTACATGTACACCTGCTGACTTGTATGGATATTTTTTTCCGAGCTAAACTACATAGTTCCAAACTCTGCTCTAACCCCAGCCCCAGGCACGCCTTCCCCCAGAGCAGATAAACGAATGCGTGGAATGACATTATTACCCACATCTATGGCAAACAATTTTCTCAAAGCCCATTTCTGCAGGTAAAACACTCTTAACCCATGGAAAATGGCTTTTAAAATTGTCCTTCATAAATACATTTACTGGCCGTGAATGGTCTCACTTTGCTTTCCCTCTTGCTTAATAGTTTATCTTGCTAAAATTGCTTTCAATCACTCCCAAGAAATCCATCCATACTGGGGACCCAGGCACACAGAAGGATCTTCCTGCTGTTTTAAATCAGGATGAAGAAATCACAGAAAAATATAGCTAAAGACATTGCAATGGGCCTGGATTAACTCAGGTTTCAGCTGATCCTCTCTGAACATCTGTGCAAGGTTCTACCCAACAGTGATGGCGCTATAACCATGACTCACCATACATTCAAACAGCCAATTGCTCATTTGCTTAGTGCTTTTACAGAGCTGCCAAAAAAGATGCCTTTTTATTTTAACCTGGAAGGCATCACACACTGGATTTCAGCACTTCAAATTTACAGCATCCAGCATGGAACCAACGCTGACTTGGAACCTCTTGTCATCATTATTGGCAAGTGCCATAGAGAAATGGGAAGATTTCCAAATAACACATCCTCGGCACACTGGGTAATGTCTCAAAGGCATAGCAATTACCAAACTTCCCCAAATATTGCTCAGCAGGAATACAAGACTCCCTCTGTTACAGATCAGACTGGGAGCCATCTTTGTATACAGAGGGCTTCTTCGGTTTAGTAGAATTTGAAAACAGTAAAACAAATGAAAGAAGTTTTCGTTCTAAATAACACATAGTCTTCCTGTGTTGCGTTCTATTCATTGATCTTTCAGTAAGCTCTAATTGTTCAATATATGATGGGGTGGGGTTCTTGAGTGAATCGGAAGGGAAGTGGCATTAACAGGGAAATGGGCATTCGGCATTCACACATGACAGCCAATCAGCACTCAACCTTCCCCTCCAACTTGTCCCCAAACAAAACAACCAACCACAGACTTCAATGGACTTTAATAGGCTGCAGTTTTATTGATCAAACGATGGTGACATAATCATTCAGTCTTGACGTAAGTTTCTACATAACAGCATAGCCATCAAAAGCTCATGGAAGCCTCAAATTGAGAGCCATTTACCATATCACCAGCAGAACAGTGCCATTCCTGGAGGTTGCCCGTGTTAATGAATGGTTGTGACGTTTCCCTTGGTGCCCCGTCATAGATTCAGCTAGGATACTGCCTACAAAGTTGGCTCCCCAGCTAACATGACTGGTTAGTCTCCCACTTCCAAAGTCTTATGCTCCATATATCAGTCCATATCTCACAGAATAATTTGCCAAAGATCTCATAAGTGGGGTTCCGGCTGAGACAAAACCAACCCTCTAAATCAGTGATGGCTAACCTTTTTGAGCCCGAGTGCCCAAACTGCCGCACAAAACCAAAGAATTTCCTCAAAGTGCCAGCACGTCAATTAAACCTTAACAACAAGATTTTAGTATCTAAAAACTCTTTATAAAGTTGCCTGAACTATGTAACATCATTTGTAAAGGTTGGAATCTTTGTATTGTCAGAGAATCAATTTGATTCACAATCCTTTGGTTTTCATTTCAATTTATTGGCAATTTATAATGTTTTAATGATTTCATTCAATTTAATGAATTTAGGAAGAATTTGATTCAGTTACACAATATATTTTAAATGTATTATTCACATAACATGTCAAATGTATCCTGAGTACAAAAAAGATAAACTTCTTAAAACTGTTAACTGTGTCAGGACTCGGTGTGTATTCCCAAAGAATCTATACATGAAAAAAATTAATGTGATGTTTGTTGTTGCATGCATGCTGATAACTTGTCAAAGAGATATCTTTCTACCTTTTGTGCATTTTTTTTCAGTTGCAATTGCTCCAGCCACTTTCTTCTGGTTTCTTCATGTTTTCTGCTAACTCTCCATCATCTGCTGTCCATTTGTCCTTTCTTCTCTCTTATAGTTTTTTTTTCCATTCTCTCTCTCTACATCCGCTTTAACATACTAATCTTTCTCCTTTTGCTCTTTCCTCATTCCTATTTCATCCACTCAAATTTTACCCCTCCATCCTCAATCCCCACTTACTCTCCCAATACCCGGCCAATTGTAGATTTTTTATCCCTCCCACACAAAATATTTTTCCCCTCTCCATTTTACTCTCCCAGCCCCATCCCATTCTATTCCTCCCCCAACATCAGCTCCCTTCTAGTTCCAGCCTCACCCAGCATCCATTCCCTTCTATTCCCTGCATCAGCCCATTTCCAGTCCTAGCCCCCCATCAGCCCATTTCCAGTCCTAGCAACCCCCCAACCCAATACCAGTCCTAGCCCCCCCCATCAACCCACTTCCAGTCCTAACCCCATCAACCCATTTCCAGTCAGCCCCCCATAGCCCATTGCCAGTCCTAACCCCCCCATCAGCCCACATCCCATTACCAGTCCTAACCCCATCAGCCCACCTCAAGTCCTAACCCCTCCCTATCAGCCCATTTCCTGTCCTAGCCCCCCCCATAGCCCATTATCAGTCCTAAACCCCCCTAGCCCATTTCCAGACAGCCCCCCCATCAGCCCACAGCACAGTACCAGTATTAACCCCCCCCTAGCCCATTACCAGTTCTAACCCCCCCAACAGCCCACAGCCCATTACCAGTCCTAACCCCATCAACCCACCTCGTCCTAACCCCTCCCCTTTCCTGTCCTAGCCCCCCCATAGCCCATCAGCACTCCTAACCCCCCCCAGCCCCCCATAGCCCATCAGCACTCCTAACCCCCCCAGCCCCCCCATAGCCCATCAGAACTCCTAACCCCCCCATAGCCCATCAGCACTCCTAACCCCCCCATCCCCCCCATAGCCCATCAGCACTCCTAACCCCCCCATAGCCCATCAGCACTCCTAACCCCCCCCAGCCCATCAGCACTCCTAACCCCCCCCAGCCCCCCCCATAGCCCATCAGCACACTCCTAACCCCCCAGCCCATCAGCAAACCTAACCCCCCCCCCAGCCCAGCCCAGCCCAGCCGAGGGAATTTTTTTTTTTTTTTTAAAGCTGTCTTCTCCCGCTGCCGGGGCCGCCGCGGCAGAATCGAGTGTGCCGCGGGGCCCCCCCTGCCCAGCACAGCCTGCCCTCCCCCTCTATCCGCACTCGCGTCGCAGCTCACAGTGACACGTGCCGGCTTTCAGAGAGCGAGGGAAGAGTTTCCCTTTCGCTGCTCTGTTAAGCCCGCGGGGGCTGATGGGAAGTTCCCATCAGCCCCCCGCGGGCTTAACAGAGCCGCGAAAGGGAAACTAATCCCTTCGCGCTCTGAAAGCCGGCGCGTGTCACTGTGAGCTGCGACGAGAGCGCGGATAGAGGGGGAGGGCAGGCTGTGCTGGGCAGGGGGGGCCCCGCGGCACACTTGATTCTGCCGCGGCGGCCCCTGCAGCGGGAGAAGACAGCTTTTTTTTTTTTTTAAATTTTACTTGCGGACCTTCCCGCGTGCCAGCTGCAAGGCCTTCGCGTGCCACAGCTGGCACGCGTGCCATAGGTTCGCCATCGCTGCTCTAAATCATCAACGTTTGCAATATATTTAACATTACAACAACCAACAAGAACTCTCCCTATGGGGAGGGTTACTTACTCCTGTTCCAGCCCCACCTTCAACCCTCTTTATCTTGCCTCCCCAGATCCTTCCCCATTCCCAGCGCTCCCCAACCACAGCAGTCAATCTGCTCTCAAAATCTCCTGCCCCAACCCCATTTCAAACCAAACACCCCTGTGAAGCCAGTCCCACACTTGCATGCCATCTCTCCCCCACCACCCAAAATCAAATCCCTTATACCCTACCCCCACTCTCATATGCTTCTGCCTTCCCTGGTTCCACTTTTTCCTGATGGCCAGAACAGTGCCTTCACCATTTTTGGACAGAAGTATTTATTTATTTAACTGTATTTATATCCCGCTTTTCACCAGGTCAAAGCGGTGTAACATAAAAAGGGGGGGGGGATAATCAGATATAGGGAGACATATATTTGGGGGGACATATATTTGGGGGACAACAAGGAGGCATGCTAGGTATGGAGAAAGACATTTCCACACAATTATATTCACTCCCACAGCAGGGCACTCTGCCTTTTAATTGACCATAAAATACAAAATGAGAGAAAGTGAAGGGTTTTCTGTGTCATAAAGAAACTCCCATCCAGTTTCCAAAAACCCAGTAAAAACTACTACTGAAATTATTTGATTTCATCAAGCAACCGATTCTTCCATATGAGAGTGAAGTCTGGAGTCTATGCAGTCTACAGAAGGATGTGCATTTGTTTTATGATGAAATGAAGAATGTGATCACAAAACTAATTTCATTTGGTTTCAAATTATAAAACACAAAATGAAAAAACAAACAAACCTTCCTGAATTTTTTGTTGGGGGAGGGGTCCTTTTCATTTTGAAAATGAAAACCCTAAAAGTAGTCACAATTTAACCACTTAATCTTGTTTTTTGTCCTCCTCTACCTCCTCCAGACACCACTTACCCCATCTATGAGGTCACCTTAGTGGTGTAAAGTTTGCCCAAGCAGCTCCTGCAGTGCAGGGGGCATCAAGGAAGAAGGGAAATCGCTTGCAGTTGCTCCTAAATCTTCTAAGGTGGACTTTACCCACTTTGGAGCCCTTTCCAAAACTGCTGCTTAGGGGCCCATGATTTGAAATTCTGCCAGTAGGTTGCCGCTTTAGACAAAATGGGGCAAGAGTAATCTTCACTTGCTTCTGCCCTGTTGCCACCGGCTAATTCTGAGGCCAGCATCATTTTGTTTTATGTTCATATTACAGCACATAACTACACCATGAAATGGCACTGTTTTGAAAATGGGACCTGGCAAGGTCGGAGCAGCTGGCACATTTCAACTCGCACATTTCAACTAAAGTGAGATGGGAGATGGGGGTGTAGGGCAACGTTCCTTTCCTTACATCTCTTCCCAGATCCTCCAAGTTCTTCACAACATTTCCTCACTCTCCCCATTTTTCTGCATCCTGTCTCATATCCAGTGACATAGCAAGGGCAGAGTGGGGGGTGCAGCCTACCCTCGGTGCTGGCCAGGAGGGGATGCACTCCCACCAGGCCCATACGTCCGAGGCAGCACGGCAAGCTTACCTTAAAATTGGATGGCTTGCAGTGCTGCTTCCAATCCAGGCCCATTGGTTCTTCTCTCCTGGCTAAAGTCTTCATAATCCATGAGTCCCTGCCAGTCTCTTATTCCCCACTCTCCTCTACCCAACCCTCTCTCCTATCTTAGCTTCTCCATGAGTCCCCAATCAATCTCCCACGCAGACATCAAAGCCTCGCTCTCCTCTCAGTCTCTGAGTCTGTGCTCTTTAGCTCTGCCCACCAGTCTAAGTAGCATCTTAATCCCTGCTCTCTCCATCCCATGTCCTCATTATCTTCCTTACTACCTCCTACCTCCAGCACTACCCCTTGCCTCTTCCCCAGTGTCCTTCTTCAGCATCTATTCCCTCTGCCCCTCTCTCCACCTTCTTCTACAGCACATTCTCTGCCCTCTCTTCTTCCTTCTATAGTATTGGCCCCTATTGATCCACCTCCTTGCACAGCATCTGCCCTCTGGCTGCTCCCCCTCCTTAAAATCTGTCACCCACTCCCCCTTCCTCCTTTTCCCTTTCTCCATTATACCCCTGCCTGCCTTCTTCCCCATTATCCAGTTCTTATGTCTCATTCCTTTCCCTGTCACCTGCCCTGTCTCTCTCCTCTTTTTCCCTAGCATCTACTATTTATTTATTTCAAAAGTATGGTACTGTATACCATCTTCATGACAAACGTCATTCTAAATGGATTCCGTATCAAATAAAAACAATCAAAGTTTACAAAGTAAGAACTGAAAGCAAATCGAAAGGCAGAGAATATGAATTTAACATCTCCTCCTCCTCCTCCTACTAATCATTTATATAGTGCTACAAGGCATATGCAACCATGTACAGACACATATAAAAGAACGGTACCGGCTCATCAGAGCTTACAATCTAATCAAGACAGACAGTACAATAGATGAGAACAAGGGAACAGTAAGGAAGGGTAATGAGAAAGAAGGAGAACAAAGAATTAAGATCCAAAGGTGGCCTGAAAATGGTGAGCCTTTGGCATGGATTTGAAAAGGGGATGAAACCCGACATAAAGATATGGGTAGTTTGTTCCAGGCATAAGGAGCAGCAAGGTGAAAAGATCGAAGTCTTGAACTGGCTGTTGAAGAGAAGGGCATAGAGAGAAGCAAGCCAGAGGAAGAGCGGAGTTCATGAAGAGGGGTGCAGGGAGAGAGGAGAGAGAAGAGAGGAACAATAGAAAGAATGCACTTATAGGTCAGCAGGAGAAGTTTTTATTGGATATGGAAACGGAAGGGAAGCCAATGAAGTGATTTGAGAAGAGAGGTTATATGAGTATGTTGGGGCTGGCAGAAGATTAGCACAACCAGCTGGATGTGTTGGAAGAGATTGAAGGGGAGAAAGATAACTCAGAGGAGAACAGCAAGGAGACGGTTGCAATAGTTGAGGTGAGAAGTGACTAAAGAGTGGATAAGTGTTTTAGTAGTGTGCTCAGAAAGGAAGGGGCGAATTTTGGTAATGTAGAGAAAGAAATTACAGGTTTTTGCTATCTGTTGGATATGTTTGGAGAAGGAGAGGGAGGAGTCGAAGATGACTCCAATATTGCGGGCTGAGGAAACAGGAAGCAGAAGAGCGCCATCAACAGAGAAGGGGGGGGGGCGAGGGTTTAGGAGGAAAAATAAGAAGTTCTGTTTTGGCCATGTTCAATTTCAAATGGCAGTGAGACATCCAGGCAGCGATGTCAGATAGGCAGGCAGATATACGGGCTTGGAGTGTAAATATCAGGTATAGATAGATAGACCTGAGAGTCATCAACATAAAAATGATATTGAAAGCCATGGGAGAAGATGAGAGCACCAAGGAACTGGGTATAGAGAGATAAAAGGAGAGGGCCTAGAACAGACCCTTAGGAACACCAACTGAGAGAGGGATAGCAGTAGAGGAAGAACCACCAGAACAGACACTGAAGGAGCCATGGGAGAGTATAAGAAGAGAACCAGGACAGTACAAAGTTCCTAAAACCAAGTTAGAACAATGTATCAAGCAGAAGGTGGTGGTCCATAGTGTCAAAAGCAGCAGAAAAGTCAAGAAGAATGAGGACTGAAGTAAAAGGCCTTTGGATTTAAGGGCCATTTCAGTAGAGGGTAAGGGACAAAAGACAGATTAAAATGGATCTAGGAGGGCTTGAGAGGAGAGAAAATCAAGGCAACAATGGAGAAATGCATGTTCAAGAATTTTGGAAATGAAGGGAAGAAGGGAGATGGGTCAATAATTAGAAGGACAAGTAGGGTCAAGTGAAGGTTTCTTGAGGAGAGGTGTGACCAGAGCATATTTGAAGACTGTAGGAAAAGTTGCAGTAGAGAATGATAGGTTTAGAATGTTTGCGATGGAATTGATGACAGAGGAGGAGATGGACTTAAGGAGAAGGGTGGCAATAGATTCAGAGGAACAGGTAGTAAGTTTAGAGGAGGAAAGAAGATGAGAGGTTTCCTCTTCGGAGATCTTCGAAAAGGAAGAAAGGATAACAGAGACTGAGGGACAAAGTTGGTATTGAAGAGCGGGAAGAGGGAATGAAGCTGACCTTGAGGGGAAATGGAGTGCAATCTTTTGGACTTTGTTGTGGAAATAGCAGGGGTTTGGGCAGAAAGAAAAGGGGGGGGGCAGAGGTGGAGGTGCCTTAAGGAGAGACTTAAGAGTAGAGAAGAGACAATGGGGGTCAGAGGCAAGAGAGTTAGATGGACGTAGTAGTTTTGCTTGGCAAGTGCTATGGCAAATTGGAAGGAAGTAAGCATGAATTTGAAGTGAAGAAAATAAGAAAGGGAGCAGGGTTTGAGCCAAATGCACTCAACTGAACGGACACAGGAGCGAAGGCAGCTGGTAGTTGAAGACAGCCAGGGCTGAGGTATAGTGCATCTCTCAGTATGTAGTATAGGGGGAACAAGAGAATCCAGAGCAGAAGAGAGAGCAGTATTATTGGAAACTATAGCCTCATCAACCGAGTTAGAAGACAAAGTGGAGGAGAGAGGTGATGAGACAATAATGGAGAGAACTAATGGATCGATAGCATGAATATTCAACAATACTTAATAATTACTGGGGCCATTATTCAGAATCCTTAGCTGGTCGGCCAACAGGAGGCTGTCTGACTGAGGGTGCCGACTACGATATGCAATTGCACTATCCGAATATCTCCACATACTGCCCTGACACTATTTGGTTAGTGCAAGGGTGGTCCATGGTCCAACTTTATCCAGTTATCAGAATTTTCAGTTGGCACTTACTGTATCTGGGCAACATTGGCTGCATTGAAAGCTCTCCAATGTTGTAACCTGCATAAGTGTCAGCACTTATCTGGATAACCACTCAGAATAGATATTCAGCAGCAGTTGCTATTCAGCTCTAGGCTAACCAAGGCTATGTGCTAACACTGAAACTGGTACCCTGAGCCTTTAAGTGGTGACAGCTCCAGCATAGTACCACCCTTTCTTTCTTTCTTTCCTTCTATTCAGCATCCCCTTTTCTCCCCCCACCCCCTCAGCAGCAACATTATCCCTGATCCATTCTCTCCCTATCCATATAATGAGGGGGCATTGGGGGGCACCAAGCATGGTGATGCCCTCTTGTATATCTGTCCCATATCCCTGACCACCCACTAGCATCTGCCAGTATCTGTTCCCCAGTCTCCAGTATCTGAACAACTCTCAAGCTAGGTAAGCATCAGGATCCTGTCTCTCCACCCCTCCTCTTCTGTCATTGTTCTCCAATAGTGATGAGAGGTCAGTAATGGGGAATGCAGGGCAGGGCCAGTCCTACCATTGACAGACTGTGTTTTTGCACATAGCCCCACTTTTCAGCCCCTACTGGCTTATGCAGATGTGGTCCCACAATCAGTGTTCTGCACATGGACCTACATCTGCATCCCCTTCGGGCTGTCCCTTGTGGAGGGACAGACTCTCACTGCTCCCCTTGCTAGTGTCTCCTGATCTTTGGTTGGTGGGACCAAAGGATCCCTCTCACCTATGCCACTCTACCTGGACTGGGGTGGAAAAGGAGGTGACCAAGAAGTTTCTTTTTTATGAGAAGACAGTTGCCAACCCTTGCCCCCCCCCAAATTCCATGGATCCAAGCCACCAAGTAGACTCCACTAAGCCAACACATCTTACAAAATGAGCAAAGGGAGTCCCTCCAACAAGGACACCCCAAAGCCCACAGATGTTCAAGCATGCTATGATACACTGATCCTCAAAAACGCCACGCTAAACCCTGAGATCCAAAATTCCTACTGTGCCCACCAATCTCAAGCCTACCATTTATTTCGAAGATTATTGAAAAAAATGGTACAAGACAATTGTCAGGGATTTAATTACACTGATCTAAATGGCGTTCGCTAGAAACTCACCTGCAATGCTTTAACACCACAACATCATGTGGAAACTCTGCTTACTTCCCTCTTCAAACAAACAACAACTCATAAAAGAGCATAGACAACATAAAAAATGGATTCCTGCTAATTTTCATGGACATCTCAGCCAGCCCTCGATATGTGTGTCCCACACCATATTGCTACAACTGCCTACAAGAGATCAGACTACGCAACAACACTCCTAAATGATTTACCTCTAATCGTGAGCAAAAAACGAACGCGAGCAAGTCAAATGCGACGAGAAGAAATCAACCACAGTTTCCCCAGCACACATCAAGAATGTCAGCACTCTCTCATATCCATACTCCCACATGATATATTCACAAATATTCAACCCATATGCAACATCATCAAATGACCCACAAAGAACTTACCATATATATGCCAACGATATCATGGTGTATGCCCCAATTAAACCTGCTTTGCATCTGACCTGACTTCCAATTACCAAGTTCCCTCGAAGACATGAACCAGAACACCTGCTGGCTCGTCCAATAATAAAACCCATGGTCAACTTTGACAAGACAGAGGCAATGCCTCATTTCTTTAGTAAACTCCACATTCACTCAAAATTTCAAAAAAAACCCACACCATAAAATCTAAACAAGATGATAGCACTAAATGGACAAGAGTAAAGTTCCCTTGGCATCAATTCTGGACAAAAATCTAAAACCTACAATCGCACATCAACAAAACTATAGCTTCCTAACCAGGGCTTTCCACAGATCAACAAACAGGAAGGATTTGCGAGGGTTTGTTTGTTTTGTTTTATGCTATATTACATTGCTAGCTCTCTGACTGGGAGCTCATTAAAAGGGGTTTTTGTATATTTTTTTTAAAAAGCAAAGGTTACTTTTCTTTTTGGGTGCTTTAAAGGGAACTTTCCCTTCCCCCTTTTTTCCTTTCCCCCTTGAGCACTGTAATGGTTGCTGGACACCTCCATAACCCATCCTCAGGTTTTAGAAACTAAGCTAACACCTAATCAGGAGTTAGTGTGGCCTGTTTCCTGAGTGCAGTGTGAAGCCCTGCATAAAAGGTCCAGTGTCCAGTGTGCCCCTGCCCTTTTTGATGCTTTCCTAACCAGGGCTCCACAGATCAACAAAACAGTAAGGATTTGAGGGTTTGTTTGTTTTTTGTTTGTTGTTTTTGTTTGTTTTATTAATATATACAATTGCCAGCGTCTTCTGACCTGGGAGCTCTTAAATAAGGGTTTTTTTGTAATTGTTTATTTAAAAGCAAGGTTAGACTTCCTTCGTTGTGGGGGCTTTAGGGGAAACTTTCCTTCCTTGCAGCACAGTAGTTGCTGGAACTCCACAGTAACCTCCTTATGGTTTAGAAAACCTGCTAACACCTAATCAGGATGTATAGTTCCTTTGTTTCCTGAGTGCAGTTGAAGTCCTGCAATAAAAGGATCCATGCCCTGTCCTGTTTGAGAGCTTTCCTAACCAGGCAGGCAGGGCTTCCACAGATCAACAAACAGTAAGGATTTGAGGGTTTGTTTGTTTGTTTGTATTATTACATTACATGGCTAGACTCTCTGGACTGGGATCTCTTAACAGGTTTTTTTGTTGTCTATTTTTTAAAGCAAGGTTACTTTCTTTTTGGGTTGCTTTAAGGGGAACTTTCCTTGAGCACTGTAGGTTTGCTGAACTCCCAGGTAACCTCCTCATGTTTAGCACTGTCTAAACACCTAATTCAGGTGTTAGTTCCCTCCCTAACGACCCACCGCCGATACTCTCATCTTCCCACCCCACCCCTAGTGAGTCAGTCTTGCTTTATAGGGCACCGCCTCCACCCTTTAACAGATCACAGAGACATTGGACCAGCACATTTTGAATATAATTAACGCGAGGATTTAAAACTGCTTTTTTTCTCTGAAAGGACAACTGCGAAACCGGCTGGTACCTTGTTGATCTACTCTCTTTTTGCGTTAAAACCAGATCACATAGCTGCTGCTCCATGAACAGAACAATGGCTGGGAAAAATCATATTG